>JANIIA010000192.1:1878695-1890958 GCA_027478495.1 Erythroxylum alaternifolium
GTTTAGAGTGTGCTAGGGTACTTATCTGTGGTTACTACGAGGGTTCATAGACTCTCTACAAGTGTTTTAGAAAAACACTAAATCTCTGTAAACTTTCTCTTCTTCTTGATACTAGTGGAACCACTATAGTGAGATCCTTGGACGTAGATAGCACTTAAGCTATTGAACCAAGTAAATCTTTGTGTTCTTTATTTTGTGCAATCTTCAATACCTTCAAGATACAATTTTCTTTATCAGTCTTTACAATGTAAAGCAACAGTGCTGCAAAAATAACCTAACAAATTTAATACAACAAGATTCTATAATACATACGTCTTCTCCTATTAATGCTTCAAAGCATAATGTAGAAAAAAAAGTTAGAGATGGCAGCAATTCAATCCCATCAATCTTGACCTTAAAATGATTTTGAATATAATTTTATCATATATAATTTTTATATTAGATATGTTGACTTTAAGTCAACTTCAAAAATTAGCAAATTCAATGTCAAAACTAACTTTAAATTCAACACCAAACTAATTTGTCACACTTAGCCTTAATCACTTAGTCCAACCAAGTTATAACTTGGATTTTTTATATTTTGTATTTATCAAAATCTTAAAAATATTGATAGAAAATTTAATCTTAATTTAATTTGTTCCACTCAGTCTATAACTTGAGTTTTAATATATTTTTTACTTAATCAAAATTCTAAAAATTTGGATGTCAAATTTAATTGAATTTTAAATTAAATTTAAATATATATGTTACTGTTCTTAATTACTATAATGGGTTTAGGTATTACCATTTAGTACGGTTAGAATTTTGGTAGATGCAAGAATACAAATTATTTTAATTTGTTTCTAATTTCGATGCACAAAATGACATATTCATACAAGATTAGTATGCAAAGAATATACATCATTAAAAAGAATATTCCTTGTCAAAAAAATTTATTTGAAGAACTTGATCCATAATATAGAAAACTCGACTGCCAAAAGCGAGTATACAAATCCAGCTTAAGACAAAACATTATATGGTAACAGAAGTAGTTTGTCAAAAATATGGTCTTAAATGATCCAAGTTTGACCGAATTTTAGACTGGACTTTAGATACAGCTTTCGATCCAATCTAACCCAACACACAAGCAGAAATTATGGATTTGTAAAGCTTGCGATGATGGTGATCTAAAAGTTAGAGGAGGATTGGGCAAGAGTAGTACTATGATGGGTGACCTCTTGGGAAGTTCTCTTGTTACACCTCTCACATTTTAATTTTCAATTTAAAAAATTGCAAGTTCCACCTCTATACCCACAACTCTCTCCCAACTTTTTTTGGACGACTTCAGAGTTCAGCTGGGCAATAGTTGACAAATCTCTTGCTGCTTCCTTTCCAGTGGGTAACCTAGATCGCTCACGTTACCCAGATCTCCTTGCTCGGTGGGTTGTGGTAGCTCTCCACCCTATGACTTCTAACGCTCTCGACACCACGTTCTTCACATGACCTAGCTACAAAAACATCGACATAATAAGAAGAACTAGTAGCTAGCACAGATCTCGCGCTGCTTCCTTTCTGGTAGGTAGCCTAGATCACTTACGCTACCTAGATGCTCGGTAGGTCATGATAAACAAATATGGCTTGCTCGGTGGGTCTCTTGCTCTCTAGGATAAACAGAATGGTGTAAGGAGACCTGATGAGAGACAGGAGGACAACGACGTGAATTTAATAGAAGGGGATGGGACACCTTCGCCCTTTTCCATAAAATATTTCTCGGAGCTCACCCAAGAGGTATGTTAAAAGTTTGCATCTAGAAAGGAGGTAAGCTCATTAGCTTCAAATTCCCAGAACCCCTCTCCAAATATTGGTGCTTGGACAAAGAAAATTCGAGTGCAATAGCCGAAGATACATCTGAAATACTACCCATATGCTATGAAGGATGGTGTTGTTAATCCACCTATTGAATTACTGCAAGTAGGAGCGAGGACTTAGTTTACTACCTTGGTTGGATCCTTCTGGAGTAAGAGGCCCACATTTCCAATCATCAATGCTTAGGCCATTGTACGATGGGGTAAGAAAGGTTTGGTAAAAACTTTACTCATAGATGATAACACTATTTTTTTTAAATTTATGATTTATAGTAATTTGAATGAAATATTGGAAATGGGACCTTGGCATATAAGGGGCCAACCCATGTTTATTCAAAAGAGGAAACCTGGGATAGTTTTTGATACAGAATGTGTAGAATTTTTTCCTATATGGGTGTAGTTTCATAATTTGCGACTAGAATTTTGGACAATTGAAGAATTGAGTTTTTTAGTAACTTCTTTAGGAAAGCCTCTTTGTATAGATGCTCAAACATCTAGAATGGAGCGAATTGGGTATGTAAAAATCTGTGTGGAGGTAAAAAAGGAATGATATATTACCTGATTATTTACCAATACTCAAATTAGGTGAAACAGAGGAGATTGAAAAATCTGAAATTAAGGTGACATATCCCTGGAAGCCTCATAATTCAACCAAGAAATGGGTTCTTACCGTAAAATTTTTTCAAACTGGATGGCAGGATGAATTATTGGAGGTTGATTCTTCTACAATGGAAAATGGTGAGGTTGTGGGTGTATAAATTGATGCTAATGATAACTCAGCAATTAATACCCCAAATATTGAGGGTAAGAAGCACAATATAGCATCTAGGCACACCTCTCCCAAGGGTTCGAAAAATGAAGTGTATCACTTCACCTCGCAATATTTGGAGCATTGTCAGATGAATTGGGCCAACATGTTGACTCCATTAGCAACTGTTGGACAAAATGAGAATTCTAAGACTAGGTTGGAAAATGAAGAACAGACAATAATAGTAAACTCCAGTGATTACAGAGTGACAAGCGGAGGACTAGGAATATCATTTCTCAAAATGCATAACAAAAAATAGATTCCCCTTAACAGTAGAGGATTGTGATTCTCCATCAATTGCAGACCAAATCCTAACATTCTAGGAGAGTTTTGTGTGCAGAAAAAAACTATAAAGAGGAAATCAGCCAGGAAGAGAAAGAAAAATCCCAAATACCAATAATAGGGGATTAAACAATCCTCTTAAACAAGAAAATGTATCTTGGCACGCAATGTCCAGCCTAATATTTCTATGGAGATGAAGTATAAATGGTGTCTTTAGTTGATTTATTTTGTAAACAAATACTGCCTTTCTTAAGGAGTTGGGTTGTCATATTGTCAATATGATGATGGAAGCGAGCTGGGAAGCCTCTGGATTACCTCTGTTCTCTTAGCCCTAATTTGGAAGCACTAGCATCTTTTATGTGCAGATGAGAGGGGTCTTTTACCTCTTTTACAATCAATGTGCTTTGATAAGCAACGGTGTCCTTACTATTTCGTTGTTTCAATTGGTTTAGTTTGTATTGTGTAGTGCCTTGTTGTTATTGTTATAGGAGACTAAGGCGAGTACTATATTTCTCCTAACATTATTCTTCATCTTTTATTTATCAATCAAATTTTTAATTTTTCAAAAAAAGTCGGAGGAGGAGAGGGAGGGCTTTTGTCTGTTTGAAGATAAACCAACTTTGAGTTAGTATATTCAAGTTCTCTCATAAGTAAACGGCTATTAATCTTCTTCATAGTAGCCATTGCTCTTGCCTCCACTGTCACGCTGCTTATAAGCACGAGTACTATCAGGAGCAGACTCACATATCTTTGATTCTGCATCTGATCGTCCCTGGAATGGAATCCTAATACAAACATATCAAGTTGGTATTGACTTATCCAATAAATGTTCATTTTATTAATTTGTATAATTAAATAAATAGAAATATCGCATATCCAACTCGAATAGAAATATCACTTAGGTAAATATCTCTAAAGTCATATGAAAAAAAGAAGACCAAAGTAGAAATAGTTAGGAATGAAAAATTCAGTTCAACTTGACCCAAAACTAATAGTTTGAGTTTAAGTTGATTGGACTTCGTTGGGCTTGATCATGAGGTCCAACTCGCTTTATAAAATAAGATTGTTTTGATTTAACTTTTCAAACGATAAGTTTTAAGAAATTCAAGACTACGATGACATTGTTTTAGAAAATAAAATTAACACAATACTTTTTTATAAGCTAAACAGACTTTAATTGTGTAACTAGAGTCCAACCAAACTTTAACTTAACTTGAGGGCCTTTCTCAACCAGGTCCATCCTATTAACAAACCTAGAAGTAACACATAAGTTGAAATTATGGCTTTGTCGAACTTGGTCCTAATGGTGATCTAGAAGTAGAACAGGAAGGGGGAGGGCATGTGTACTTTTGAAGATAAACCAGTTTTGATTTGGTAAATCCAAGTTCTCTCAGAAGTAAACGACTATTAATCTTTTTCGGAGTGGCCATTACTCTTGCCTCCACTGACCTACTTCTAGTTTTAATGGACCGTAGGGTATTGATTAACTTAGCGAAGGCAGGTTGGACATGTTTAAGACGTCTTTGGTGGAATTAGGGACAAAAGTGTACTTAAATGATAGGCCATGGACAAAAGGACTAAACCATAGGAGGTCGTTGGTTGAACCATAAGTGAATTGGCTCAGAACTTGGCTAACCTTCACTTTTGGATAAGATCATAGGTGATGTGGAAAAGTTGGTGGGATGAATCATCAAAGAAGTGGAAGAACATGGCAATGACCATGGATGAGGTGTCTTGCAAGCGTCTTACACATGTTCATTTTACTTAGAAGTGAGATAGTGGTAAGTTGTTTAAACCACCCATTAAAGTAGTGCCTAAAATAGTTGGAGAGGTCAATCATCAAGTTAGTGGCTTAGCGGCCTTGTGCTAAGTTTCTTGTATTATTGCCCAACAAGTCTCCAAAAGCCCATAAATTCCTCATTAAGCAAAGTATTTATTCATAGAGAGAGTTGGATCTTTTGTAACTTTTGTATCAATTATGAGTAATATAAAGGTTGAAATTTTTGCTATAAAGCTTTGTGCATCTTTCTCTTCTTAGTTAAGTTACCTTAGTTCTTTTTGTATGTCACCATCCTATATGTAATCTAGCTAACTTTCGAACCAAGGTTCGTTTCCAGTTAGCTTTTGGTCTTACATCTGAATCTTGCATGTCAACTTATAGACAATGATTATTTTCCTTGCTTACTCATAAGTCTTTACCTTGTTTTGTCATCCCAAGTGTTAAACATTGGCTAAGACTCGCCAACGCTCGTATGATTTCATAATGTTAGATATAGGTTTCTAACACACGGCCACCAACATTTGTCTCTTTTAATTTGGTGACGTGGTGCTCTCTAAGAGCAATATATATGTTGAGTTTGCTTACAAATGAGGATGAAATTGAGATATCTCTAAGAGTATTTAAGCAAATTTTATACGAATGAGGTACTTAATGGTAAGTAAACGAATTATAAAAAGGGATTTAATTATTTTTGGTGATTTAAAATGAATTAAATTTATAAAATGATTTTTAAAATACCTTTTAACGAGAAAAAAGTATAATTTAAGCATATTTATCTATTTTTACAATGGCACTCGCATTCTGGGTGAATATCAAATTAATATGTCTTACTTTGACAAACAAATTAAATATTCAAAACTTAGAAGCCAAATATAATATCAATTAGAGCTAAGGTTGCGTATTACGAGACCCCTCCAGACTTTACGTATTAATAAAACTTTCACTAGTTGTTATTATTGATAAGCTAATAATTAGTAGCTTTGATAAAGGAACATCAATCACACCCCTTTCTCATCTCTAAACTTAAAATATGATTTATAATATATAAAACTATTTTGATAAGAAAAACCAACCCAAAAAGAAAAAAACTAGCACATAACCCTAATTATAGGAGCTATACTGACGTTATGGCTCTATAATTATTTCGTTTGGTCCTAACGGTTTTAGTTCCCTAGATAGTCTGAACCAGTTTTGGTTTGGTATTAATTTTCATCATGAATCGATATATTTTTACAGAAGGACTTTCATGTCAAGGACTAATATGTTAAAGTTATACAAAATCAGCTCTATTGGTTTTTGACCAAGTCTACAGTATAGTTATTTTATAGCTTTAAGTTGTTATTTTATTCTTTTTCAGTTACAAATATTTTTCCTAATTTCTAGAGTTGCATATATATTTTCCTAATTTTTAGTGGAATCTTTTTATTAATAGTGGGACTATAGGTTTAAGAAAATGTGGGCTTCTTTATAAGCCTATATAAGGCTATTAAGTGCACTGAATAAATATTCCTACCTTTTGTTTGCAAAAGTGTCAGTTCACTCTTCAATTATTCTTTTATTTATTGAGCTTATAGTTGTTTAATTTTAACATTTGATATTAGAGCCTACATAGTGAATGTTCTTCAAGTAGTTAGAGGGAAAGGAAGCTCAATAACTAGAACTACAATACATAGGCAACGTGTATGATGTCTTACTTATAAGGCCAAGATATTTGGGAGTTTGTCAACAGAATTGATGTTTACACAACTAGAGGTAGAGGATGGCAAAGGAACTTTGCGAAGGTGGAAGGTTAAAGCAAGCAAGGCAATGTTCACTCTCAAGACAACAATTGAAGAAGATGTGTTGGAGCATATTCGAGATGCCAAAATGCCAAAGGAAGCTTGGGATATACTTGCTACGCTTTTCTCAAAGGAGAATGATGCAAGGTTGTTACTTTTAGTGAATGAGCTATTATCAACATCTCAACGTGATATCACAAGTACCCAGTACTTCCATAAAGTAAAGTCGATATGTCAAAATTTCAAAGTTGGATCCAATAGCTCCAATTAGGGAAACCAGGATAAAATGAATAATTATATATGGTTTGAGACCTGAATAGAGAGAATTTGTTGTTATAGTACAAGGATGGTCAAATCAATCATCGCTTGTTGAGTTTGAAAATTTGCTTGCTGGTCAAGAAGCTATAGGTAAGCAACAACTGGAGTCTCATTGAAGAGTGAAGAAGAAGCGCTCTACGTCAACAAAAGTAAAGGGAACTCCAAACAACATATTGATAGTGGATCTAAAAGCAATAATGACAAGATGAAAAGTCATCAAGGAGATGGAAGTCCTCACTCGAAGGGAACTTCAAAAACTCGCAACAATAATAGAAGATTTAAAGGGAAGTGTTACAATTGTGAGAAAAAATGGTTATATGGTGAAAGATTACTAGTACAAGAAAAAGTATATGGAAAGCAATGTTGCTTCTTCCAATGCAAAGGAGAAAAGTGAAGATGATTGAGATGTTGAAGCACTTTTTGCTATAAAAGAGGAGGACCTAGCACTTACAGCAACAATATCTGGTTTAACTGATCATAAGAATGACTAGATTATTGATTTGGGTTGTACAAATCATATGATAGATGATAAATAAAAATTGCAAAAATTGATAAAGTACAAAGGAAGTCACGATGTGGTGACAACCAATGATTCAAGGTTACCAAAAGCTCACAGTGGTAAGACAATAGTTCATCCTCAACAAGGTGCCAACCAAATGTTCCTTTAAAATGTCTACCATGTTCTAAGTATGAAGGAAAATTTGCTTTCCGTATCTCAATTAACATCATCTGGCCACTTTGTTTTGTTTGGTCTACATGATGTGAAGGTATATTGTGATCTCAAGATCTTAGATGAGCCAATAATGAAAGGGAAAAAATCATAATCAGTTTATGTGATTTCTACAGAGTCTACATATGTAGACAAAATAAGAAAGAACGAGACAACAGATTTATAGCACATAAGATTAGGTCACATAAGCTATTCCAAGCTAAATGTGATTATAAAAAAAATCAATGCTCAAGGGAATTCTTCAATTTGAAGTAGGAACTAACATCATTTGTGCAGGATGTCAATACGGTAAAGCATACCAATTAACATTTGAAGAGTCAAAATTTAAAGCCAATGAATCGTTATAGTTGGTGCACTCTGATGTGTTTGGACCTATCAGGCAACTATCAATTGGTGGAATGAAGTACATGGTGACTTTCATTGATGATTTCTCCAGGCATGTGTGGATTTTCTTTATGTGTGGATTTAATCCACACATGCCTGGAGAAATCATCAATGAAAGTCACCATGTACTTCATAGAAAAGAAAATCCACACATGTATGGAGAAATCATCAATGAAAGTCATCATGTACTTTATAGAAAATTCTTATTATTTTTCTAAGTTTAAAGAGTTCAAAGAAATAGTTGAGGGAGAAGTGGGCAAGTAAATTTCTAGCTTAAGAATAGATAATGAAGGTGAATATAGCTTAATTGACTTCTCTCAGTACCTAAGGGAGTGTGGAATTCATCATCAATATACTTGTGTTAACACACCACAATAAAATGGCACTGAAAAGAGGAAAATAGGAACTTTAGTGAAATTTTTCGTAGTATGCTTCATGCAAATAATGTATCGGGAAAGTTTTGAGCAAAAGCAATGTGGATGGCAACATTTATGATTAACATACTTCCTCAACAAAGGTTAAATTTTCTTTTATCTTTCGAAAATTTGTGGAATATGAAAGCTAATGTTAGCTACTTTCGAGTATTTTGATGTGTGTACTGTGTGTTTATTCTAGATCATTTGTGTAGCAAGATTGAAAAAGAAAGTTGTTAGATGTATCTTTGTGGGTTATGATAGTTAAAGAAAATGGTGGAAACGTTATGACCCTACAATTGGAAGGTGCTACATATCACGACTTGTTGCATTTGATGAAGCATCTTCGTGGTGGTCTTTAGAAAAGGAGACATTAGTAGACATAACTGATTTGAAAAATGAGTTGGAAATTGTTCATTTTCAATCAAGTGAAGATGATGATGTTGAACAAGGAATAATTCATAATTAATAATTCTTAACAAACCGGTGTTTATCAACAATTGTGTGAAGAAGGTGGGACAAGTGAAGCAGAAGTACCAGCCCCTCAATCTCGACTTAAAAGGTCAATACGGATTTGGAGGCCAAATCCCAAATATGCCAATGCAGTAACAGTTGGAGATGAATTTGCAAAAGAACCAAAAACCTTTGAAGAAGAATCTCATAATTTATTATGGACTAAAGCAATGGAAGAAGAAATTGTTGCATTAGAACACTATCAAACTTAGAAGCAAGAGCCAAATCCAAAAGATGTAAAGCCTATTTCATGCAATTGGGTCTACAAAATAAAGTACACCTGGTAGCTCGAGGGTTCACACAACAATATGGACTGGAATATGTGAAACATTTAGTCCAGTGGCCAAGCTTACGACGATATGTGTTTTACTTGCATTTATAGCTAGCAAAGATTGGAATATATGGCAAATGGATGTTAAGATTCCATTTTTACATGGGGAGCTAGATCAGGAGATTTACATGGTTCAACCAATTGGGTTTTAAAACCAAGAATACCTTGAATATGTTTGCAAGCTATGAAAGGAACTATATGGATTAAAGCAATCACCAAAGGCCTAGTATGGTAAGATTGTTGAATGTTTAACTCAAAGTGGTTATCTTGTTACATGTGTAGATTCAAGTCTATTTGTCAAAATCAATGGCGGAAGGCTAGCTATTGTCTTGGTCTATGTTGATGATTTAGTCATAACTGGTGATAATGAAGAAGAAATTCTTCAAACAAAGGAGAATTTATTAGTTCATTTTCACATGAAATAACTTGGAAAACTTAAGCATTTTCTTGGTTTGGAGATTGATCGTATTGGATGAGGAGGAATTCTTCTTCATCAACAAAGGTATTCTAAAAATTTGTTCAAAAAGTTTGGAATGCTGCAATTTAAGCCAGTCTCAACATCGATAGAACCAAATGCAAAAATGTGTGTGCATGAAGGGAAAGATTTGGAAGATGCAACGATGTGCCAATAATTGGTAAGTATTTTGATCTACTTAACTTTAACTAGACTAGATCTTTCTTTTTCAATTAGTGTTATGAGCCATTACATACAAAATCCTAAGAAATCTCATATGAAAAATGTTCGAAGAATGTTGAGATATGTGAAAAGTACAATTGATTATGGTCTTCTGTATCAGAAAGGTGAAGATTACAAGTTGTATGGTTATTATGATGCTGACTATGCAGGAGATCATAATACTCGTCATTCAACTACTGGCTATGTGTTTAAGCTAGGAGAAGCAGCAATTTCTTGGTGCAGAAAAAGACCGTCTACTGTGTCTTTGTTAACAGCAAAAGCATAATACCAAGCAACAACAGTTGCAACTCAGAAAAGTACATTGCTTACACAATTAATGAAGGATTTACATCTGATTATAGATTATGCAGTTCCTATTGTACTATGACAATCAATCAACAATTTGTGTAGGAAAAAATTCAATATTCCATACAAGAACTAAGCATGAGGAGGGTCATTACCATTTTATCAGGGAGAAAGTTTTACAAAGAGAAATTGAATCGGAGCATATTAAAACAAAGGATCAAATAGCATATCTTTTTACAAAAGGCTCAAATGTCAACAAGTTTAAAAGTTTCGGTCATCAGCTAAGCATGGCTAAAAGAATGGAACCTGATGTCGAGAGGGGATGTTAAAGTGATTCAACATTAGCTCTAATGGTTTTTGACCAAGTCTACAATTTATAGCGTTAAGTTATTATTTTATTATTTTTCGGTTACAGATATTTTTCCTAATTTCTACAGTTGCAGATATGTTTTCTTACTTTTTAGTCGAATCTTTTTATTATTAACGGGAGTACGGGTTTAAGAAAACATGGATTTCTTTATAAGCCTATATAGGGCTACTAAGTACTAAGTGGAATGAATAAATATTCTTGCCTGCAAAAGTTTCAGTCCACTCTCAAATTATTCTTTTATTGATTGAGCTTGTAATTCTTGTTTCATTTTAACATAACAAAGCAAGTCAACGGAATTTTTCATGGAAAATCCGTCAATGGCACTATTTAAATTTCATTTATTTTATTACTAAATAGTTCATGGAAATGAAGTCTTGCTAGAGTCTCTCCTTTTTTAGGAAGTGTTTATTTTAATTGAGGATGATGAATTAAAATAAAAAATTTTATTTTAACGTTTAATTGAAAAATAAAATAAATTAGGTTAAAATTTTATTTTTTTGTTAACATTTAAATTATAAGACTGATAAATCACATAAAGATTAATAGTTATACGAGTAAAGTGTCATCTGTTTTTTTACATGATTTTTTATATTAAATAAGTGAACATATTTCGAATAGATAATGAAATACTCAAAAATTATTTTGAAGAATATGAAGAGTGACATAACTTCTTTAAATATAAGTCTTCACATGCTCGGATGCTTCGTTGGTAGCAAAATCAATGCTTCCTAAAGATAGGGTCGCCACGATCGGAATTTCATTAATCCAGATGGCATTGTTTTAACTTTGACCTGGAGCATTTGGACCTGACTCGGTCCATTATCATTTTTAACCATTAGTCACATTAATAAAATGTTAATAAATATAATCTTTTAAAAATTAAAAGGTTTAAAAACTAAACACTTGAATAAACATATTAAAAATAATAGTTTAATTCGTTATTTCTTTTATAAAACAATATCCTATAATATACACATAATCTCTTAGGCAGGTACCAAACTTTCATATCTAACTTTAGAAATCTTTTGTTTCTAAACTTGAATATATGAAATTAAAAAATTAAATAATTCTTAACATTTTTTAAATGTACACATAACTTTTAATATGAACATATATTTGAAAAAGAAAATTTAGCTTATTAAAATTTTATTTAAGCTTTCGAAAAGATGAATACGAACTCATATGTTTAAACTAAAATTTAATTAAAAAAATTTATTATCAATTAGGAATCATTCAAATTTTCTTGTGAAAAATGAGTTCAATTATTAATGATGATTAAAACTAAACCTAATCTATACAAATAACGCTCAAACTATAATTAGGATTAAGATGCTGCGAGATTGTTACAGTTTGCTTTGGTAAACGGATTGCGTATTCAAAACTTATAAGAAGAATGTAAGAAACTCGAATTCAAAACTCGAAATGTTTAGGTAGACTTAAAACTTGAATAAGTTTAAGTTTGAATTTGTACCATGATTGTTTGGTCCTGATGGTGCTTTTTGCTTGGACACGGTCACGAACTCTTTTGATTTGGTATCTCCAAGTTCTCGCACGAGTAAGCCACCGTTAATCTTCTTCGGAGTTACCGTTGCTCTCGCCTCCACTGATCTGCAACTTGCAATCATGAGTATTATCAAAACCAGGGTCACGTACCTTTGATTTTCCATCGAAATTCGAATATGGTGAAAGTAGAGTTATAGAAGAAAGGGGTTGTGTTTTATGGCTCTTGT
>JANIIA010000192.1:1893907-1907026 GCA_027478495.1 Erythroxylum alaternifolium
GACACGAGTTTTTGAAAAATCTATGGCCCCATCTCGACTTGACCTATTTTCATTCATACATAACTTGGAAGGAGATAGTATTACTCTAACTTAGAACAGTACGAAGCTCTCTATTTTCGTATAAGGTTGGAAATAGTTGTTCGACAAAAGCTGTAAGGCATATTGGATTTGACTATATGCCTTAGAAAACACGAAATAGAATATGTTTTTTTGGTTTCTTGAAGAGATAGGTTACGCGTTTTGGGAAATAGAAAAAATATGGTAAGAGTACAAGTTAAACAAATAATGAATTATTATAGTAGGGTTAGTTACTACAAACTACGTGTCATAAAAGAAAAAACGTACGAAACTTGCATAGTCAAAAGGAGCAGAGCATCAAGTTTGACGAGGAAAGTTTTGTAATATGGGCATGTGCAAATGCTTGGAATATAGTATTCGAAAGATGAGATCCACCCGATAGAGTTTGTTCTTCAAGTATTTATTAATTAATGGTTGATTGATGACTTATTTTTTACTTTAATAACTTGGAAAATGATTAAAAGAAAGTAAGAAAGTTGTTAAATTTATAAATATTAATTAGATCAATTTTATTATTTGATTTTAAATTATTAATTTATTAAATAAAACGTATATTTGTGCTTATTTTAATTAAAAAATCAATTACTGAGATAAAATTAAGTTAATCAATCCCTAAATTTAAATAAAAATGAAATAAAAGAGTTCTTGAAAAATAATTATTCGTAATCATATATTTATTATTAAATTAATTTTATGAAATATTTATTATTTATATATTAATAACATGAAATTTGAGTTATAATAAAAAAAAGTCAAGAAGTTAAACTTAATTCTATATATGCAATAAAAACAATTTTTACTTAGAAAATTCAATTACCAAAAATTAATTCACACGTTCAACTTAAGTTTATAAGTTAATTAGGGATGACAACTGGGTTGTTTTCAAAGCACAAACTTAATTAGAAAAAAGAAGTTATTTTATTTTTAATTTTAAAAAAATTGACGGGATAGTGTCATCCTTAAAGTTAATATTGCTTATACAAAATTTAATGATATTTATTATAATATTAATACATTTTCATTTTTATTATATTGTTACATTTTTATTTATAATAATTGTACTAAATAAATACGATTTAAATCAATTATTAGCGCTTCAAATATCCTGAAATCAATTATTTTTATTAAGCAATATGGTCATGTTGTATTAAAATGAGTTTAAACTCAATTAAAATTGAAAATCCATCATATTCACGCCCTGTAGCCCAGTTTGGTCCACTCTAAGAATATACTGGGCCTAAAGTAAATTAAAAGTAAAATCACTTTCGAATCCGTTTAAACCCGGCTCGGCCCATGAACAAGAACCTCATGACACGACACCGCTTTAAAGAGCTCTGTGATGTCACGTGAATAAAGATCGAAACTTCAAACCCTAAAACTCCATACTTATTCGTCACGGGCTCTCACATTTCTGCGTCTCTTTTACTTCTAGAATCTGAGAATTTTCCACTTCAAGGTTTGATTTTCCTCAAATTTCGACGATTTTTTCTTATTCTTTTACTTCTTCTTCGGTTTTAATAAAAATTCTGCGCTTCGTTTCTGTTTTCTGGTTTTGTTTTCTGGTTACAGCTATTCGCTTTCTTTCATTTTTCCCGCGTTTTCTGAGCTGCCAAAAGGGCTTCCTGTGCGTTCTTTCCTTTTTGAATGTGTCCAGCTTTTATTTTTATTTTGCGGTTATAAATCGACCGCGCGTTTATTTCTGATTTGCAATGCTATTCTATTTGTTTGCTATGTTGTTTACTTTGGGTTATGGATTCTGGGTGTTTAGATAGGAAATGTATTGAACCAAGTCGATCAAAATTAGTAGTATGAAGTAAAAACTGTATTACAACTTGGGCTCTGTTTTTACATTTTGAAGATAACTTATTTTCTTTTAGATCTATTTTAATCTTGTTTTTCCACGTTATTGATTTGAGTAGTTACTCATCATTGATTTTAGGGTTTTCTGAGGCTTTTTACATTTCAAAAATTAAATTAATTTTTAGTTTGTGTCCATTGATTCTTGATTTTACTATCCTGTTAATAGAAGATAAAGAGATTTTGCTTAAAAAAACTCCTCGGTTCGTTAATGATCTAATAACAACCATATAATGTTCTCTTTCTTCGCATCTTTTAAATTATTGATGCTGGATTATTGTATGAGATGTTTGCTTTAGATTGGTACTGACTATATGTTGTACTCTATTTACAGTAACCATGGCAGATGATGCTCCGAATGAAGTAACTGATGAAGTGGCGGAAGTAAGTTGCTCTCCCTTTTGTTCTCATGTAATAAAGTGGATTGTGTAAAACTATTTTGATCACGATGGAGTTTTTGTTGTAGCTTGCCCCCTTTGATGCCACTAAGAAAAAGAAGAAGAAGAAGTCCACTCTTCAAGATCTTTCTGATGATTCTGTGGACAAACTGGCTGAGAAAACTGAATCTTTGTCAGGTATCTTCGTTTACGATCTTTGCTATGTTATTTATTAAATTTTTTGGGATGATCAATGTGCTATGAATGCCCTTTGTCTTTCTTTTCTATTTATCTCCTCTTTGAAATTGCAGTGTCTGATGGACTTGAGAGTAATTTTGTTGGTTTGAAGAAGAAGAAAAAGAAACCTGTGAGTCTAAATGCCTTTGATGAATCCATGGCCCATGGGTTTGGAAATTTTGCATTGTATTCCTATTTACAGCTTCACAAACAAATGACTTTTGGAGATCCGATTGACATTACAGGTAGAAAGTGGTCTTTTGAATGAGGAGATAGGGGATGCTGGAGATAATTTGGATGGTAATATATAAAATTAGTGACTTGTGTGGTTATTAGTGTATATTTTTCCATATCTTTGTTAAACATTAATAATTGATTCTAACTCTGTTCCTTTGTTTGACAATCTAGATCATGCGGATGAGGATGAGCAAGGTGAAGGGATATCTCTACAACAGCAGCGTTATCCTTGGGAAGGAAGTGACCGGGATTATGAATACGAAGAGGTAAAATGATATTTCAGTGGAACTAATCCTTTTAAACTAGGGGAGAAAAGAAAGCTTGTTAAAGGCATGCTATTAGTTGGTGGATGGTATGCGGCCTTTTTCTTTATCTTTATGCTATCTTGGACTAACACAACTATCTTTTTGCTGCATCATATGAGCAGCTCCTTGGTAGGGTATTTAACATTTTGCGTGAGAACAATCCAGAGCTCGCTGGGGATAGGCGTAGAACTGTTATGAGGCCACCACAGGTTCTTCGTGAGGGAACAAAGAAGACTGTATTTGTGAATTTCATGGATTTATGCAAGACGTATGTTTTTATAATATCCTCTTTAACCTTTTTCTTTTGAAATACAGTCATAACGAATTTATTAATATAATAAAGATAAATATTTATATAATAAAATGACATATATATATATATATATATATATACACACACATATATGTATATATATATATATATATGTATGTATTTTTTATATTTATGCAGTGAGGAGATTTAAAATCCCATTGTTGTGAAGATGAATAGTGTGTCCTGAATGTTTGTAGAAATCATGGAGTAATTCATAAGGAAAGAGAACATACGAGGCATCTTCTGACTGCACTACCATGTTGCTCATAAAGATAATTGTTTATGATCATTTTCTAGGAAACTAAAGTTTCATTTCATCCTCCCTTCTTTGGTGGATTAAAATATGCAGGATGCATCGGCAGCCAGATCATGTTATGGCTTTTTTGCTTGCTGAACTGGGGACAAGCGGATCTCTTGACGGCCAGCAAAGGTTAGTTGTGAAGGGAAGATTTGCGCCCAAAAATTTTGAGGGGATACTGCGTCGTTATATCAGTGAGTAGCTTTTTCTTTTTTAATTGATCCATCATATTCTTGGTTTATTTTCATTCTTTTCCTTCCCTCTTGTTATTGGTGTCACACACAGCTTTTTCTTCTACATTATTGACAGATGAATATGTCATTTGTCTCGGGTGCAAAAGTCCTGATACTATATTATCTAAGGAGAATCGTCTATTCTTCCTCAGATGTGAGAAGGTAATGGTTTATATATCCCTGCATCTCCTTGCCCTTTCTAGTGTCCTTTAATTCTCAAACCCTTCTCAGCCCCAAGCATTGACTTTTACTAGCAGAGAGGGTGCCTGAGTGATCGTTATAACATTATGCAATCATGGATCATATTTGATCTATCTTGACATCAAAGACTCCTGAAAGTAAAGGTCTTGTATAAATTATTGGGATTGTACTACTATTTTCATCAAGAAATTTGATGATATGTTTGTTTAAGTAGGTAATAATGGACTGCAGTTAGACTGTGAAATCCTAGATTATACATGCAATAGTTCATATTATTAATGATATTACATCACAGTGGATCTGTAAACTAACAAAACCTTGTTAAGATACTTGGGATAATTCTGAGATTTTGTGGGCATGGCTTTGTTCTGTCAAAAATTTTATTAAGATTTGTGAAAGTAGTATGGCATTGACAGGGCTTTGTTGGTAGTGTCTTAGAGAAGATAGTTTTCAAATGTTCTCTTAAGAAGGCCGGTGATGACTGAATATTTGCCTACATTGTCAGATTCTCTGGTATGACAGATGCATATTGAAATTTGCTCTGAGGCCTAAGTAAAACCCTTGATGTGGCTTTAACAGCATTGTTAAAGTAGAAGTATTTGCATTAATGAACTTAAATAATTTGATGATTGGATGAGATTGATATGGTTTTTTTTTGTCATCAAGAGAATTTGGTATTATGTTCAAACCCAGCTGAAGCACTTTTTGATGGTGTATGTGCTGCAGTATGGAATGTCATAACCTTTTGTTTAGATATCTGGAAACAGTTATTAGGCTTTGTTCTTATAACATCATCTTGGTGGTAAACCTAACTTTATTGGTGGAATTGCTATGATTTTGCAACTGTCTTTGGTGCTACCTGAGAATATTATCTCATTTCCGATTGTTCTGTTAAGGGGGCCTGGGATAATAATTGATTTACCTACATTGTCTGATCTCTGGTATGATGGATACATTATGTTTAGTTCTGAGGCCTTCTCGTTAGCATTAATGAAGTTAAATAATATTTGGTGGTTGGATGAGATTGATTTGGCAGCTATTGTCATAAAGGGAATTCGATATTGTGTTCAAAATCAGTTGAAGAAGCTTATAATTCATTAAGATATGTGGAAATGTTCTTAGGCCTTTATTCCTGCTACAGCTGATGGAAGTGCTATGACTGTAAACTGTCTGTGGTGCTATCTGAGAGTGTTGTCTAAAGTTTAATAGTTTGCGACTGTTCTCTTAAGGAGGCCTAGGATGATCGATGATTTGCCTACATTGTCAGATCCTATGTCATGACAGATACATTTTGTGTTCGTTCTGAGGCCTTCTTATTAGGATATTATAGTTGGATTTAACAGCCATGTTAAAACTATAAGCATTTGCAGTCCACAGTTGGAATAAAGCAAAATAATTTGATGGTTGAATGAGATAGATTTGATAGTTATTCTGCTTTACTAGCATGAAGTTTAAAATTATGCTGCCAAATAACTTCTAAAATTATGCTGCCAAATAACTTCGGAGGAATAAGATGGTTGAAAGATATGTCCTCGTCGCCTGTTTGCACCTGTTCTTAGAGTTTGTGGATATATCCCAAATACCATAAATCGGTTAATGTTTATCCTGAATGTTCCCTTTGTGTGTTGGATATTGATCTTTTGCATGATTGTCATGAATTACTCTTTTTTCCTTTTCGGGTTGAAACCATGAACAATATTATTACGACCATTTCTAAATGCAAGGGCATAATTTCGTTGTCAGTCCATGGTTGTTGGAGCTGGTTAGTTAACTGCTTATGTGAAGATCTTTCAACCGTTACACAGATGTACTTTATCATTCATTTTAAATTTCTCAAATTCTTAATCAACGCCACTGATTTCCTAATCTATTTGTTACATGCAGTGCGGTTCTGGACGGTCAGTTGCGCCTATCAAAGCTGGTTTTGTTGCCCGTGTTGGCCGGAGAAATACTGGTGCTTGAGTTTCTACGATATGGTTTTGGTATCTCCTGTTTTTAATCCTGATTTTGGCCATAATTTAGTAAGGCTTCTTGAGTACAAGTACAAGAAGTGCTCCTTTTGGGATGGCTGTATCTGGCTTTTCATCCGTGCCGTAGAAGTTGTTGCTTTTTACACAAATCCAAATACTTCGCGAATGCAATGAGTAATATATGAATATTTTCCTTTGCATGATACTTGTTATCAGAGTGCGATGATATTGATTAAACTCAAATCTAATAATCATGAAACCTGACAGTTCAGAATTTGAAGAACGTCACAATGCTGGAATGTGTGGAACTGGTCTTGTAGTTTCTATAATTTGATAATGAGGTCAACCCGACTGTTGGTACTGATTTCTATACAAGCATGGAAAACGATGAAATGGAAAGAGTGAAAACTGACGGACAGCTTGGGATTTATAGATGTTTTTTTGATGTGGGTAAAGAGAAAATGGAGACATTCTGTCGAACAAAAGCAGAATGGTGCATTTTTGTTGTTGCATAGAACGCCATTGGAGAGCATTTAGAGAAAAGAAGCTGATCTTTCCCACTGCTTTACGGTATTAGTTAAGATGTGAGGAGATCGGGGCAATTAAGTATGAATTGATAGACTTATTAGTGTCATATATATTTAGAAACTCAGTCTTTTGATATATATATATTGATATGATTTTAAGATTTTTAAAAAATGAACAAATGAAATATACTGTTAAACTGAGCCTGCAAATTGTTACACAATTAAAATTTATGGTAACAAAAACAAGAACAGGATCTTATAAAATGGAAACTAAAAGGAGTTTTAGAAATTAAACCGCGTATAATATCAAAAGTTCTCTTATCAAAGCTCGTCATGGCGGCTTACACTTCCATGATCATCTTCTGAAAGTTTCTCTTTAACTTTGTCTGCTGTCTTGTGTACTGCACCTTCCACAGCTTCTGCAGCAGTTTTAGCAGATTCCTGTGCTGCCTTCTTGCTGCTCTCAAAACTCTTCTCTGCTGCCTCCTTCATCCTCCCTGCAGTCCCACCACTCTCACCGTTTCCACCTCCAGAATTCACCTCTGAACCTCTAAAGCTGTCAAACACAACTACCATCAATCATCAACTCAAAAGCTGTCCCAAAACCAGAACACAAATCGTGATGATGAGAACTCATGTCAGTCTTACTCTAAATTTGGTGTAAAGTACTTGAACTGCACGTCGCGGATGATGGTTTTGAATTTCTCCCAGGAACTTTTGTGGGATTTCTTGAACATAGAGATTGTGTCAATCACCATCTTTGCAAGAGGTCGCTTCTCTTGTATGTTTACGACTCTGTGTTGCCCTCCATCGCCAACAACCGGAAGAACTTGAAGGAAGAAGATGATGATGATGAGCAACAGAAGGATCAGTGCTCCACTTCTGATTCGTAAACATTCAGCCATCATGAAGATAATAATGTTCTTAGACCAGGATGGATCTAGTTTTGTATAGTAACCTGAGTGGTTGTGAAGTATTTTCGCATTCTATGTACTGAATAGAGTTACGTGGTGTGTGGCACCTTTCTTGTAGGTTTCCTCAACTGTAACACTCCAAACGTGGAGAACTTCAAAACAGGGAATAAGATTTTTTTAAAAAATTTTTTTAAAAAAGAACTTATATAATATGTATACAAATTAATAACAAACTGTATAAAATCATACATAATGATAAAGTCATTAAGAAATGCATTATTGTTTAAAAAGTTTTTGGAACGTACACTAAAAACTTCAGAAAAAAGGTGAAAACTTTTAGATTTATGTTTTTCTTGAAAATTTTCAATTTTCTACATTTTTTAAAAGTTACAAACAAATTTAAGGATTAACAATTAAATTAATATTAATGAATCGTGATTTTGAGAGGGAAAAAGAAAACAGTTTGTTTAGGTTGTGATTATTCTAATCGATGTTTTAAAACCAAAGCGAAAATTAAACCGGTAAAACAAAAAATTTAAGATTTAAAAGATTCAATTTATATTAGATCATTACAAAACTAGTTAATATTAAATAAAATTAAAGAATTTAAAAAATGATTGAAAAATATTGTTTTTATCCATCGAAAATTTTAAAATTTAATTGAAAAGGAAAATTGTTAAATGAAATTTAATCAGTTTATTTTTATTTATAAAAACTGATTAATTTTCAAAAACTAGCCAATTAAATAATAAATTGATCGATTTTAATAATAAAGATTATTAAACTAAATTGACTAAAAAATTAAAATTCAAACTTAAAAGTTAATTTTAACTATCCTATTATTATTTATGAAATTTATTTGATTTTAGAAGTTGGATAATCATTTTATTTTAATCCTAAAATTACTTATTTTTTAATGCAATCATATTGCTTACTTGACGTTAAGAGTTTTGTAATCTGAAAATTATACATGTTAGGTCAATTTCACCTTTAACATACAACTGAAAATAATGTGTCCAATTTAATCATTATGTAAAATTTTTCATTATCAGGTATTATTAAAAAAAATTAATACTGAGCAATTTGGAAAAAATTAAGAAATATATTTAAAATTTAATAATTAAAAGACTAAAATAAAAGATATTAAGTTAAAAAGACCGTGACCCTTAAATATGATTTTCAAATAGCACATTTGTCTTCTAATTTGGCATAGAATATAAATATCGTACGAAGCAATTTACAAGTTATAATTAACTAATAATTCAAAATTTCATGGTCTTAAAAAAATACAAAGCCATAGGTGTTTTGTGATTTGATGAATTTATAAAAACATATCTTAATTTTTTAAAATTTTAAATTCTAGAAATTTTCAATTTAAGATTAATAATTAACTGGTCTTTACATTGAGACACAAACTTTTTTTTTAAACGAAAGAATCGCAGCCGCTATTTTTTAAATGTGCACTAAATAAACCTCTAAATTAACTCAATAATCTACAAATCACACCAACCAGATATTCCGCACTAAATAATTCCTGTACAATAGGCTCGATCCATAGAGTGTAAATAAAAAAATTCGAACATAAGACCTTTTGACCCCATCACACATAAACCATCCAAATGCTATTAACGTAAAAACTTAATTAAACTTAATTCGAACTAATTATATTTAAAATAAAATAATAATTTAGTATTAATTATTTCTATTTATTTGTATAAACTAAATTTAATTGATTTAAATCAAATTTAAAAGCTATGTTAATGTCACATGTTTCTTTGATATATTTTCACATAAATTTAAGAAATTTTTTTTAATTTAAAACTATTAAAAATCCATAATTTTAAAGATTAAAAAGTTTTCTTAAAATTAACTAAACATGAGCTTCTTTTATTATTATCATTATCACAGGTTACATCCAAGTAGAAAAGCTCTAGTGCACTCTCAGGCTTTGACACAGCAGTTAAAGTAGCTGAAGATGCTCCTCCTTGCCTGTTGAAACAAAACATATCACCAACGCCAGAGGATCAGAACAAATGTTACTTTAACACATTCTCTGGCATGAACTGAGAAAAGAAAGCTGAATTATAGAAAAATACAAAGTTATCAGTTAATAGATTCTGTTCTGCGGCATGTGATGTGCCATGTTCTCTTCTCTATAGACTCAAAAAGTTGAAAGAGAAATGAAGCCAAGGGAAGCACATCTGTCACTGAACAACCATATTCTATGGACCAAAGCTTCCATTGCATGTGCACCACTTGAGAAGTGCGTGTCCCGAAAGGCATAGAAGAGGATGACCCTCACTTCCCTACGTGGGAGGGCACACATCTCTATAGTGCAACTACCTCTTAAAGAAAGTTATCTTTCAGTCTATATTGGATCCCTAACTTGAGTGTTGAAGGGATCGGACGAATTCTGAAACATGGGATTTATCGGTTTAATGATTTAAAATCAAGGGATGATCTCGAGTCAACTAATTATTTTGAAAATCCAAACAATTAAGACCTAAGAAGTTCGAGGAATCAGTCACAAGAGAGTTCATTAGAGGAGGCAACAGACTAAGTCGAACTTACGCATTCTAAGGTTCGAGCTCGAGTTTGAAAAAGAAATTTAATCAAATGACAATCTTGATCCAAGTTATTATTTGAAAATCCTAAGACATTAAGAAGTTCAATCAATTAGTCGTTAGAGAATCTATTGAGCGTGGAAACAAGCTTGGCTGAACTTATGTAGTCTGAAGTCTGAACTTGAGTCTAACATAGAATTCTAAATCCAAACTCGATCGAGTCCAAATACTCGAGTCAGAACCCAAAAAGTTCTTTCAAATCGAAACCTGATCAAATGGCTGAACTTATGTAATCTGAAGTCTGAACTTTAGTCTAACATAAAATTCTAAATCCAAACTCGATCGAGTCCAAATACTCGAGTCAGAACCCGAAAAGTTTTTTCAAATCGAAACCTGATCAAATAAGACTAAACTCAGGGTTTTTTGCCATGCCTAGAATCTATGTAAACCTTGAAAGTTGTTAGATAATAACCTCCTAACACTTCTCTTCCAAGTTCCAAATTAAGCAATAAGAGAATTTTCTGAACTACCCTTCTCTTTCCATTACCTTAGTTATGCAAATATCGTATAAAGAACTGCCATACTTAACTAGACTAAGTTTCCATTGGAAGCTTTATACTATCTTTGCACTAGTTGCTACCAACAACAACTCAATACCATAATTGACTGACAAGTTCTCCACCAACCCCACCACGTTTATGCCACTATCGTTATATTAATAACTATCAACACTGCTTCTTATAGCTGTATCTGTACATGATGCTTCTGATTAAACTATGCAATGGAATCTTACAGTGGGCGAGTGTTCGTGACTCTGATGGTAATGTTGATGATCATTTCTTTGTTCAGCTTTAGGCATGGTGGCTGTAGGGTTAATGAACTCATCTTCATTGCCAAGACTGGCTCTTGAGGCGTCCTTCTTGTTCTGCTTTCGCATTTCTCTGATCTTTGAGAAATCCACGGAGTAGTCTGGCACTTCACCCTTCTGATCCCAATCCCCAAACTGTGGAACTGAAAGCCAAGGACCATTTTTCTGCAGAACAAGTTAAGTTCATCAGACAATACTAAGAACAACATATACATTAAAGTTAGCTAGTTCTGATCATCATCATCTTCATCAAAACTAATGACATAGAAATTGGAGCTTAGGCTCTCCATTTCATGTTTCATTATCTGAATATGTTTTGGTACTTTTCAGAATTCCAATCTCTATTGGTTCGATGGAGTACATATGCCACAGATTCTTGAGTTTGAAAGAATTGTAGAAAAAAGTAAACTTTTTGACTCAGGAAGTTGGAAAATGAAGCAAGATCGTTAAATTGTTTTTAGGTTACAGATTAACCTAAAAGGAGTTTCAGAACCAAAACATTCACATGAAATGTAGATTTTAGCTTCAAGAAGTTTTAACAAATTCTTCACACCCCCACTCATGGAAAGGAACAACAAATGCAGCAGCATCTCAAGAACACAAAAAACTAACAAAAACCATAACAAGTTTATTCCTTTTTAAGACTAAAAGAAGAAAGAAAGGCAAGTCCTTTTCTCTTCTTTCACTTTCCTTTCATGGTAAACAAACAGCAAATCAAGAAGCAGAGTCCACCACAAAAACACAGATAAAGGCCATAGAAGAGAGAAAGAGCGAGTACCCCTTTTCCTCCCTCCATGAGAAGCTAAAAGATCTCCAAAGAAACGGGCCAAAAAGCTTCAAAAATACTCTACAGTTATGGTGGACAAGTACTCCAGATAAGAATTACCTATACTGCAACTAAAAGCAGAACTCTGTGAAGCTTTACATATGGATTCTACTCGTAATATATGAAGGGAAGAAGAAAAATGAGTGAAGCTTACAGCAAGAAGACAGCTTGACTGCTATTACCATTCCAATTTCCTAGCTTTTGGACAGGAAAGATTGATGGTTCGCTTTACAAAACACGTATTGGTCTTTTTCTTCCCTTCTTTTTATGTTGTATTTTACGGATATGGGTTTCTCTTACACCTTTTATTACGTATTTTGCCTTTGCTTTCAATGTCTTTCTTTCCACGTACTGACTTGACGTACTTTCGTGTAAGAACTGATCACTTCGAGCCGTCTCTTACGAACATCCAAGAGCAACGCTGTTATGGTAACACTACGTCGTATCATGTTAACCTTAAAAGCATACAAGGGAAAATGGTCTTTTTATATAAAGGTAAACATTGTTCACATAAAGAAATATATTTATTATCTTATTATTAATAAATATTTCATAATACAATTATTTTGATTTAGTTTATTAATCTTTGAGACAGTCGTTGAAATTGAAAAGACGAGATACAATAATCATTTAGACTAAATATTAGTACTTATTTTTTAAATTATTTAAAATTCATAATTTACATATATTAATCATGTCAATATTCAATTTTCTTTATTTAAATCTTTTTAGGATAGTAAATTTTATGTTGCATGTAACAATTTATAAAATTATATATTATTTACAATTTATAAAATTATATATTTTGAATAAATTATTTGATTTAAATAAAAAAGATATTAATTCGAACTGAAATTATTTGACTAAAAGATAAACATAGAATTAATGTTTTAGTAATTTATAGTAAATGGTCATAAATTTAGTTCATATTATGTCACATTAACTTTTACTTTATATTGTATAAATCAAATATTATCATTAACTATATTACCACTTTTAAGGTTTTATGAGTACTATTTTAATAATGTTAAAATATAATGAATAGTAATTTAATAATGTTAAAATTATTGAACTTCTAGTTGATCAGGCCTCAGGCTGCACCCAAGTCTCGACATACGCTAACTGACAGGGCTTAGACGTGGCTAAGCTCTGCCCATCCCGACTTATTGCCACCCCAACGTTCACAATTCAATTAGCTGGAATATGACTTAAGTTAATTTCAAACCAAACTAACAAACACTTGATAAATACTACTACTATTTGGGTATTAATTTTACTAACATTTAAGTTAAGGGGTCAATTTTCAGTTAAACG
>JANIIA010000192.1:2017109-2028879 GCA_027478495.1 Erythroxylum alaternifolium
TCACAACCGCTTCTATCTTTCTCGGATCCACATGCACTCCCTGCTCTGAAATTATATGTCCAAGGAATGCTACTTCCTTTAACCAAAATTCACATTTATCGAATTTGGCATATAACTCATTCTTCCTCAATGTCTCTAATGCAATCCTCAAATGCTCCTTATGCTCCTTATTACTCTTGGAATAAACCAATATATCATCAATAAAGATAATGATAAATTGGTCCAAGAAAGACTTGAAGACTATATTCAGTAAGTCCATAAAAGCCGCAGGTGCATTCGTCAATCCAAAGGGCATAACTAAAAATTCAAAATGACCATACTGTGTCCTGAAAGCAGTTTTTGGCACATCAATCTCCGTTAGTGATAACCTGATCTCAAATCTATCTTGGAGAAAACTTTTGCCCCTTGTAATTGATCAAACAAATCATTTATGCGAGGAAGCGGATATCTGTTCTTTATGGTGACATGATTGAGCTTCCTATAATTCACACATATCCTCAACGATCCATCTTTCTTCTTCACAAAAAGAACCGGAGCTCCCTAAGGCTAAGAGCTCGACCTAATGTAACCTTTCTCTAACAACTCTTCCAATTGCTCCTTAAGCTACTTCAATTCCGCTGGAGCCATTCTGTAAGGCTGAGTCGATATTGGTTTTGTGCCCGGAAGAAGCTCAATGGGAAACTCAATTTCCCTAGCTGGTGGTAATCCTGGTAATTCCTCGGGAAAGATATCTGGGAATTTCCTAACCACAGGTATTTCCTTTAACTTCTTTTTATCTGCCCTTGTGTCTACCACATAGGCCAAATATTCTTCACATCCTTTCCTCATCATCTTCTGTACTGTCAAAGCTGAAACAATTCTAGGCGGGCTTGCTTTTCTGTCTCCTACAAACACCACCTTTTTACCATTATCCGATTCGAACTCCACTGCCTTCTGTTTACAATCCAGATGGGCATTGTACTTCTCTAAGGTGTCCATACCCAAAATCACATCTAATCCTCCCATCCTCAGTGGCATTAGATCCACTACTAAATGTTCCCCTTCAATATATATCTCACAGTCTTTGTATACTTGACTAATAATAATACATTGGCCAATTGGAGTACTCACCATCAAAGGAGTATCTAATAGGCTCACTTCTCTACCCCACATAGTTCTACTTGATGACACAAATGAATGGGTAGAACCCGGATCAATTAAAACAATAATATCGTCATCAAATAATTTAATCATACCAATCACAACTTCTAGAGCGATCTCTGCATCCTCCCGTGTCATTGCAAATATCCTAGCTGGTACTTGCCCATTGGATCTCCCTGGAAGATTAACCCTTTTTGTTGCACCAGAACTGCCCACTTCAGTTGTAGTCTGCTGTCCCACAGTCTCGATTCTCTTCGAACCTTGTATCTGACTCGTCTCATGTCTTGCATGCTGAGGACACTCTCTGGAAAGCATGACTCGAATTTTTCTTAAAATTTATCTTATTAAATTAGCAAGCATGAGTATAGGTTAGAATTCATGAATTAGCAATTTTTATAGTTTAATTAGATATATTATGAATCTCGTGTGGTTGTATGAATTAAAAGAAAGAGTTAGAATTAAGTTAAGGGGTTAGAAGGCATTACATTAATAAGGTAGGATAAGGTTGGAAAGACAAAAGTTGGTCTTAAACTAATAAGAAGAGAAGAGAGTCATGTATAGTAAGTAAGAAAATGAGAGAAAGTCCTAGAAGAAACTAGAAGAAGAGAAGGAGAAAATCGGAGCATAGAAAGAGAAGAAGAAGGAAAGAAAAGAGCAAGGAGAAAGAAAAGGAAGAAGAATATTCAGCTGAGTTTTTAGGTAACCCTTATTTATTCTTCTTATTTTGATAGAAGAAGGAAGTAGAGAAAATAGGTTTTATGATGTAAATGAAGAGAGAAAGAAGAGAACTGAAATCCTTCTTCTTAGATTTTTATAAACCTTAACTAGATCTTAGTTCTTCTAGTTAAATAAACCAATAGTAGATTAAGTCTAAGCTCATTTTTGGATATTTAAAGCTTATGAAAGTTTTATTCGTGTATGTTGAATGGATGAAAATATGTTTGTTTGAAGGGAACCAAAAATTTTGAAATCAAAAGTAAGAAGAAGAACAAACTTGATTTTGGAATCATAAGTAAATAGGTGGGTAACACGTTTATAATCATTATATTGATGAGCTGAAATTATTTGCTTGTATATGTATTTAAATGCTTGCTTTTATTCATTGTGAATGTGGGAAAAATAATCTCTGATTGAAATCATGTTTGCTTTGTAAGAATTCTGCTGCTTTGATGTTAATGAAAAGCAGAAAATTTAAGAAGCATGAAAATATGATTATGATATGAAATATGCAAGCTTCAGAAATTTGCTTATGTGGGCAAGAGAGATATTATTTCGTTTATCACATGCACGTTGACTTATAGCCTTCTCCCGACTGCCCGCTTGTGGCATATAAGCTCCAAAAAATGGACTCATTTTGTTCATGATGTAAACTTCAATTTTGTCATTTCATTCTATGAGATTCTCTCAAGCCATTATATGTGTGCATTTTGCTTTAAATTGCTAAACATGACATATGACTGATTATTATGTTTTGATGATTGAAATTTTTATCTGATTCAATTTGTATAAGATTATGTTTATCTGTGAACTTGAACCGTGGATAATGTATATTTAAATGTTGTATAAATTTATGCATATGTTTATTTGTGTGTGTGGTTCGTCGCTAACGGCTATAAATGTATTAGTCACTGAGCTTCCCAGCTCACCCTATTACCTTTCTACTCCTCAGCTGTAGAAATATCATATCAACATTGAACCTTGCAAAAACTTCGGCTGACTCCAAGAATTTCTATTTTTGTAACTAAGTTAGTTTAGGGAGTTTTGGTACTATAGAAGCATATCAAGCGTGAGCATTTATGATTGTATTTTTTGTATTATGCAACTAATGTGGCTTTTGTTTGTAATTGAAATTATGTTTGAACCTTGCAACATCTGAGAAATAAAACTTTGTCTTTTGGAGAAATGAATGAAAGAAGGGTTGAAGAACTTCTTTTGTATATGTGCAGAAAATTTCTTTTCTGTTAGTATTATTGTGTTGGGAATACATTACTAGTTGTTTAATAGTTTTTGGATAAATTCTTCTTAAGTAAATTAATGGGTTGAGAGTCTGTTTTGTTAGGAGTCTTATGTGTATGGATTGTGTTTGTTGGATTTGGGTCTTTTGATATAGGTAGTAGTTTTTACAGATTGCAGAAAGAAAAAGGAATAAAAATGTGTTCTGAAACTTCAATGAATAAAATGTATTGATTTAGGCAGAATTTGATAAAGGCTTCTCCATGAAAGTTGTAGACCATTCTTTTATCTTTCTAACGACATAAAGTTTATAATTTTTAGACTTCGTAATTGAAAGTTATGATGTTTTGAAGTAGGAGAGTGCAGATAGGGTTGCACGATCATGCACATGCATGATCGCGACATTGTGCACTATCGCGACGAACCGCTATTATTCATCAAAAGTCGCCATCTTGCTTCCTCCTCTCACACCATGAATTTTTCACTTCTTCTTTTTTTATTTATTTTATTTTATTTATTTGTTTTTTTTGTTCGACTCCCAATCTGATTTATTTTCATGTCTATTTTATTTTATGCTATTTTATTTTATTTGTTTGTATATTTGTTTTTACTCCCACTATGAGTTCTTCTTATCTTTATCGTAGTTTTATTTATTTTATTTTAAAAGTCCCTCAATTTTGGCGCCTTGTTGTCATAAAATAAGAATCGAGACTCGAGGCCAACATACAAAGTATGGGTATGAGGTTTTTAGATATGTTAATAGGCAGCCCGGGCCATGGTGGCCTGTAGCCCGACTCAACCACTAGTTTTCAACATCATATCACCTATAATTCGACGGACAAACAAAAGCAGTTAATAAAATTTTGGGAATATATCTCAAATGTTTTTATGGTGAAGTGCCATAGAAGTGGGCATATTGGCTTTCCATGGCGGAATGATGGTATAGCCCACCCACCATACAACCATAAATACCACCCTATTTGAATCCCTTTACGGTTGTCCTCCACCCTTTTATGTTCCCTACTTAGCTGGGGACTCCTGGAATGTTTTAATCGATCAGGCTCTTAAGGATCGTGATACCTCGTTACAATTCACCAAGTTCTATTTAAACGGAGCACAACAAAGAATGAAGCAATACATTGACAGGAATCAGACTAAACACGAATTTGAAGTGGGACAAAGTGTTTATGTCAAGCTCCAACCCTATCGTCAACATCCCATGCAAAGGAGAACAAACTAGAAGTGAGCACCATTATATTATGGTCCTTTCCCAATTAAAGCAAAGATCAATGTGGTGGCATATACACTAGAGTTGCCAAAAGGATCAACGATCCACCCAACCTTCCATATATCCTAATTGAAGAAATTCTTGTCAGATAAGACACTTCTGAACAATTGTTGTCAAACTTGATAGTTGAACCAAAGATAATAGAAGCTTTTCTGATAAGAAGAATGGTCAAGTGCCATAATCGTGCGGTCACTCAAGTCTTGGTACAGTGGCAAGGTGAAACAAGGGAGAAAGCTAAGTGGGAAACGATGTTTGAGCTACAGAAGAAATTTCCATATATCAACTTAATAGAGAAATTCATAGTTGGAGAGGGATGGGATGTTACGAAGTAATAGGTAAACTAATGAAGAAATAGAAGACGACATCACAACATGACAGGAAATGGCATTGGAAGAACAATTCACAGCAAAAGAAATTTTAAAACACATCAGCCTATTGAAGTATCTAAAATAAGTACACTTGTCGTATATCCTATAACTCTACTATCTTTTATATAGCCGTTGTAATGACAAAGTGTGTTATGCAAAAACCATTAAGCAATAGAAATCTTCTTCTTCTCTGTTCAAGGGATTTTCTGTTTGTTACTAAAATATCACTACATATTCTTTTACGATAAAAAAATTATAAATTTTTTTCTTTTCTTTTCTTCTTTCTTTGGCAAACTGGAGGGTAAGGTTAAGAACAGGTATAGAGGTTGTTTTATCTTATCTTTTTATTTCTTTTTATTGTGATATAAATATAACAACAAAATAATATTTTATTAATTATTATCAAATAAAGGGACTTTAACTAACACAAAGATTAGTGTAAGTGTCAACTAACACAAAGATTAGTGTAAGTGTAATTAACTCAAAAAATCAATTAGTTTAAAACAATAATGGAATAATTGATAAAGATTAAAGATAGTGGCTAATGTTACAAATATTTTCTAAACATCAAACTCATATTGATCCTTTATACGTTTCCTTCTTGAGTATACATTAAGTCTTCAAAGCTCTCACATATATTCCTCATACGTGTGATGCAGCTAACCTTCAACTTAAGGTTTGTCTCAAGGTATCTTTTAGTCCCCCATTGCGTGCCAACGCTAGCCTACTCTCAAGTTTCCATAGACAATACCTGTCTTCCTTGCTTACTTGTAAGTCTTTACCGCGTTCCATCATCCGAAGTGTTAAACATTGGTAATGCTCGCATGATTTCACAATTAGGACATAGGGGTCTAATAAACTACCCCTATTAGAAGAACTTGAACCCTCTTCGAAATAATCTATGGACACTCCTCTGAATATGGGTCATTGCACTACAAGAGTTAAGATATTTAGTGACAATTTTTTTGTGACTAACTATTATTTCATCACAAATACGAGTTTTTTATGACAAGGCTATTGATTGACACTATTGTTTGGATTATCTGTGATAATTTATATTTTTGTCACTAATGTAATGGTAATTGTGTCAGTTTAGTTTCTTTCACAATTAAATTGTCACTACTAATATATTAATAGTGTTAAAATTTATTTTATCACTAAGTTTTGTCACTAAAAACCAATGAAATTTGGCACCAAAATAATTTTGGCGGGAATTAATTGTAATTGTGACAAAACATGTGTTAGTAACTAATATTGTCTATTTATTGTGACAAAACATATTTTGGTCACTAATATTATTTTCTTGTTGTGACTAAATGGCTTATCATCACAATATTTTACTTGTTGTGACTAAAAATTTTGTCAATAAATATACAATTAATTAGTGTCTATTTCGTATTGTCACAATAACTGAACTATAACTGTGGTCGCTACTATTCGTAATTTAGTGACAATTTTGTTATGACTAACTATTTTTGTCATCACAAATACGAATTTTTCAGTCACAAGACCATTGATTGACTCTATTGTTTGGATTATCTGTGATGATTTATATTTTTGTCACTACTATAATAGTAATTGTGTCAATTTAGTTTCTTTCACAATTAAGTTGTCACTGTTAATATATTAATAATGTTAAATTTTATTTTATCACTAAGTTTTGTCATTAAAAACCCATGAAATTTGGCGCCAAAATAATTTTGGCAGGAATTAATTGTAATTGTGACAAAACATGTATTGGTAACTAATATTTTCTATTTGTTGTGACAAAACATAGTTGGGTCACTAATATTATTTTCTTGTTGTGACTAAAAATTTTGTCAATAAATATGCAATTAATTAGTGTCCACTTCATATTGTCACAATAGCTGAAATATAACTATGGTCACTACTATTCGTAATTTAGTGACAATTTTGTTGTGACTAACTATTTTTGTCAACACAAATACTAGCTTTTCAGTGACAAGACCAATGATTGACACTATTATTTGAATTATCTATGATGATTTATATTTTTGTCACTAATACAATGGTAATTGTGTCAATTTAGTTTCTTTCACAATTAAATTGTCACTATTAATATACTAATAATGTTAAAATTTATTTTATCACTAAGTTTTGTCACTAAAGCCTATGAAATTTGGCGGGAATTAATTGTAATTGTGACAAAACATATATTGGTAACTAATATTTTCTATTTGTTGTAACAAAACATAATTTGGTCACTAATATTATTTTCTTGTTGTGACGAAATGGTTTATTGTCATACAATATTTTACTTGTTGTGACTAAAAATTTTTTCAATAAATATTCAATTAATTAGTATCCACTTCATATTGTTACAATAACCGAACTATAACTATATTCACTACTATTCATAATTTAGTGACAATTTTCTTATGACTAACTATTTTTGTCATCACAAATAGGAGTTTTTCAGTGACAAGACAATTGATTGATACTATTATTTGGATTATCTATGATAATTTATAATTTTGTCACTAATACAATGGTAATTGTGGCAATTTAGTTTCTTTAACAATGAAATTGTCACTATAAAGATATTAATAATGTTAAATTTTATTTTATCACTAAGTTATGTCACTAAAAGACTATAAAATTTGGACCAAAATAACTTTGTCAAAAATTAATTGTAATTATGACAAAACATATGTTGGTAACTTGATCAACTTTTTGTTACAAAAGTTACTATAAATATATATAAACGTAAGAAATTAATGATAAATATTTGTTGTTGTAATAAAATATTAAAATTAACCACTCTAAAGATAAATTTTTTCATTATTGTAAGAATTTTAGAGATCAGAAACTACTTGTTATGATTTTTTCTTTAATATGACTATCTGCAAACAAATTTAAATATTTTCAAATAAAATATTCAAACTATATATATATTGATAATTCAAAGCGTAATATTTTACATATCAATAGATATTTGGTATACATAAATTTGAAATTTTATTAAAAAAATCAAAATAATTAAATTTTTAAATATGATAAAAATCTTATCGATGCTAATAGAGAGAGAGAAAACCTTATTGATGGTATTTTACATACCAATTAATAAGTAAGCTCGGTTACATACCCACTAACATAATAGTTTATGAAAAAAATAAATTACTCTCATCTATATTTATTATGTATTGTAAAAAATATTAAATCTGATTTTAAATTTATGAAATGTAAAATTTATTATGAAAATTTAACTATTACATAAAATTTTAAAAATTTAAGATGACATCTGATTTTAAATTTATGAAATATAAAATTTATTACCGAAATTAAACTATCACATATAATTTAAAAATTTTAAGATGAAATCATTTTCTAAATTAAAAATTGGAGAGTAAGTGTTAAAGATTGTAGTTCTATATCTGTAAAATTAAGAAAACTTAATAAAATAAGTGCTATAAAGTAAGCTTAACATGTACACCTAGTTTAGCATGAGAGATATAAGTAATTGTGAAATAATAAATCTGGTAAAAGAAGATGAACCGGAACAGTCACGTGTGCATGGTGCCAATAAATTTCTTCTTCATGTGCGCTGTCTTCTCTCTACTTTGCTTCATTGCATATCTTCAGGTACAGTTCTCTCCACATCTTCCAATTCCTCTGCTCAAATATCAACGAGGTAAATGATCATTGTTCTTTGTTTAAATTATTCTTCTAATCTTTCAGCTTACGCATATAAGAGATGTTATTTAGTTTAATACGTGAGTTTTTTTACTGTTACTCTGTTAGTTTAAACTTGACGTCTCCTGTCTCCTGTTACCTGTACAACGTCTCCTGTCTCTTGTCAAAAGGTTGCTGCTTGAGGGAGATAATTAGGACTGCATCTGCTAAAGTGAGACGTCTTTACCACAAAGACTTTTCTTATCGATGAAGATGGCATGTCGTTCTTGCAAGGATGGAAGGGTGGAATCATATAAAGGATAAAAACACAACACTCAATGTCAATTGTACGTCTCTGGATCATCCCATACATACGCGTCTTTCCCCACTTTCCAGTCCACCTTTAAGAGAATCCTTTCTTTATTTTTTGAAAATGATATACAAACAAGCCTATCAATAGACTTTCTCGAAGCTTCACATGAGAAATAAGAGTTTGACCCACAAATCCTCTATCCCATATTCCTTCATCACCCATATATCAACACCTTTAACTGCCTTAGGATGTATACAGCTGACACACAGCCAATCTCCCAAGACACCCAAATAATACTTCTTCTTTTTAGACAATAACAAAGGAAGTGATAACCTTATCTTCATAATTAATAGATTTATATAATAAAAGATTATATCTATAATTTTTTTAAATTATCTTTTTGGCCAGGTAACGAGCTTGCTTCAAAATCATTCAAGTTTTTTTTAGTAGTCGTATAAATGCAGCAATTACGTGAGTGCTTTTGATGTTGAGGAGAAAATGGCATGCTTCATGCAAACAAAGAATTTATGCATACTTCACTCATGTACATCAGTGAACCAATAGCACACCTACACCCAAATAATACTTCTTCTCTTTAGATAATAACAAAGGAAGTGATAACCTCTCTCAAGTGTTTCAGTAGTTGTATGAAATGCAGCAATTACGTGAGTGCTTTTGATGTTGAGGAGAAAATGGGATGCTTCATAAACAAACAAAGAATTTACACGTAGTTCAACATTAGTGAACCAATAGGGCACCTTGCTAACACACAGCCAATCTCCCAAGACACCCAAATAATACTTCTTCTCTTTAGAAAATAACAAAGGAAGTGATAACCTCTCAAGTTTTTCAGTAGTCGTATGAAATGCAGCAATTATGTGAGTGCTTGATGTTAAGGAGAAAATGGCATGCTTCATGAACAAACAAAGAATTTATACGTAGTTCAACATCAGTGAACCAATAAGGCACCTACACTCGAATAATACTTCTTCTCTGTAAACAATAACAAAGGAAGTGATAACCTCTCAAGTTTTTGAGTAGTCTGATGAAATGTAGCAATTACGTGAGTGTTTTTGATTTTGAGGAGAAAATGGCATGCTTCATGAACAAACAAAGAATTGCCATCGATGTCTCTGCAATCTACAAACCCAAAGATATTCGTTTAATCTTGATTTTTTTCCTTATTGACTTCATTAACTTTTTTCTTACAATTTTTTTTATCTGCATATGTTGCTTGTTCCTAATATGTATTTATTTTTAAAAGTGCAAGATGGTTAAAATTGGTAAGTTTATGAAAAACCACAAGACGGTTAACAATGGTAGATCTTTATAAGATATGGATGATAAACAAAATCAACCTAGTATGTTAGAGGAGTCAGAAGCTATAGAGGCTCTTAATCAATAGTCCGACGCTATAGTTGGAACTTGAAATAATGCACCTAGCCTAGAAGGACAAGTTATTAGTACTGGTAACATGAACTTAATATTTATATGATTGTGCATTTAAATTTTTAATATAATATTTTATATTTCTATTAATTTTTATTTTTTAAATAGGAAAGGTAAATTCTAAAAAACGTGGACAAGGACCAAGAATTAATGCTAGACTTGCCAAGAAGAAAGCTGAAGGAAAACAAATTGATGTTCAATTTCCTCCTCTATACTATAAGGTATGTGGTAAGCGTGCCAGCCTTTTTATGTCAGAAGTTACTGTATGCATTCGACAACTTGCATCATTTTGTGTCTCTAGTTTGAAAGAGATTAATGAGGATGATAAGAAGGCAATGTGGTTATTTTTAAAGGTATGACACATTTTTTAATTGCAATAGAGTTTAGTTTAATTGCAATAAAGTTTAATTTTGTTGTTGCATTGAATTTGTTTCTTAATTTTCCTAAATATATTTTTATATGAATTTTATGATAAATTCAATTTCTCAAATCAGGTGCAATCTTATGTGATGCAACAAGTGCATGCAAAATATAAAAATCGACATTATCATTTACGCAAAAGTTATCTTAAGAGCAAAGATTGCCCAAAGGATGTGGAGGAAGGTGATTGGCAATGGTTGATTGAGAATAAATGGGAGGCTTTAAATTTTAAGGTAAATTTGAAATTTAAGTTCTTTAACTTATTTTGTTAGTTTTTTTCTTTTATTAAAATAAATAGTTTATCAATGCATAGGAGCAAAGCGAAAGAAACATAAGTAATAGGGAAATTAAGAGATGAAATCAGTTTCTGGTACAAAGTCAATTGTACAAATTGCATATGGGATAGTAAAGCAAAATTTTATTTAATTAAAATTAAAATTATATTTTTCTTTAAAAAGTTCCAATTAATCATTAATTTTCTTTGTCTTTTTTCTTTTTAGAAATATAAAGATTCTGATGAGTGGTCCAATGCTGTTAAAGTTTGGAAGGTATCGCGACAAAAGCCAAATGGAACTTGGTCTGCTCCAAATAGAGAAGGAATAATGGTATGAAAGTTATAGTCAAATTAGATTTTTTGAATAAATTTTAATATTACTTTACTAAATTTTCAAATTCTATCTAAATATGCAGAATAAGCTTCAAAAAGAGGGAGAGAAAAATAAAGAAAAGATTTCATCTCCACCTCTACCACTCATTGAGCATTTCGATCTTGTTCTAGAAAGAAAGTCAAGCTATTCATGCGGTTTAAATGTTAAGGGATAACATCTAAGTCTCGAGAAAAAAGTGAAATTCTAGCTGAAGCTGAGGCTGTAAAGAAACATGCAAATGATTTAGACGATGAAGTTGGAAGACTTACTAAAATCACAAAAACACAAAATGAAAAGATTCAAGCTCAAAATGAGAAGATTTAAACTCAGGTTGCAGCTATTAAGAAGCAAGCCATGGAAATGAAACAAATTTCAGTTATTTTTGCACATTTGGCAAATGCTAGAATAATTCCTAGTTTGTCACTCAATTCTTCTGCCTTAATTGAAGATCCATCAATTACCACAATATCAAATACCCCTAATACTCATGTAAGTTTATAAATTTATAAAATCTAGAATAGTTAGTATCATTTCTTATCATTATCATTATATTATTATA
>JANIIA010000192.1:2115584-2147468 GCA_027478495.1 Erythroxylum alaternifolium
ACCCATTACCAGTATATGCTTAGTTTGTCCTAGATATTGCTACTTCCCGTTTAATTTGCTCAGATTTTTTGTTGTGTTAACTAACCAAACATGGCCTTGTCCACTAAATTCAACCGACTAGACCTTCAGACCTTCTTCACTTGTTCATCTCTATTCGATGCTAGGATATCACCTCTGCCACCCCATTTCACGCCTCACCGAAGGCTCAAACTTGTTAGAAGGAGGAATACCAGTGGGATAAAGGTCGCGAATTTTTCGAAACCCAGAAGAGGGACATCTAGAATTGATGCGAGCTTGTCCACTGCGACCGTTGAAACCTCTGTTGTTGAGCCGGAGACTGATGTTGAGTCTTTGTTTTCAAGGGATTCTGCGGATGATTTCGACAGAAAACGCGCGAATAAGCAATCAAACAGCGGGGCGTCGGGTATTTCGTCGGGTGTGAAGCTTGAAAATATAAGCAAGAGCTATAAAGGAGTTACGGTGTTGAAGGACGTGAGTTGGGAAGTGAAGAAAGGGGAAAAAGTTGGGCTTGTTGGCGTAAATGGGGCAGGCAAAACGACCCAGTTGAGAATTATTACGGGACAAGAGGAGCCTGATTCGGGTAACGTGATCAAAGCGAAACCCAACATGAAAGTTGCGTTTTTGAGTCAAGAATTCGAGGTTTCGATGAGCAGGACTGTTAAAGAGGAGTTTATGAGTGCTTTTGAAGAGGAAATGGAGATTGCAGGGAAGTTGGAGAAGGTGCAAAAGGCAATCGAAGGGGCTGTGGAGGATTTGGACTTGATGGGAAGATTGTTGGATGAGTTTGATTTGTTGCAGAAAAGAGCACAGGCTGTGGATTTGGACCTAATTGATGCTAAGATCAGCAAGTTGATGCCTGAGCTCGGGTTTTCACCTGAGGATTCAGAGAGGTTGGTGGCCTCGTTCAGTGGTGGCTGGCAGATGAGGATTTCACTTGGGAAGATTTTGCTGCAGGTTTGTAACTTGTCCATTGTTTTTCAATGTTATGCTTGGTTTTATTGCAGTTTCAGTTATAATCTATATAAATTGTTACTACTATGTTTCTACTTATAACTTTCTGGTTTCTATTCTAATTCCTGACTAAGAGTATGCCATGATGGTTATGGTTTCACTACATATATATGTAATAGGTGCTGCATCGTTTGTTTCAGAAGCTGCTTCTTTGTCAGAAGTTTTGGTCTACTAGTAGGAAGTGATGATTTTTATATCTTGATACTGATCCTACTTTTCTACTACAATTCTCTCAATTCAGGTTGTTTTTGCATTACTTTAACCGGTTCATTTTCAATTATAAAATTAACCGGTTCATTTTCAATTATAAAATGTTATGATCTATGTGTGTAACATATCTATAACCAAGTGCAAGGACTTCATTGCCATGTTTTTGATAATAGGAGGAATTCAATAGCAAAAATGAAAGCAAGAGGATTGAAATAAGAAAACCCTAACTCATAAGAGGAGTTGATATTGGAGGACCCCTTTTCTTGTTCTAAGAAACAGTTTCTCTCTATTAATTATGTATATGCTATGGTTTAATGTGTTCAACCACATATTGCCAGGACCCAGATTTGTTGCTGTTGGATGAGCCTACGAATCACCTTGACCTGGATACAATTGAGTGGCTTGAAAGTTATCTGCAAAAACAGGATGTGCCGATGGTCATCATTTCTCATGACAGAGCGTTTCTTGATCAATTATGTACAAAAATTGTAGAAACTGACATGGGAGTATCCAGGACTTATGAGGGTAATTATTCTCAGTATATTGTCTCAAAGGCAACATGGATTGAAGCGCAATATGCTGCGTGGGAAAAACAACAAAAGGAAATTGAGCACACGAGAGACTTAATAAACAGATTAGGTGCGGGAGCAAATTCTGGTCGTGCTTCTTCTGCTGAGAAGGTGCAAGGACCCAAACAATTTTATCCACGTTTATGTTATTGAGGAACAATGTGGCATTGTTTGCTTGGTTATATGATTCATCTGTTGGCAGCATAGAAGAAAGTAGTTAGACCGTCATCCTCATCAATCGGTTCCAGTTTTATTAGAATAGATGTTATACTTATGCTGTGTGATTGCTATAGAGTGGATTTATTCAATATTTCTTTTGGACATGACTGGGATTGATGCACTGGATTCACATACTAACTTATTTGTATATATAGGCTACATTGCTAATTGCATTAGCATAACAGCGATCATATAGTAGTAACTTTCAAATGAACCACGTTAATCAAAATTGGTCATTTGAGTCTGTTTTTTGTCCGCCCGAATGGATGCAGTCAATTATGAACTAAGCATAATTAAATTTATGTGTCTTATTCTTTTCTCTGTGAACTTGCTATGCACATTTCATCACTTTGAGAATGATTCTCTAGTCTCTATTTCTTGTGCAGTTCTGTGTGTTTGGCTCAGACGTAGATACCCTTATCTAATTATCTTTGGAAATTCTGATTTTGATGAACAGAAGCTGGAGAGGCTTCAAGAAGAGGATCAAATTGAGAAGCCATTTCAACGTAAGCAAATGAAAATCAGATTTCCAGAGCGTGGAAGAAGTGGAAGATCTGTTGTTGCAATTAGAAACTTAAATTTCACATATGGGGACAAGGTACATTGCATCACTGAGAAAAGAGTAATTCCCCCGTTAAGTTTGCTGTTGAACTTACTTTATTTTAATATCTGCATGCACAGGTGCTTTTTAATAGGACGAATCTTACAATAGAAAGAGGTGAAAAAATTGCCATTATTGGCCCAAATGGTTGTGGGAAGAGTACTTTGCTGAAACTGATCATGGGTATGGAGAAGCCAACTGCAGGTGAAATTGTGCTAGGCGAGCATAATGTACTGCCAAACTATTTTGAGCAGAATCAGGTGTGCAATTGGCACAACTTAGGTGCCATTTCTCATTTGATCTTAGGCATTCGTTGCTTTTAATTACAGGGTTTTGGGCCACTTTCTGAACTTTTTTTTTTTAAGAAAGTCACTTTCTGAACTCCTTACAGAAACTTTCTGACTATTTTGATCAACTTGTCTTGTAGGCAGAGGCGCTTGATTTAGAGAAAACAGTGATTGAAACAGTTGTAGAGGCTGCACAGGATTGGAGGCTTGATGACATAAAGGGACTTCTTGGGCGCTGCAACTTCAAAGCTGAAATGCTTGATAGAAAGGTGTCCCTTTTAAGTGGCGGTGAGAAGGTACATCTCTGATGAACATAAATCTCTGCATCTCTTAACTTTTACAATATTGATGCGTCTGAGCTATTTGTTAGAGTTGTTTGATGGTTTGTAGGATTTAATTTGTTCTCCGGGGTGTGGAAATTAAAGAATATAATATTAGTACCAGCTGGGAGGAAATACCAAGCAGTTATCTGCAACCTACCACTTATCCTGCCCCCCTTTTCTTTTTCCTTTTCCTCCCATTGCGTTCTTTTCTTGCAAACACAGTCCTAATGACTGGTTCAGTAACTATTTATCAGAAGATCCTGTAAACTGCCTTTGAATTCTGTGTAGAGCGAAACACTCTTTAGTTGAACTTTCCATGAATCCGCATTCGTTAGATGGATTTCTTGTGTTGGTTGCAAATGTAGATCATAAAGATGTTTATGAATTTATTGGTCAAGTTTACCGGTTAATCAACAAACAGAATAATAGTGTACCTTCCACTTGGAAAATATGACCTAATTTAGCGATATCCACGAGATGGAAAATTTTATGTTATTCGACTTTGCGGTGTGTATCTGAACCCAATTCTCACTCTAGCATTCTGTATCTTGAACTTGGTGGTACTTGATGGGATGCAAGACAAGGAATAAAATGGATGATATACTGGAATAGATACTGTAAGGTACTGAACATTTTATGACAGATGAACAATTTAAACATGAATAACATTGCTAAAAGAAATGCATTTTTACACTATGTAATGCTCTGTTTTGGTACAAACTCTAGGGACGACTAAGCAAAGAATGAATGTTATAAGTTGATGTTAATTACGTTGCGCCCCTTATTGTATCAGACACCATTTTAAGCTATCTGTTGACTTAATTTTTTTTAAGCTTCCTGTCTTTGTTGAATACGCTAGTTCTTCTTTGAGCTTGGGATGAATGAATCAGAAATGATGTTTGAAGCATATTCCATATCAGTTCCATTGCATTTAAGCTTACCAGTGTTTTGATTATTCCCATTGAACATGTTCGATCTGAATTTTGTCTTTTTGTCCTAATCAGGCACGACTAGCTTTTTGCACATTTATGGTAAAGCCGTCAACTTTGCTTGTCTTGGATGAACCGACTAATCACTTGGATATACCTTCAAAAGAGATGCTTGAGGTTTGAGTTTCTTGGTAACTATATTTAGTATCTATGTTTTATTTTCTACGAGAAATGTGCTAACCAGAATGTTTTGCTAAATCAGGAGGCCATAACAGAATACAAGGGCACAGTTATCACGGTATCCCATGACCGGTACTTCATTAAGCAAATAGTTAACAGAGTAGTGGAAGTTAAAGATTGCCAGTTACAGGATTATGCAGGAGACTATAATGTAAGTTCCAACCTTCATTTTCTTTTTCTCTATTAATCAACATATGAATTGAGATTTGATATGTGGCGCCGATAGGTTTGAATACTTGTTAACATAAGTTCCAATGGTTGTCGGGTCAGCATACAAACGGAGACTTGATATGTGGCACCAATATGTTTGAATACTTGTTTTGTGACACGATAAAAATTCTTGCTTTTCTGACTTGTGCAAAAAACTTGGTAACTTGATAATATATCAGAAACATGTTTGGGGTTCTGTTCATCTTGAAATCTTAAGATGCAAACAATTCTTTGACATAAAATTGCTGGACTTGCAGTATTATCTTGAGAAAAACCTCGATGCAAGGGAAAAAGAACTTGAACGCGAGGCAGAACTTGAGGAAAAGGCTCCAAAAGTGAAGGCCAAATCCAAGATGTCAAAAGTAAGTTTCTTCTGTATGATTAAATTGCATTACACTACACTATAGACATGAGCTTGTTAGTATATGTGTACTTAATCCAAAAGCTCTTGTTGCATACTACAACAGGCCGAGAAGGAAACTCGGAAGAAACAAAAAATGCAGGCCTTCCAGGCTGCAAAACAAAAATCGAAAGGGCTGAAGAATTCCAAGAGATGGAATTGAAGTTTAAACTTCCAAGTTGTATGAATTGATTTCACCTTGTAAAGAGCGTTCACATTCAAGTTCACATTCAAGTTCAAGTTCAAGGCGAGTTCGAGTTCGAGTTTGAGTTCAATGTGATATGGCCTATTTTTGAGCCAGTTACTTGACCATTGTACATAATGTTTTGTTATCAATAGAAGAAATGCAGGTTTCAGCTAAAGGTTGCAGTGGTGGTCTCAGGCTTCGGTCGTATAGCTCATTTGAATGAATTATATTATAGATAATTCCCACTTTTCTGTGTTGAGGAAACCATTTGACCAATTTAATAAATTTTAATTAGTAATTTAAATAATTTATTTAATACAAGTGATCATTGTTTAAAATGATTAAAAAACTTCCGCAAAATAATTCAAAGAAATGAAAAGTTATAATTGAAAATTTTTAATATATCTAATAATAGTTGGTTCTCTCAATTTATTAGAATTTTAACAAATTTATTATTTAAATTTGAGTTTATTTAAATTTAAAAACTCTATATTGTATTATATTTTACATTTTTGACTTAAATTTTAATTTAAATAAACTTAAATTAATTTATTAAAAATGTAAAATTAACATTAATTTTTTTGGTTATGCTATTATAATTATTTTTAAATCAAATTTAGTGAAAAATTATGTTAAATTAATTTAATAAAAATATTAAAGAGTTATTTAGAATAATTTCTATTTTTAAATAAATTAAAATAATAAAAATATATCGTGTAAGGAGGGGTGGTCATCTCGACCAACATCGTTATATCTAATAGAGTTTAGCTCTTCACTAATTCACCGTCTCTCTGTTGGTCGTTCAAATACCTAAACCACACCTTACTTACCCACCTTTGTCCGATTTCCCCTAATTGTTAGATCGCTTGAAGTGGTTTCAAGCTTGAATGCCCAACGGTAGTCATATGTTAAATTTGTGTCGTTGTATTTGATTTTTGCTATTTAATCACTAAGTTGAGGCTTTGAAAGCTTGGTTTTTTGGATGCTTCAAAGTTATCTTTTTCTGCCTCTGATATATGCTATTCATTTTTTTTGTTGAGATGCTTGCCTTTGCCCTACGGTAGTATTTAGCTGAACTACAGATTAAATGAAGTAGTGATTATAAGTAGTTTTGGATGATTTTTTTTTTCTTTTCGTAGGATTGAAAGAAGCAAACTTTGTCAGGGAAAAAAAGCTTGAATTGAAGCGAAGTAGAAGATGACAGACTACGAGAGAGAAAAATATGAAGGGAATGGATCTGGTTACGAAAACGATGGCGATGGTGGCACCGATGCCCTCCACGAAGCCAAGTCTCAGGTATATGAAACCACCTGATTTTTTTTTTTCTGTTTATCTTTTCATTGATATAGCGAAAGGCGAATTGTTATTGTCTTTCGAATTCTTTGTTTTGTTTTAAGAGATTATTTAGGTTGTATACTCTGTGGACTTGTTTGTAACATCTTAGTTGTTTCTCATAGAAATTTTGATTAGTTTTGTATTATTTTTCATAAATGTGTTGGGTTATCAAAAGTTCTTTTGTTTTTTTAGTCTTTGATCCAATGCATCAGCTTGTCATCATGTACATAGCAGGATGCATTTGTTACTTTTGAGGAACTATTTTTCTGGGAATCGAAACTTTCTTGTCACGATTAGTGTTTTGGAAACTTTATTCTCAGTTCTCTTGATACTTTGTGTATTATAGAATTTTCTCTTGGTGTGAAATTTAGGTATGCTGTGTAATTTTTTCAACTCTTTTAATTAAACTGTTGCTACTGTTTTTAATACAACCATCGTTATTAAGTCTATTGTAGAATATTTAGTGGTTGAGTAGTTACTCCCTTGATGTGATTACTAACTCAACAATTGCAGCAGCATGGATCTCGTGAATATGAAAGAGAGTCTTCAAGAAGTCGTGGGAAGGATAGAGAGAAGGGGCGTGATAAGGAGGGTGACCGAGACCGGGAGAAGGATAGAGAGAGAAGCAAGGATAGAGTCAGGGATAGGGATAGGGATAGAGAAAGGGACTGGGACAAGGAAAGAGATCGCCATAATAGAGATCGAGAACGTCATAAAGATCGTAGGGAACGAGGCAGAGATAGAGATGATGATGATTATCACCAAAGTCGTCATAATGACAGGTGATTGAGTTAACTTTATGTAGCTTTCTAGAAATGTTATGTTGATCCAGTGAATGCAGTATTGAAATTTTACTAAATATAATCTTTAAAGGCGAAGAGATTATGGTAGAGATAGAGAAGAGAAGCGCCGGCGCCGATCAAAATCCATTTCCTTGGATAAATCTGAGCAACAGGCAGAGCCTCGGTCTAGTTCACCCTCCAAGAGGTATTTTACGCCATACAAGATGTTGAGTATCTGTCATTATACTAGTTTCTTTATTCTTTCATTGTGCAAATCTCCTTCTATGCTGGTAAAACTTTCTCTCCACACAGCAAAAGGATTAGTGGTTTTGATATGGCTCCTCCTCCTTCTGCAATTATCGCTGGTGCACCTCCTGCAGCTGCTGTTGCAGGTACATTGATTGTTTCACACACTTTGACTACCATTTAAGTCCCATTTTTTCTTCTTCTTTTGCTTAATCTAGTGTGGAAAGTCCCCACCAAATTGCATAATGTCGTTTTGGAGAGCAATATCGATGGATATTGGCAAGTTAGATGGAGACAAGATATTTAACTTATTTATTCTTTCCTTATGACTATTAGTTAATATTAATACATTAATTTAAGTTAATTTCTATAGAGTTAAGAGTTCAACTAAAGTTAGTCAAAGTAGAGTTGCAACTAGATTTGAATTGTTTGTCAATGCTTATTTATATTTTGGAATAGAGACTGTTGAATTATGATATTTTCATGTCTTTATATTTTGGAATAGAGACTGTTGAATTATGATATTTTCATGTCTGAGTGTGAAACTTTCATTCTTTAAAAGTGATTCTTAGATTAGGAGTGAGTTCTATAATTCCAGATTGTTTCTTAGACCTATCCCTTTGGTTTACGTAATTGAAAGTTCCAGCAGATTTTTGCAATTTAAATGTGCTTTATCAAATAATAGGCATATTCTTGTGTTCGCCCTACATCAAGTATGGCCTTTTATTTCAAATTTGGTTTTTACAGATTAGAATGGACTGGTTGTATTACTGTTTTTATTACTTCTATGAATAGTTCTGGAACTGAGAGAGTTGGTTTTTTTTGTGTTGTTGTTTGTTTGTTTGTTTCCTGTGTCTGTATTTTCTTGTGAGAAGGCAATTTTGGGCTAGTTGCCCCACTGTGCTGAAATGGGCGTGAGCCGACTTCTGTTGCTTTAATGTACAAGGAGGAATGCACCGGTTTGATGATGGTTCTTCTCAGTCTTCAACTGGCAACTATTGCATTTTTTGGTAGTCTTGCAAATATTTCAACCAGAACTCGAATATGCTATGTATTCTTGTTATCTCTTTTGGTAAAGTTGATTGTGAGAGGATAGAATCTAATACATCAGTAGATAGCAAGGCAGTGGGAGGCTCAGTAACTGTTAGTCCATCGACATGGATATGAATTAATTTTCTTCTGATTCTAGCCATTTATTTTTGTTTTCAGGTCAGATTCCAGGGACAGCTCCTGTGATTTCTGGAGTGTTTCCCAACATGTTTCCTATGGGGACAGCCCAGGTTTGATTTGTTATTCCTGTTGAACATTTTTACTTGTTTCTATTGATTGGGATTAATATTCTGCTGTTTGTTTGCCTGTAGCAGTTTGGTGCTCTTCCTGTTATGCCCGTTCAGGCTATGACTCAACAGGTTGGGATGATTAACCATTTGTTCTGTATGCTTTGTGGAACAAGTTCCTTTTTCACACCTAATTAGTTTTAAGTTTGCATCTAACCATGACTTACTTTTGTTGTGTACGTGTATAGGCCACTAGGCATGCTCGGCGGGTCTATGTTGGAGGGCTTCACCCTACAGCAAACGAACAGGTATTTTAACACAATCGTAATTGTCTTTCTTTCAATTCTCTTCTAGTTTTTGACTTAATTCCTTGTTTTTTACAGTCTGTAGCTACATATTTTAGCCAGGTTATGGCTGCTATTGGAGGAAACACTGCTGGCCCAGGTATGCTATCATTCTGTTAGTGATCGATGTGGTGTGTTTAATATCCAACAATTACTATTTTAATTTTCTTTCTTTTGCTTGGTTTTTTGTAGGTGATGCTGTTGTGAATGTATATATTAATCATGAAAAAAAGTTTGCATTCGTGGAGATGAGATCTGTTGAGGAGGCAAGCAATGCAATGGCCCTAGATGGTATTATCTTTGAGGTAATATTAGTTCTAAGACTTAATCATTGATTTTGACGTGTAATTCTTGCTTTTATGGTCAACATATCTTAGAAGTTTTCATTTGATGTGTAATTTTTACTTTTACAAATTTGACTTTGGCAGGGAGCACCTGTTAAGGTCAGGAGGCCTAGCGATTATAATCCATCTCTTGCGGCAACACTTGGTCCGAGCCAACCTAATCCCAACCTTAACTTAGCTGCAGTTGGATTAACACCTGGCTCTGCTGGTGGGCTCGAGGGTCCGGATCGAATTTTTGTGGGTGGGCTACCTTATTACTTCACAGAAGCCCAGGTTAGGGAGTTGTTAGAATCGTTTGGTCCCTTGCGAGGTTTTGATTTGGTCAAGGACAGAGAAACCGGGAACTCAAAGGGCTATGCTTTTTGTGTCTATGAAGACCTTTCGGTTACAGACATAGCTTGTGCTGCCCTTAATGGAATAAAGATGGGTGATAAAACTCTTACTGTCAGGCGGGCAAACCAGGGTGCAAGTCAACCTAATCCTGAGCAGGAATCTGTACTGTTGCATGCCCAGCAGCAGATTGCATTGCAGGTAACTCCAACCTTATTTGACTTATCGTTGTAGTTATCATTTTCTGTTGTCCTATAAAAGAATTTGTGTATATGGAGTAGTTTCTAATGCATGCTTTTTCTTCTGCAGAGGCTTATGTTTCAACAAGCCCACACCAAAGTTGTATGTCTAACTCAAGTAGTTACTGCTGATGAGCTTAATGATGATGATGAATATGAAGATATACTGGAAGACATGAAGACCGAGGGTGCAAAGTTTGGTAAGATATATGGTTGTAATTTTGCACTTCTGAATGCTTTTTCAAATTAAGAAGTTTGCATATTAATCCATTTTCATTATCCTGTCTTTGTTATATATTTGTTGTACAGCCTTTTGTAATATCACATTCCGCTGTAAAGAATCAGGCCTAACACTCAAAAAGATGGAAGACTCCATACCATATTATGTCAGATTGAGAATTGTTTAAAATGGTCTTCAAAGTTGTTGGGTTTGCATATTTTCACATGTTATATGCAGGTGCACTGGTGAATGTTGTCATCCCTCGCCCAAATCCAGATGGTAGTTCTGCACCTGGAGTCGGAAAGGTTAGTTGATTTCCTCATTTTCCAATTTCCCATGTGATGACATTTGGTTACATCTCTTTTTCTCCAAGCTGAATTTGCAAGTGTGAATTTATGTCATTTTCAGGTGTTCTTAGAGTATGCAGATATTGGCGGCGCCACAAATGCTCGAACAGGGATGAACGGAAGAAAATTTGGTGGCAATCAAGTTGTAGCCATCTTTTACCCTGAAGATCAATTTTCAAAGGGAGCATATGATGGCTAATAATTGTTTACTTGCTCTTTTTTACTCTGTTAAAAATTCTGTACTGCTTAGGCTCTTGGGATATTGCTTTTTGTTACATTGTTTTTAATGATATGCTCAAAGAGATTTATCTGGTTTAGTTTACCTTGTGCTGCATTATGTTCATCACCAAGTTGTAGAATTCCGGAACACTAAATAGCCTTCCCTATTACGTTTTCAAGCATTTGGTAGACATCGCTTTTTGTCTTACGTACATAAAGTGCAAATGGAATATTCTGTACTAGACCTGAGACCAAATCCATACCCTATCAAATCAAGTTTTGCCACTTAACCTCAGGTCGGACGTGCCTAGTTTGCCAAGCATGATGTGCCTCAGAACTTCATGGCTGTATTTATTTTTCTGGTACGTTCTAGTTCCGTCGTAGGAACAAATCTGTTTATGCTCCTAAACCTGTCAGTTCTCTGGAATGATAGAGAGCAAATGGAGTGCCAAGAAAATATCAAGCAGGCCAAAGTGAAGACATTGCTTTTGGAGTTGCATGCATTTGTCCATATGGTTCTTGTGCTAGATGGTATTGTGAACACGACGAGAAGAGGCACCAAACTCGTTTCCAGGTTCATCTAGTCTATGTGAAAAACCAGCATGGCAGGCAGCTCATATGCCTAATTATCGTGGATGCCTACTGGATGGTGGACACTAATTAGCCACTCAATCTCGACCTGTGCCATTCTCCGGATTCGTGTAATATAATCTAATTTTAATATGGAGCATTCAAATTGAATATTAACATTTTGTGTGTTTAATGTCAATACTAATATAATCTAATATATATATTTTTAAAAAAAAAGTTTTATTATCATATTAATTAACTTTTTTAAATTAATTAAAAAGTGGGCTCACTATTATACACATTTTAGTGTACAAAATGTGAAGATCTATTATTTATTTTGTTGTAAATGTTGAGGTTAAAAATACATTTTTAGTTTAATTTAAAATAATATCGTTTTAATCAATTAAGATAGTAATTTTAAATCAGGCTTGTGTTTAATATTATATATTATTTTAATCAATCGAGTTGAACCGATTATAAAATTTGAGATTGAGCTAATTTAGATTTTGAATATAATTTAAAATAGGGTTAATTAATAAAAAAATCTCAAATTTTTGTTAATTTTTTAATTACAGCCCGAACTTTAAAATGTAACAATAAAATGTCCCAACTTTTAATTTTTCTCAATTCTAGCTCCATATTAATCTCACCGTTATATTTGTTGATATGATATTATCTTTGTTGATATGATATTATCACATGCGATGTGTCAAAGAACCCTTATTAGTCAGACATGTAAGCGTTAATTGGCATAAATGGATTTGATTATTAAAACGACGTCGTTTCAGGGGGGGGAGAGAGGTTTTAAATTCCGCATTGGTGTGTTGTCAATGGCGACACGTTCCAAGAGAGGAGTGAGAAAGAGTTTCATAAATTCCAGATTTTGGCTTCGTTGTGTTTTGTGGTCGTCCGGTGTTGTCAGCTTTCTTAGTCCTTCGTTTCTCTCGTCGCTTATTTAATGTTCCTCTCCTGTGTTGTTTCCTTTCGGTTTAAGGAAACAAACAGTGGAAGATAAACATATAATTATCTTCTGAAGCTCTCGGTTATGGTTCTGTTCTTTTGAAATTCAAGGAAGAGAAAGTACGACAATGGTGTTCAGTACGTAAATGGATGAGTACGAGAAGCTTATTATAAGGATGACAACTCCCAGCCTAGGTGAGTTTCTGGTGTAAACATGTAAGTTTCTGGTGGACTCTGTTAGGCTTACCTTAGAATCTGCTATTCCTGCTTCCAAAACGTTCCAACTTGACGAAACACGAGACCAGAAATCTCAAGCGTTGGTTGAATTATTGAAGTGCTTTGAATTTAGCAGCACCCAAATCACCAAATTGATCGAAAGAGACCTGGAATCTTGCGATATAAAGTAGATGGACTCAAGACTAACATGGACTTCCTTGTCCAAAATGGCATTGTGGGTCAGCTTCAACCTGAGCTCATTCTATCGAATCCTGCAATTTTAAGAAGGAATGTAGATAGATTTATGAAACCATCGTTTGAGTTCTTGAAGTTGTGGCTTGGCATTGATGAGAAAGTTGTGACTGCTATTAAGCGTACTTCTTGGTTGTTGACTTTTCATCTGAAGAGTATTATGCAGCCAAATGTGGATTTTCTGGTGAAGGAGGGAGTGCCTGTAACAAGTATAACAAAGATGATAATCACGAGTGCTAGATTTATGACACACAGTCTCGACATGATGTTTTATGTAGTCAATGATGTGAAAAGCATGGGAATTGAACCAGAGAGTTCTATGTTTATGTGTGCTGTTACTGTGAGGATATGCATGATAAGAGTCCACTTAGAAGAGGAAATTTGAGATGTTAAACGGTTTGGGGATGAGTGATGTTGAAATTGTTTCAGCTTTTAAGAAGCAACTGTACTTTTTGGCAACTTCTGAGGATAAACTTAGGGGCATGTTGGATTTCTATGTGAATTCTATGAATTTGGAACCTCAGGATGTATTTGCATGTCCGTATCTATTAGCGTTTTCTATTGATAGAAGGATTCTTCAAAGGTATAATGTTCTAAAGGTTTTGAAGTTTAAGAATCTGATCAAAGGAAACAGGAAGTTTGTTTGGTTACTACTGAAAAGTGAAAAGAGCTTCACTAATCAGATTGTGTTGAAGTATAGGGTCAAAGTCCTGGGTTTATTGGATATATACAATGCAAGGAAGAAGCAAAGTAGGTCTCAGATATAAAATCCAAACAACAATGGCAGTTGCATCTCAAGCTAGAGCGAAACTTAATATGTTATCAAGGGAGATGGCTTTTCTAGTTTAACTCTGTATCATGGAGAGACTGCATCTCAATCTAGAATGGAGTTTGATCTGTTTTTAAGGAAGATGACTTTACCAGTTTAACTCTATTTAGTGGACACATGGTGTGCTTAATCTATTTGTAGCACTATTTTGGATGATGTAGAACATATGAATAAGAATCAATTTACCATTCTTCATGGCTTTTTTTTTGTTGCTCAATTGGGTTACTGGACATTCGAATTGTTAAACAGTTGGGGGACTTATGTGAAGTAAATATCCTTATCGATTTGCATATTCCGACGATAGGATCTTGTTTGATTTTTGTTCTAATGAAATGAATTTAGAACTTCAGGTTATACTGCCATGTTCACAGTCATTTACGTTGTCCGATTGATAGAATGATTAGTTCAAAGTATATAATGCCCTGAAGGTTTTGAAGTGAAGGAAGCTAACACAGAAGTTTATTTGAATGCTAGGAAAAACAGAGAAGTATCTTTTTGATGAGTATGTCTCAAAGTATATGGACAAAGTTCTAGGCTTACTGGAGATGAACAGTTCAAACAATGGTAAAGAACAAATGCAGTTCACTTTTGCAATAACAATATTCACAAGTTTGTCTGAAGCTCAACGACTCTGCTCCTCAAGTAACTCAAATTGGACCTTTGTGATTCCAGAATTCCTTTCTGGTTTTGTAGCTAGAAATCGGCTAACGTTGACAGCCGTAAAAGAAAATTTAGAGTTTAATGAAGCAAAAGAAGTGAAGATACGAAATCCAATGACAATCAATAAAATGATGCAGAAATGCCCTGTATCTACCTGTCTCCTCCAATGATATGGAGCCTAATGTATAAAATAAGTCAGCCATAACAGCTCTGATATATGGAGAGGAACTCCCTAAAATTCCTCTCCACATAATAAAGACTGTATAATGTCTGCCAGTTTCCTCTATCAAATTATATATAATTATGCGTTTCTCTTCCTCCGTTTTTCTCCTTAAACGGAAAGGAAACAACACAGGAGAGGAACACTAAATAGACGACGAGAAAAATGAAAAACTAAGAAAGCTAAAAACACTAGATGACCACGAAACCCGAAAGGCCAAGGTCTGGAATCTATGAAACTCTTTCTCGCTCTTCTCTCTTGGATCATATCGCCATTAATACTTGGAGCAGATCGCCATTAAAACTCTTTCTCAGTCTTTACTGTTTCCTATGTACAAAACTTGGAGCAACAAATCATTAAAAGTTATGCTCTTTTAGTTCTCTGGTTATAAAATGTAAGTTCTTATGATTCAATCGCAAAGAGAAGTACTAGACTAATTAAATTCTCTCATCAATCTAATAAAGACTAAAGATGGTTTATATATAAGAATGAGAGTATAACTAGGGGTGGTAGATCTTGGGGGTTGCATTTTAACTGAAGGAATATGAAAGAAGCGGTCACATAGCATAAGCTCATCAATTCCTCACTACTAGGTGGCATTTGGCAAAAACTAACTCCAGAAAAAATCCATAATTTAAACCTCTATAAACCAAAGCATCAGAGAAGCAAGACTAGCAACTGATGTTTTACTCCTGTTCTTGTCTTGAATAACAGATCCTCATTACAATACAATTGTTTACATTAGTAGCTACCACAAAAGTTAGAAACATTGAAATACAATTACCGGCCTCGCCAACGTCCCCTTTCTCGAACCCAACCCTGACCCTGACCCCTACCCACAGGTCTCCCTGAATTTCACAAGACATAGAAAAGGGTAAGCACCACAACAAAGAGAGAAAGGTAAGCCTGAAATATAAAATCAAAGTTGGATAAATGAGAATAGACATACCGGCTTCTTAGGTTTAAGCTTGGGTGTTTCTTCAACTAGCAATGTCTCTGGATTCAAGCTGTCGGGAAGGATATAGAAGCGGATATTGTTATCCCTCACACTGAGATGATCCAATGTCACCAGATTTTTTAGCTTCAGATGAGTATTCATACTGATGTCTACAACTAATATCAGCAGCAGTAGAAGATCATGAAGTTAAATTCATTGGTTTCTTGCCCGCCGAAGTTCCGATGAGTGAAATAGTATCTTCAATTCTCAGCAATCAAATAAAATTAAAAAGTATAATCGAATTCCACAACATTTGTTTCAAGAACAATGTATGTACTCCTTGCAGCACCAAAAAACCACCAGGTTATACTAAACTGATCATATATTCCTCTTAAACCCTTTTCGCGAATTTTAAATTGAAGAGGATTGAAACTTTCAAAGATCATACCTTTCAAAGCAATTTCCATCATTGAATAAGATGGTAACATTGAATATTTATTCCAAGTAGTAAAGGGTTTAAGAAGAAGAAGAAACCTATGATGGTGTCGTGGACAACAGTGTCGTTCTTGAGCTCAATGGAAACGGTCTCGTTGTTCAACTTCATCAAAAATGAAAAACCCCAGAAAAATTAACAGATAAAGATATTATATAATTACAAGCATAAAGGCAAATAATGGATTACCAACTACTCACCTGATGAGCTTCAATGTGCAGTTGGTTGAAGAACAGGAAATACAGGGAGGAGTGTGTGTGTCTTTCGCTTTTCTTCTATGTACTTTTAGGATTCTCCACAGCTAGCGCATCAAGTTTTGAGTTTTCATTTCTCGACGATGTCGCATTAGTATTTTAATCAAAATATTCGTACTTTCTCTTGAATTTCAAGAAAACAGAACCAGAACTGAGAGCTTCACAAGATAATTTTACGTTTCTCTTCCTCTGTTTGTCTCCTTAAACCGAAAGGAAATAACACAGGAGAGGAACACTAAATAAGCGACGAGAGAAACAAAGGACTAAGAAAGCTAAAAACACCGGAGGACCACGAAACCCAACGAAGCCAAAATCTTGAATCTATGAACCTCTTTCTCACTCTTCTCTCTTGGATCGTATCGTCATCAACAACACACCAACGTCGAACTTAAAACCTCGCTCTCCCCTTCCCTCTCTTGCCTAGTATTTGTTATCATGAACGAGGTTGTTTTAATAATAAGATTCATTTATACTAATTATGCCGACGTGGATGATTAACAAGAGTTTCTTAACACGTGACGTGACAGTATTAAGACTAACGAATTACAATCGAAAAAAAATAAAAGTTTAAGTATTTTATTTTATTTTTAAAAGTTTAATTTATAATTAAAAATTGACGAAATTATTATACAAAAATTCTTAATATTTAAAATTTGAATAATTTTAAAATTTTTTATATTGCAAATTGTTTTAAATAATGCAAAACAATAATCGTATTTTTCTCAAACTTGTCTAATCAATAATTTAATATTTCAACTAATATTTTATTCCATCAAATTATCTATTTCAGTTATCGTAATTTAACTTAATTCTATAAAATATCAAAAATTTTCATAAATATATGACAATTTAATAAAATATAATAAGAATAAATCTGATCTCGTATTTTATTAACTTGTGTCTAATCAATCAATAATTTGATATGGTTACCAAATTATTGAATTATTGATCCATATTGTCGAGATTGCCACGCCAAATTGTTGATCCCCGTGTCGAGATTGATTAGACAAGTAAAGATAGCCATCACAAGTTCATACATATAAGCACAACAGATATTTCAAATTTTAGATGACACTCGTAAACGGAAGAAGATAAGATTTAACTGGCATGAAAATGACCATCTTCATCCCCGTCTTTTGGCAATCCTAACTTTGAGACCGTGCTTCATGTGTAGAATAATGGAGACGCTAGGACTTACGATTTGCTCATCAACCACATGAAAATCGTAGTTATAGATTATGGCGGCTGCAACAGCCTTCATTTGAATGAAAGCCACCTCCTTCCCGAGGCAAGTTCTTGGTCCTGCATTGAAAGCTAAGAACTTGTAGGATGGCTCGTGTTTAATCCCTCCACGCTCAGAAATCCATCTCTCAGGCTTAAATTCCAAGCAATCATCTCCCCAGATCGAACTCATCCTTCCCATCGCGTATAAACTGAAGAGAATTTTCGTTTTCGGATTCACTGTGTGACCACTTGGAAGTGTATCTTCTTTAACAGGCAACTTGTGCTGGAATGGAACTGGAGGGTAGAGCCTTAGCGCTTCACATAATGCTCCGTGAAGATATACCATGTGTTTCAGCTCTGTGGTTTCGAATATCCTGTTTCTGTCAGATTGTTCTGATGATTCTGGTGGTGTTGCTCCCTCAAGCTCCTCCCTGATCTTGGACACTGCTTGTGGGTTCTTTGACAGAAGCCAGAAAAACCAGGTTAGAGCTACACTTGTTGTGTCTCTCCCAGCAATTAGGAAGTTCAAGATGGTGTCTCTCAGAAACTTGTCGTCTACCTCCAATACCAAACCGTCAACTCCCTTCATATACGAGGTTAGTATGTCAGTATCTTCGTGGTTGAACTCGGACTTCTTGGTGGATATAATACCAGCTATTGCACTATCAAGTGTTTCCCATGCTTTTCTCAGTTTCTTCTCATGTCCGACTCCTAACCATCTCTGCAGTTTCCAGATACTTTCAGGAAGAATATGTCGATACAGTATTGCTTCCTCTGCATCATCTAAAGCATTAGCGAAAGCAACTGCCGGGAATTCGATGGATAAGCATTCCGGGTCATAACCAGCTATCATTTTGCATGTTGAATCGAAAGTGTACCTTTGGAACACATCTTGCATGTCGACTACTAGTTCTTCTTCAGCCACGTGGTCCAGGACTGAAACTAGCCCTTTCTTCACCTTCTCATGGCTGTTCTTAGCCAAGTATTGGATGAACACGCGACGAGTCATTAGGTCCTGAGCAGTTCTCCTCTGGCTTTTCCACAAATCAGAGTCTGCATTAAAAATCCCATCTCCAAGAATATCGAAGATCTCCTTAAACTCCGACCCTTTTGGGAAATTGGAGAAGTTTGAACTCATGATGTAGTGTATGTTGGCTGGATCGACGGTCAACAACATATCCATGTTACTGAACCAGGGTCCTTTGAACTCGAAACTGCACCGGCTTCGTCCGATCACTTCAGTACACCAATCGTGAATTCTGTGAGCTTGGAAAAGAAGGTCCGGCAACATTCCGACCAACGGCCAGTTCCTTGGGAAGCCATTTTTATTGCTAAAGTTTGGCAGAACCAGCACCATAAACAGAAAGCAAGCGACGGTCACAAGAACATCACCTACAAAGCTAATAGTCGAAGACATTTCTTCTTTCAGATTATGCTTTTTCCCTTCTGTTCTATCACTTATCCACTTATATTGAAATCATGGAAGTCTAATAGCAAAAGGGTCAAGTCTTCCACCTAGAAGACCTCTCCCGTGGATTGTTACAGGCCTGTCGGTTCCTGCAAGGCTGCAACACCCTTCTGTCCGAAATACCAGCCGTACGTAAACATTAATTAATTGGTTCAGTTATACGTGAACTACTGTATTAGCGTGTGTGATGAAGACCGGGGCCGTCCCTAACATTTCGTAGCCCTGGGCTAAATAAAAAGACAATATAAAATTTTAACATCGATATGAAAATAAAAATTTTTATAATAAATATTTTATGTCAAGAATATGATAATTTATCTATTACAAAATTTTATTAACTAGAAATTTATAAGTTGTCATTTATATAAGTAATTGATCAGGTCCTATCTCCTGTGGTTTGGCATTGCTTTGGTCAATGGCCCCTATTTTGTACTTATAACGTTGGACTCTGGACAAGTATCCTCCCTGTACTTATCATAGTTAGGCATAGAGCACTTGTGTTCTATTATTCTGTTTAATTCTGTTTTATAAAAATCTATCAACTCGATAAATAAAGACCACAAAAGTTATACGGCTGAGATTACACGAGGGCACACCAAGTTTAAGAAGATAAGATCTTGCGTCCCAGAGCCGGGCCAGATGAAGAGTTCTGCGTTGCGTCTCTTCCGAGTCTTCTGCAAAGAAGAAATAGTACGAGGGACGTGTCATTTGATATGACCATGATAATATGGGATCCGTTCAGTTGATACTTAAAGTCTGGCTAGAGCGCAGTCTTTTAGCCGGCCTGACCAATTAGCCGAATCAGTCCATTCAATGTTCCTAACTTCATTAACGTTCCGACATGAGCAGATAGCTATACTGTACTATATATTTATCTTAGGCTGGTTCGTTCATGGAGTCTCAAGGTAAATCAGTAAAAGAGATATAACTCCTTTTTCAAAAATTTTATATTTTATTTTTCATTTTTTTAAAATTTTAATTAAAAACAATAACAAATGTAAATTAATCAAATATTATTTACATAAAAATTTATTTAGCTATTAAATCCAAACAAAATTAATTAAATATATCTAAAATTAATAATTTATTGTAAATAATTAATTTAATTCGGATTTAATTAGTTAATGTCAAATTTAAAAATTGAGTTAGATTATTATATTAATAACATTTGATTAGTTTATTGTTGGTGTTCATATTATGAATATTTCGTATTATCTAAAATATAAGAAAAAGAATTTTTTCAAAAAGTTGAAAATTAAAAGAAATTTTTTTATAAATTCTAAAAAATTTAAAATTATTTAAACTATATATATATATATATAATCCAACTATTTCGGTCTCACCTACAAACCTATAACAACAATATTTAGTAAAATTCTCATTGACATGAAGGATTTAGAAAGGTTTAATAATAAGTACCTTTAAGTTTTATTATTAGAAAAGCTATTTCTGAAAACAAAAAATAGTAGCTGTTACTAATTCTTTTAAAAGATAATAAGAGTGATGTTAGAATTTAGATAGTTGTTCTCTTATTAAAAGGAAACAAAAATAAAAATGTAATTATTATAATTATAAATAAAAACTTCATCATCAAAAGTGGATTGCACGTGTTTTGTCAGGTCTATCGGAATCCATAGGTGCTTATCCAAATAATTTACTTGTGGGCATCTTGATTGTGCAATGTTTCGATCAGACTGTTGGGTGTCTCTCTCGTTATCTCCTTTAGTAAGATATTCGTTAAGTCGAGTTGGGTCAAGTCAACTTTTAATTTAAATTAACTTAAAATTTAATTAAATTTTAATTTTGTAATTTAAATTTTGATAAAGTTTTAAGTAAAATTTAATAATTTAATAATTTCTAATTTCTAATTTTAAAATGATGTAATATATTCGATTTTTAGAATAAACTGAATCAAAAAACTAAGTTATAATGTAAAATTCAATCAACTAGAATCAAATTGTTACCTTTAGTTGGATCGAACAAAATTTAATATTCATAATTTTTAAAACTTCAATAAAAAATATTTTAAACAATTTTTAGAGTTTCAAATTAAGTTTTTACTTTTTAATTGTGTTGAAGTTTTAATTGCTTGGCATAAAAAATAATATCTTTTGATCGATTGTAACATATTTTGAAATTATTACTCAACTCACTTTCAAGAATAACTAATATAAAATCTTTCTTAACCAAAAAAATCAATCTAATTGATACCTTTTATAGACTATCATCTCTCAATTTTAGCAGAATTTGTTGTCTAAAATTTGTACACAATCAAGTTTGGTATGAAAAAAACAAGGGGTTCAGTTGATGCTTCAAGTCTGGCTAGAGTGCAGACTTTTGGCTGGCCTGACCAATTAGCTTTTCCTATCTTCATTTATGTTCTGACATGAGCAGATACCTATATTATTATGACTTTACGATTTTGGTTGACGATAAGTTGATCGCATCAGTTGTTAGTTGATTAATATCAATTGATTTGATCAATAAATTGCATTAATTTTTTTGTTAAAGATGTTAAGTAAAATTAGCTATTTAATATTAACTATTTATATGTAAAATGACTAATGAAAATATAATTTTAAAAAAATTATAAAAACATAAATATTATTTCGTTGAAATTTTTATAAGAATTTAAATTTTAGATATTTAATTTACAGAAATTAAGTTTATAACTATGATAAAAATATAGGATATATAATAATAATAATAGTAGTAATAGTAGCAGTAATAATAATAATAATAATAATAATAATAATAATAATAATAATAATAATAATAATAATTCTCAAAAAATAATAATAATTGACAAGTCAATGATCTACACACGAATCGTAACTTTTTCTTTTTAAAGTAAAAAACCTAAAAGTTACCAATTACTTAAGATGAGAAATAAATTTAAGGGCACAATTGTCTTTGAGTAAGATTTTTATTAGCTGATAGATTAAAACGCTACTTGGAATAGCTTTTCAAAAAATAACTGATTGGATTGAATCAGTCAACTTAATCAGCTCCTAGTCAAACAAGTATACTACCTATTTGACATAATCAAACAGCTATTACTCTTTTAATCAGTTGAAATATAGCTTAAACGCTATCTACCAAATACTCTCTATGTTCCTTTTGGTTTGTTCACGGAGTAGAAGAGATATTAAGTTTTTTTTTTTAAATTTAAATAACAAAAAAATATTATATAAATATAAGATGTTGATTAACATTCAATTTAATTATTGAACTCAAATAAAATTTATATAAAATTAATAATTTATTATAATTATTTTAAATTTTAATTTAATTAGTTAATGTCAAGTTTAAAAATTGGATTGGATTATTATATTAGTGACGGTTGATTAATTTTTTGGAGTATTTTAAAGAATATTTTCAAAAGAAATTTACATAAATATATAGTTAAAAATATGGGGACAAAATTACATGTGATGCCGCCGGCCGAATTTAGGACCTTAGGTTCTTATCCTAATAATTACTTTTGGCATGTGGAGTCTCTCTCGTTACCTGTCCTGAACCTGTTTTTGTGAAATTCTAGATTTTCATTAGGTTGGATCTAACGGTTTAGGATAATTACCTAAACCCAACTTCATAATTATGAAATTGGATTCTGACCAATCACGCGCAATACTCGGGCAAACATGATTTTATACCTTTTTTATTTTAAAAAAATTGATCAGACCGGACCATTACTTTTCTTAGTCGGATCGGGTTAGGGAGTTGAACTTGATTCAAAATTCAATTAAACTTAAAGTTTGTAATTTAAAATTTGATTAGGCTTCAAAAACTCTAATAATTTATTTTTTATTTAAATTCAAAAAAATATAATCAAAGTTGTTTTATTTGATATATTCAATATCTAAAACGAATGAGATCAGGCAATTTAATATCAATATAAATATCGATTAATTAGTATCAAATTGCTACCTTCAGATTATACTAAACAAAACTTAATATTCCTAATCTTTAAAGATTCAATAAAAGACTTTTTAAAAACATTTTAAGACTTCAAAATAAGTTTTTATTTTTTAATTACATAAAAGTTTCAATTACTTGGCATAAAAAACAATATCTTTTTATCGATTATTAACGTAGTTTGAAATTATTACTCATTCCATGTTATAACAATTAGAGATTATTTCTTAATAAAAAATCAAATAAATAAATTTAACCAAGTTTTAAATCAACTGATAAAATTTTAGATTGAATTCAAATTTAAAAAATTTAATTAACATTTTAATTTAAACCTAAATTAAAATGAAAAATTTTAATTTTTAATAAACTCAAAATATATATTTTTTAATTTTGTGAGGTATGAACCTAACCCAACTTCTTACTACTATGTAAAAGACATTTTTGTTATAGGATGTTCCTCATCCTTAGAAGTCGAAAATTACGAGATATGAGCTGTTTGATCAAATTAATCTTCTGGTTAATAGAGACTAGCAAGTTCAAATTTTTCACATTCCTAAAAGTGCTAATATGGCTGCTGATTATCTTGCTAAAATGGGTTTCAATGATGTTGGCACTTTTCGTTGACTATCTCATTCTCTGGCTGGTCTTACAGCTATTCTTCGTCAAAATAATGTTGGCTCTGCTGGTTTGCTTTGTTTGTTATTCTCTTCAAATTAAAAAAAGCTGAAATTTGAAATTTGAAAACATATTAAATTTAGATGAAATTCTCAATTAACATTTATGTTAAATAAATAAAGAAAATTTTAATTTTTACTAAAAAATATTTGATTCTTTATTTTTTAAAAAATTTTAAAATTGACTTCATCATAAAATTTTTTAAATTAAAATTAATATTTTATATTATTTTGCAAAAGTCGGAAAAACTATCTATCATTTCTTATAATATTTTGCAAAAACACCAAAACTACGTGCCATGAATATTTTACAAGTCTATCTTGGAACAAAATTTCAATGAAAATTACACATGCACATATATTTCCCTTTCATCTCTTCTTCTTCTTTTTTTTTCTCCTTCTTATCAATCTAACCCTAATTAGATGAGCTTCAAATCTTCTGTGTTCATTTTGTCTTGTGCTTTATGTTCCAACGATATCCTACTCATTTAAATTTTCTCTGTCCCAATTATTGTATACCTGCATGTTGCTTGGAACATGTAGGCACAAGAAAAACATAACAAAAGATTTGAAGTGAATTAGATGCGATCATTGAAAGCTAAGTTGAGTCTCGCGTAGCGCTGACAATAGGTAAATTCTGTTAATTTTTTTAAAATAATTTTTAAAAATTAAAAATATAAAATAACTTACTTTTTAGTTAAATTAGAGCCTAACTCATAAATCGACCGATTAAAAATACCTAAATCTGAGTCATGAGTCAACTTATTCACGAGTTTCACACAAATTCTTCAATTACATACCCCAAAAAATACTAATAATCTTATTAGTATATTAGTGTTTGTGTATTATTATTGGTGATCCTATAAATTTCAACTCCAATTTTTATTTTAAATTTTAATACCATATATTTTTAACAAATCCTATCATATTAAAAAAATCCACAAAATAAACCTATTTTTTTCATGGACTACTGTGTTTTATAACCACACACACACACACACACATATATATATATATATTGATAATTTCATCATATTAATTTTACATAAAAAGAGAGGAACTATATTCCTTTTTAGTCTTTAGTAGGAGACTTAAATTTGAGTATTTAAAAATAAAATTTTTATAATTATTATTTTGAGTATATAATGAACAAGCTTTCAAATGTGCATTGTAAAGATATAAATTTTTTGTCTTATTTTGAATCAATTATTTGATAAACTGAAATTAAAATTAATTAATTTGAATTATTTTATAAAAGGTCAAACTTAAACATAAAAACTAAAGGATTATGTATGAATTTAAAACATTAAAAAAGTTATGTTGTTACAAAGTATTAAGCTCATTGGAGTATGGTGGAGATAACATTATAATAAATACTTCTTATTAAATTCAATGATTTTTAGATAATTTGTATTAATAAGGAGAATTTACTGAAAAATTTAGACTTTCAAGTTTCAAGGCAAAATTTTTTTTCTTAAATACTTGATTTAATTAAAATTTCACCAACCAACATAATCAAAATAAATTTTAAAAAAATGAACCACCAACCCAACCTAACACTAGTGAATCACAAAACTACCAACCACACAAACTGATGAGGAAGAAGCACAGGAACAACTTCCCAGTTCCCACCAACCTCTCAAATTCTTCGAATTCTGTTCCAAGATCCTATCTTTCGCACTATCTCCATGTGGGTTTTTCCTCTTTCTTTCATTCGAATGTTCCTTTGATTGTTAAGTCGATTAATTTGTCAACATTTTGTTTGTTTTTCGGTGAACTGGTGATGGATGATACGTGTTATGGTCTGTTCTTTTGCTCTGCTCATTGATTCAGTCGTTTGAAGTTGTTTGATTTAAGGCATTGGTTGAGGAGGGTCTCTGAAAGAATCGGTCTTTGGACTTGACATGGACGCTAAAGTTGCTCAAAGTTTGCAACTCTCTTGTATATGGATAAATCCGGAAAACATCAGGACAAAGCCAAAGGATTCGTTGACGTTTTCAAGGAGATTGAAGGAACATCAGCAGGTTCAAGTTTTTGCTTCGACTAATTTACAATGCTCCAGAAACAAGAATCGCCATAGATTGTTGCCTCTGACTGTTTCATGTTCATTTAATAACTTTCCTGGTAATTCCTCGAGCAATTTCTTCTCTTTCCGTTTCCTCTTCCATTTTTCAAAATTTACAGTAGTCCTATATCATGTAGTGCTATATCATGTGACTAAACATACTTGCTTAAAGCAACATAACCAACTAGGGACATGAGTTCTTTTGTTACTTGTGAAATATAAGTTTCAAATTTGCAAAGTAAATTGGAGAGCCGTGGTGTGTCTCTGCAGATATTTTTGTTTGATTGCTTATTGATATGAGTTTTCTAGTTAGTAACATTGTGAACATCTGGTAAATTTCTGTGTAGTCGCTGCATAATAAGTGGCCATTGATCTCTTTGATTCTCATAGTTTAAAAGAGCATGATTCTGGGGTATGTGTTCAATCCATGACAGATGCTTTGAATAGTTTAATACGTAGAAATGAAATTTTGATGAGCAATATAGAATGAATCCATGAGGTCGTCTAGCTTTTGAACATTGACATTCTTTTGTCATTTCCTTTGTAGCTTCAACTTTGGAGTCTGAAAGTTCTCCTGCTTCAGACGACGAAGCTTTGATTTTGAAGGTACAAATTCTAATCTTAATCTGCAAATATGTGGTTTTACGGCCACTTTATTTTCTTAGTGATTTCCTGGAATCTATAGTGTACAGATGGTTCATGGGCTTGGAACTCATGGATCAAAGAACTCAGTTTTCTGTCCCACGTACAACATTAGTTGCACATATGTCTCACATTATATTGATACAATAAACAGAACAAATCACAAGAGATTGAGCCCTTGTTAAATGGACGCTGCATTTATCTTGTAGGTGAGTTGATATTCGTAATCAGTTATCTTCTGTTAGACGAATTCAGTCCATCAGTAGTTAACTAAATGATCCGATTTTAGGAATGATGGGCTCTGGAAAAACTACTATTGGGAAGATTCTATCTGAAGTACTCGACTACTCATTCTTTGACAGGTTTGTCCTTGTGATCCCTTATTATTTAGTGTTCAGACAGATGAGCTACCTATTATAACCTTTGATGAAACAAGAAAGAATATTCGTTAGATGTTACATAAATTGCATTTCAATGTAATTGCATCCACTCTTTTGGTTTTTCTATGAAATATCAATTTTAATTTATTTCCTTTCCCTTTTTTCTCCAGTGACAAATTGGTAGAGCAGGCTGTACAAGGAACTTCTGTTGCTGAAATCTTTAAGCTTCATGGAGAGACTTTCTTCAGACAGAGAGAGGTATTTATGAAGCATGATATTTCAAGCACTCTTCACATTTCATATAATCGCTGCATTCCTTGAACTTTATTTCTCTGCTAATTAGCTCAATCAATTCTAGACTAAAAATAACTATCCACTTCTTTGTTGGTCTCTTCTTTTTTATATATTAACTGTGATGCAGACAGATGTCAATACATGATGCGAACAATCATGTTCGGAAACTATGGTTTATTAGAAAAAGAATTATTTGTCTCACCCCCATAATTTCACTTCTAGGGTTTTAGGAATCAATCATAGTCCTAAGAATTACTCTTGGGAAGAAGGTATGAAACTTCCAAACTTCTAATTGAGAAATTTGAGCAATGCTTTTTGCTGTTCTTCGTAAACTAAAAGTTCATACTTACAAACAAGAATCTTGTCACTTTATCCTAACACGACAGGGACTCGAAATGTTATCTTAACCTAATAGATATTTGAATTCTAAACCAAAACATAAGTAAACCTGTGCAAATGAACTAATTCCTGTCCCCGGTCAAATTGCCATTTGATTTCTTGATAACGTAAAATCGGGAAAACCACCGACGTAGAGTTTAATACTTGTCCAACTCTCCTGGAACATAGATAATCAACTTTTTACAATCTTCATTTCAGACTGAGGCCCTGAAGAAGCTATCTCTAAAGCATAGACTTGTTGTTTCTACTGGTGGAGGTGCAGTTGTGAGACCTATCAATTGGTATGATACTGCATGCATTTAAACGCAATAAGTACTTTGCTGTCTATATCCTGGCATTTGTAGACATTTATTGGCTCTGTGAATCAGGAACCGATGTGTTTGTTTACCAGGAAATATATGAATAAGGGAATCAGTGTCTGGCTGGATGTACCTCTGGAAGCCTTGGCACAGAGAATAGCTGCTGTTGGAACTGATTCTCGACCCCTTTTGCATCATGAAGCAGGCGATGCATACACAAAGGTGGTGTATTTGACATCTCACATTTTTCTATGTATATAATGTGGTTTGCAATTCTCATAATCAAGTCATCTCGTCTTTTTCCTCATAGGCTTTAAAGCGATTATCTCATCTTTTCGAGGAGAGAAGTGACGCCTATGAAAATGCTAATGCTAGGGTCTCTCTAGAAAGTAAGCGGGCTAAAACTTGTGTCCAGTTCACAGTGAAACACCTTGTTCATTCTGTTACTGAATTGCAAGGATACAGTATTCTGTGTGATCTCTAAAGTTCACATGCTATTCCCTGAGAATTAGAGTCGAGCTTTCATCCATGCAGATATTGCGGCCAAGCTGGGGCATAACGATGTATTAAGTCTCACACCGAATATAATTGCAATTGAGGTATCTTTCTATCTCTCTAGGGTGATAATGTTTTAAATATATTGAACTCCATCTTGCTGCAATGCCTTCTTGAATTCACCTTTTCCAGCTATCTGGTATTAACTGAAGTTTAACTTTCTGCCAGGCACTTGAACAAATCGAGACCTTCTTAGAGGAAGAGAGCGCATAAAGCTGGTTCGTTTCGGTCCTATACTGTTTGGTATTTATCGGCAGAGACATGGCCCGGGACGTGCATATATGTTCCAGAGGTGGAAGGGTTGGAATCTGATTTGATACAGAATCGAAGGAAAGGTTAAAGATTACGTTTGTGTTTGGTTCACAGAAACTCAGGTCAGATTGATTTTTGTGGCTCTTAACATGGCCTGGTTAAAGATTATGATATGACAATAACTGTTGTCTTGATAATATTCATCCATACTTGCAAGTCAATTATATAAAAATTTGAACTTATCCTCTTAGGGCATGAAATCCTCTATTACAATTATCATGTTCCAACCTTGGTTGTGCCGTAATACGAGGACATTGGGGCAGAAAGAGAGTTGGAACAGGGTAATTAGAATAGAAGATTTGAACCGTTCTCTTAGACGTGATTCGTAACCAATGTTTTGAGTATCGTAACGTACTTACATGTGTTGTACCGGACAAAAAATAGTATTGAAACTTTATGAAAGTTATTAACTTCTGCATCTAATTCAGGTTGTCACAGCCCTAATGAACTGGTCACTTTAGCATCCACTCCTTAAGGCTTTTAATTACAAAATGTTTAAAATATCAATTCGAGAATTTTGGTTAAATATTAATTAATCTAAATATAATATTATGTATTAAATTACATGCATGTTATCACTAATTAATTGAAATAAGTTTAAGCGTTAATTTTAAATTATTAATTTATTAACTAATTTATTCAAATTATCTAATAAACAGTATTAAGTGTGCATTCAAAAATTTAATCAAAGCAGCAGAGTGATGATAAATCCACTTCAAATGATGATATAATATATATCATCTTTTTTTATTTTTTGAAAGAATTATATATTTTTAATTATTAATTAAGATTATTGTTAAAATTGTTTGTATTATAAATATTCGCCTTTTATTCTGTTTTGGATTACTTAATAACAACACGTATTATTATTATTAGGTTCTAGTTTCTTTAAAATAGTCGAATAGTGATTTTTTTTATTTTTATTAAGAATTTTATTTATTAATATTTTACCATGTATATTATTTTTGACTTTTATAATAAATATGTTGGCAATTACGATGACAACTCGGTAAAAACTTTACTGGTATGTAAAATTTGAAGAGATTTTTAGTAATACGCAGTCTTATTCTTAACTAATAGAGAGGCTGTTTTTAAATGATTCACATAAAAATAATAAATATAATGATAACCATGTATATTCATATATGATCACTTATTTGATGTCTAATTGTTATATAAAAATATTATCTAACTCTTGTAACACGTAACATAGATCTTATTACGTGTTCCAGATCGTTCATGAAAGGTTAAAAATGAAAGAAATGCAGAATATCTAATTTCGGTTTCATCTTGACTTCTGAAGCGATTTTCGTGGCCAAAACGAGCTCTAATCTCTTGAGACTTTTACGGAAAACGTTCACCGATATGTGATTAATGCCTTTCTACACTTTTCTCAATATGTAAGCGCTCTTAACGGGTCAGAGGATCCGTATGCTTATGAATGATATAAGCAACTGCAGGAAACTTTAATCTTTATATATAGCTTCCATATCAGGCTTCCCCATCACAAGTCTGATATAGGTACGGTCTATACTAATCGAGATCAATTTTCCTCCTAGACTTCAATCAATTGATTTAGATCATTTATTGGCCACTTTATTATCCTTATCTGGATCAAATTACGTAACTTAACCAATAAGTTATTGAAAAGTTAAAAAATACAATTAATAGTTGTCCAATATTTTCTCCCTTGGACAATCATTAATTGCGGTTTTTCCTCAAGTTTAAAAATAATTTCAAAACTTGGCTAAGTCACGCTGCTGTATTGGTACCAAATTTAAAACTTAAAAATATTTGATCCAAAAGTAATGAAAGTCTAACATTTCGTCCTGTAAGGCTTGCGATACCGAAAAATATTACACATATGTCATGTGCGGCACAGGTCTAATATAATCACGAATATCTAATGCCTTATTAACATGAATGGGAAAAATGGGGCGTGACAAACTAAGATAATATCTATATGATTTAATACGTATCATTTTCATTTGTAGGTCTAGATTTCTCTAACTTTATGCTAAATTACATGTGCTAAACTGTAGCAGAGAAATCATGTTTTCTCTTACTAAATGCTAAATAGCATTAGAGAAAACCTTGTTTTCTCTCATCGGATGCTAAACAACATTAGAAAATACTTTTATGTTCTTCAATTGAATGTTAAACTTCATTAGAGAAATTTTATGAGATTATACCTTATATCCCCCTATGTCATATCAAATTTATGAATATCCGTACTAAACTGTATGTATCTAAATGACATAAGGGCAAGGTCAACTTTTATATATGCTTAATGACCTTTAAAATGCTTAAGATCAACACAAATTTTAAAGTTTTCATATGAATTATGACTATACACAAGAACAATTATTACTAAGCATAAAAAGATGATCATCTATATTAATAAATAACCATAATGTCATAATACATTAAAATGTAAAAACATATAAGGAGCAAATACAATGATCCCTAAATACTGTTGTCTAAGGACCCTAACACACCCATACCGGATACATGTTTAACAAATACTAGTAGGCAAAGTCCTTTAGTCAATGGATCAACTAACATCTCTTCAGTCCTGATATGCTCTACTTTGACATCATCTTTTTGAATCAACTCCTTTATGGTCAAGTATCTGACCTCTAAATGCTTAGACCTTTTGATATTCTTGTTGTTGTTACTAAACAACACTGCAGCAAGATTATCACAATATAACCGAATAGGTCTAACTATTAAATCTACCATAGACAACTTAAAAATCAAGTTTTTGAGCCAAACTACTTGTGAAGTAGCTCCATAACATGCAACAAGATACTTTTCCATGATACTGCACCATTTACTAACATAAAAATGTACCCTGAAGTGGATTTGCAATCATCTGGACATATAGGAAAATCGGAATCTGTATACCCTGTGAGGTTTAAATCGTTAACTTTTCTGTATGTCAACGTATAATCCTTGGTACCCTTTAGGTATCTTAACACTCGTTTAACTGCATTCCAATGATCCATACCAAGGTTAGCCAGATATCGACCCAGTAGTTCAACAACAAATGCAATGTCCATCTAGTGCACACCTGGGCATACATCAGGCTACTAACTACACTAGAGTACGGGACATTCCTTATAGCCTCTCTCTCAACTTCATAGTTTGGACACTGTGCTAAAGATAATTTCTCGTCATAAGAGATAAGTGCTACAACAGGTTTACATTCAGCCATATTCAACATTTGTAGCACTCGCTCAATGTATGCTCTTTGTGAGGGGCTCAATGAGTGTTGAGATCTGTCCTAGTGAATTTGTCTACGGAGGACAAAAGATGCTTCACCTAAATCCTTCATGTCAAAGTGTTCGGCCAAAAGTTGCTTTACCTCATG
>JANIIA010000192.1:2147568-2158284 GCA_027478495.1 Erythroxylum alaternifolium
CCTAGTGAATTTGTCTACGGAGGACAAAAGATGCTTCACCTAAATCCTTCATGTCAAAGTGTTTGGCCAAAAGTTGCTTTACCTCATGCAATATGATCAAATCATTTGACGCGAGCAAGATATCATCCACATACAGTAATAGGAAGATAATTTTGCTCTCCCTGACCTTATAATATAAGCATCTTTCAACTTTGTTTTCTACAAAGTCGAATTAGGTCAAAACCTCATCAAACTTTAGGTACCACTTTCTGGAAGCTTGTTTCAAATTGTATATTGATTTAGTCAACTTACAAATTTTGTCAGTTACATCATGATCCTAAAATCCTTTAAGTTACTCCATATAGACCTCCTCATAAAGTTTACCATTTAGAAAAGCGGTTTTAACGTCTATCTGATGTAGCTCCATGTCATAATGAGCTACTATTGTCATAATCACTCTAAATGCATCATTCGAGGATACAGGAGAGAAGGTAACATTGAAGTCAACTCCTTCTCTTTGAGTGAATCCCCTGATAACTAAACACGCCTTAAACCGCTCAACTTGACCCTGTATGTCCTTTTAGGTCTTAAATAGCTTGCAACTAACAAGCCTGCAATGTTGAGGTAAATTAACAAGCTCTCATACTTTATTATACCTAATAGATTGCATCTCATCCTTCATTGCTTCCTACCACAAGTCCGCATGGGGTCCAGAAATGACTTCTCTAAAAGTAACTGAATCCATAACATGTCCTATATCATATTCTTGCACATCCAAATAAATGATTATTCCCGCCATGACTATGTGTTCTTGTTCAAAGAAAAGTATGAAGTTCTTGACAAGTTCAAGATTTTTAAAACTGAGTTGAAAACTAATTGAAAAAATCAATAAAGATAGTCAGGTCTAACATAGGAGGAGAATACTATGACAGACATGGGGTTGCAGGATAAGAAAAGGATTCGTTTGTTAGGTATTTGGAATCAGTTAGAATAGTGACTCAGTTCACTATGCCAGAAAGTCCTGAGCAAATGGTGTGGTCGAAAGACACACTCGCACCCTAAAGGACATGATGAGGTCAATGCAAAGCAGGACTAACCTATCCGAATACCTTTAGGGTAAAGCCATGAAAACGACATTGTATATCTTGAATAGAGTCTCAAGTAAGTCAGTACCAAAAATGCCTTTTAAACTTTAGGTTGGAAGGAAGCCAAGCCTTACACACATTTGTGTGTGGGGTTGCGATGTTGAGGTAAGGTTATATAATCGTTATGAAAGCAAATTGCAATCTCGTTCCACTCGTTGCTATTTAGTAGGTTATCCTGACCATTCTAAGGGCTATATATTTTATTGTAGAGGAGGGAAAAGAATAGTGGAATCGCAAACGGCTAAATTTCTGGAATACGATGTCTATAATGAGGGAGGATCTTCACATCCTCCAAGAGATAACAGGACAGATACTACGATCATTTCGTATATGTTCCTCATACAGTCGAGTCTAGTGGATGAAGATTCGAGTACTATGTCTATGCAGGCATAGGGACTTATACCTATTTAGGAAGAAGTTTCTGAAGTACAAGAACCTATGTAGTTATGCAAATCCAGCAAAGAGAGGTGACTTGCTATCTCATCATATTACATAGTCTATTTGAGTGAACAACACTATGATATAGGACATGTTGTTGATCCATTTACTTGTACAGAAGCCGTTTCTAAACCCCATGCGGACTTGTGGTTGGAAGCAATGAAGGATAAGATGTAATCTATGAGAGATAATAAAGTATGAGAGCTTGTTAATTTACCTCAACATTGCATGTCTGTCAGTTGTAAGTGGCTATTTAAGACCAAAAAGGACACACAGGGTCAAGTTGAGCGAATTAAGACACGTTTAGTTGCCAGGGGCTTCACTCAGAGAGGAGGAATTGACTTCAATGTTACCTTCTCTCTTGTATTCTCGAATGATGCATTTAGAGTGATGATGACAATAGTAGCTCATTATGTCATGGAGCTACATTAGATGGACATTAAAATCACTTTCTTAAATGGTGAACTTTATGAGGAGGTTTATATGGAGCAACCTGAAAGATTTCAGGATCATGATGCAACTGACAAAGTTTGTAAGTTGACTAAATTAATATACGGTTTAAAACAAGCTTATAGACAATAGTACCTAAAGTTTGATGAGGTTTTGACCTCATTTGGCTTTGTGGAAAACAAAGTTGAAAGATGCTTATACTATAAGGTCAGGGGGAGCAAAGTTATCTTTCTATTATTGTACATGGATGATATTTTGCTCGTGTCAAATGATTTAACCATGTTGCATGAGGTAAAGCAACTTTTGGCTAAACACTTTGACATGAAGGATTTAGGTAAAACATCTTTTGTGCTCGATATACAGATTCACTGGAACAGATTTCAACACTCATTAAGCCTATCACAAAGAGTATACATTGAACGAGTGTTACAAAGGTTTAATATGACTGAATGTAAACTTGTTGTAGCACCTATCTCTCATGACGAGAGATTATCTTTAGCACAGTGTTCAAAGAATGAAGTTGAGAGAGAGACTGAGGAATGTCTTGTACTCTAGTGCAATTGGTAGCCTGATGTATGCCCAAGTGTGTACTAGATCGGACATTGTATTTGCTGTTGGACTGTTGGGTCGGTATCTAGTTAACTCTGGTGTGGACCATTGGAATGTAATTAAACGAGTGTTGAGATACCTAAAGGGTATTAAGGATTATACCTTAAGATACATAAAAGTCAATGATTTAAATCTCACAGGATATATAGACTTTGATTTTGCTATGTGTTCGGATTATCAAAAATCCACTTCATGGTACATTTTTATGTTAACAGATGAAGTAATAGCGTAGAAAAGTGTCAAGCATACACTAGTAACTTCCTCAACCATGCATGCAGAGTTTGTTACATATTATGGAGCTGCTTTACAGATAGTTTGGCTCAGAAACTTGATTTTTGAGCTATCTGTGGTAGATTTAATAGCTAGACCTATTTGGTTATATTGTGATAATCTAGCTACAGTATTGTTCAGTAACAACAACAAGAATATCACAAGGTCTAAGCATTTAGAGGTCAAATACTTGACCATAAAGGAGTTGATTTAGAAAGGTGACGTCAAAGTGGAGCATATCAGGACTGAGGAGATGTTAGCTGATCCATTGACTAAAGGACTTCGCCTACTAGTGTTTGTTAAACATGTATCTGGTATGGGCGTGTTAAGGTCCCTAGACAGCAGTAGTTAGGGATCATTGTATTTGCTACTTAAATGTCTGTACATTTTAATGTATTTTGACATTATGGTTATTTATTAATATAAATGATCATTTTTTTATCCTCAGTAATAATTGTTCTTGTGAATAGTCATAATACATATGAAAGTCTTAAGATTTGTGTTGATTTTAAGCATTTTAAAAGTCATTAAGCGTATATAAAGATAGACTTTGAGCCTATATTATTTAGACACATACAATTTAGTACAGATATCCATAAATTTGATATGACATAGGGCATGTAAGATATAATCTCATAAAAGTTCTTTAATACAGTTTAGCATTCAGTTGGAGAAAATAAAGGTTAAGAGCATTTACGTATTGAGAAAATTGTAGAAAGATGTTAACCACATATCGGTGAATGTTTTTTGTGAGGATCATGAAAGATTGGAGCTCGTTTTGGCCATAAAAATTGCTTCGAAAATTAAGATAGAATCGATATCAAATATTCTATATTTTTTATTTTTAACTCTTTTATAAATGATCAGAAAAAATAAAATCTATATTATGTGGTACAATATACACATTTGGCCCTTTTTTCACCCGTATCCTCTCATTTTTTATAAGAGGTCTTTACTCTTTTGTCTGGTTCTACCATACCATACCTGTACTTTGAAAGTACGAACTCCAAAGTCCAAGCCAAAATGGTTTTCTTTAATATTTCTGATAAAGTTCTGAGAACTGAAGACGACGACCCAACAGCTATTGGCACACACTTCACTCTTGCCATCAATTGTTGGTATCCGTCCTCCGTCAACATCCATCAGCTCTCTCCTCTATCTTTTTTGGTTCTTTTTACAGAGCAGAGTAGCTTAGCTGGCTTTTGCAGTAGTGATGCCTATCCCACCGCACGCTTTACGTACAGGAGCTTCAGTAGAATTGACGATCGATCACATATATGATATACCTCTGTTTGTTTCTCAGGAAAATGACAGAGAAAATTTAAAAGCATTGCATATCATCAGTCGTATAATTGATACTTTCACCGTTTCACGAGGTTTTGCATGTTCTTGATGCTTGACCCGTCTCATTCTCTCCGACTTTTTTTATAATTTTTAATAAGGATAGAGTGTAAAGTTCATTAATAAAAATTAAATTTAGATTAATTATTGTTAAAATGACTAGAATTAGTAATTTAGATAGTTAGCTCTTACTACTTATAAACCCTTTAATATTTTTATGCTTAATTAATATGAGATTCTCTATCACTTTCTTTCAAGTGTAAATGAGATTGGACATCCGGTTATCACTTAAAATAAATATAATAGTAACCGGATCGGACTGTTGAGATTGAACATTCAAACAGATAATTGAAAAATTAATAATTCGGATCAAACCTACTCTAATACTATGTTAAAATTTTTAATAAGAGTAGAACGTAGAGTTTATTAACAAGAATTAAGCTTAGGTCAATTATTACCAAAAATAACTAATTCTAATCATTTTAATAATGATTAAACCTTATTACTTATAAATCCAATTCAACATAAAATTCTCTATCACACTCTCTGGAGTCTGTGCTGTGCTCTATATGAAATGTAAAACACTTGAGAGTTGATAAATCTAACCTTTTATTCCGATTAACTTTGTGCTTTGTCAGTAAAAATAAAATAAAGTAGGAAACCAAGTACAGTACTCTGGGGTTACAAATCTATGGTCTTGCCGTAGTACTGAGTCTACTGACAAATACTGCGTGCTGGCTGGATTGCCTTTTGGCTTCAATCCTCCAACTTGTTTATCTTGAAACTAGACCAGACATCATATATAATAATATGACGAAGAAGAAGCAGATGACGACGATGCTTTTGTTTCTTTTGAAGGTAAACGACCTAGGACCTATTTTAAAATTACTAAAACATTGTTCCATAAGGCTACGTATTATAAGAACTTTCAAACCTTTCAAATCTTATGTTTAAGTAGAATTTATGCTGCATGTTATTGATATTGTTGTATTAAAATGTTAAACTAAAGATTTATGGTGAAGTATTTTATCATAAGCTTATTATATAACATATCACAAAATCATTTTATGCTTTCAAACCATAATAAGAATTCAACAAAATCTTCACCAAAACGTACAATTTTTTAATTTGGAAAATGTGGCAAAAATAGAGAAACCCTAAGCAAAACAAAGTGTCTGGTTTTGCCACCTACAATAATTAAAACCCTAGAATGAGACACAACCTTCCTCCGTAGCCACAGCACTTAATGGGTACTTCATCTCACAAGAGAGCTTCAAGACCTCACTTAGATCAACTGGGTGCGTTTGGTCTTGAACCCAGTGGAAATGGTGCACCAACTTAGCCACCCAGAGTGCCACAGTCACTAACCCTAGGCTCTTCCCGGGACAAACCCTACGACCAGCTCCAAACGGTGCCAGCCTGAGATCACCACCCCTCACGTCCACGTCAGCGCCGATAAACCTCTCCGGCCTGAACTCTAGTGGGTCCTCCCACAGTTGAGGGTCATGTGTGATGGCCCACATGTTGACCATAGCCGTCGTGTTAGCGGGAATCAACATTCCATTGCCAAGCTGGACGTCTGACGTGGACAACCTGGCCCAGGACAGGAGTGGTCCAGGTGGGTGTATTCTTAAGGTTTCCTTAATCACAGCCTGCAGATACGGCAACTTTGCCAACGTAGAATCCCTTAAGCTTCCATATTGAACGGCCACGTCATCAAGTTCTCTTCGAAGCTTTTGTTGGACATCCGCGTGTAACACCAGCTCCGCCATAACCCACTCAGTCAAGAGAGCTGTAGTATCAGTTCCTCTGAAAATCATCTCCTGCAATGTCAAAAACGGAGTTAATCTTTACACTTAAACAGGTCCAAGTTAGGGTTATGGCGTAGTTACCCATAAAACAGCAACCATATCATCGTCTCGGAGCTTCTCTTCCCCTTCAAGAGATAGCAGAACATCAACAAAATCACCTTTTTCATACTCCTTTCTTGTCTTGTTCATATTAAGACGATGCTCTTCGATGATTCCTCCAACGAATTTCTTGACTCGGGGAACGAGTTTCAAGCAACGTTCATTGATACGAAATGGATCGTAGAAATGGTTCAACCATGGTAAATGATCAGACCAGTTAAAAGCACCCAATAGCTCAAACCCTTCTCTTACCATATCTCTAAGCTCCTCGAGCTCTTCACTATCATCCAAAGGGTCATATCTCTTTCCAAACACACTTCCCATGATGTTGTTTAAGGAAGCGAGCTGAAGGTGTCGTCTTAACGAGACAAGCCCGTTTTGTCTCTGGTCGTTCGCTACGTTTCGCAGCAAGTCGAGACACTCTAGCTGACGGAGAGGTTCGTGGGCCAAAATGCGCGGGGGTGCGAAGAGGTGTGAGGAAGCTATCCGTCTCAGTAGCCTCCAATAAGCACCGTTAGGTGCGAAACCTATGGCTCGGCTAAACATGAGGCACTTAGCCGACTGTTTGATCGGACGGTCAGCGAAGTGAATAGAAGTCAAGATTTCTCGGGCAGTGTGAGGGTCAGAAGCCACAATCACAGGAGTGGCTCCTAGGCTAAACGCCATGAGCTCAGTGTTGGCTCGACTCCACGCCATAGCAGCTAACGAACGATGAGCCAAGCCCCTACTCAGATTAAAGAGACTACCAAAGATCGGCATACCTCGAGGCCCTGGGATTGAGACAAGACCTCGTTGGTTTCTGCCATCTCTCCAAGCAACTCCCCCAACAGAAAATGCCCATGTAAGAGATACACAGACCACAACAAGTAGACACAAAACGTAGCCATCTAGAAGGGTTTTGGACCCGAGAAATGCCGGTAGTGTGAAAACCCACCAGCTTGTGTCCTTACACAACATCATGAATGTTTCAGGAACTAATCAATAACAGTAGAAGGGATCGAAAACAGAGAGTTTAAGAGAGAATTATGGTGTAAGAAGTTGGTTTGAAGAAGCTAATGCACACAAACACAAATACACATATATATAGATTCACGTGGGGTAGAAAGTCGGTGATTGTGGTTTTGCATGCAATGTGGCTCTTTAAACTTGAAAGGTTACGTTATAAGAAAAATGATGATTGGAGATGAAGAGAGAGAGGAGGAATAGAAACAGCAGCGGAGAGCATTGAATGAGAGACCATAGATTTAAAGGCCAAAATCGGCGAGCTTATAATATAAGATTAAGAAGAACACAGAGAAAGAGACGCAGTAGAATATGGAAGACCAGACGACCAGACTAGACTTGATGTTCAAGTAACGCATTGAGAGTTGTGAAGCTTTGAATTCAATGTCATTTATTGTCTAAATAAAAGAGACATTGCATGTAAAAAGGAGTAAGCCGAAAGGGACATAACAATATTGTTGTTTATTTTTCTTTATTATATATGATTTTTAAGTAATTAATAATTTAACGTATTAGTTTAAGTTATAATTATCAAAAGTACGGTATAATAGGCATTTATTGTATTAATCTTCATCATTTCTCAATGATTTATAACTTAAATCATTACTTGAGTTTATATATTTTGGATTTGATTGTCTCAAATTTCTTAGTTTTGAGTCACGGAAACAACCTCATGAATAATTAATAATCGTATCCAAAATGTTGCAAAGCAGAGAATCTTATAAACTAAGATTTGCCCTTGTTGAGACTTTAATCTTAAAAGATGTACCGTGTGTTTCTTAGAGGGTGTGCACAAGATCAATATATATCTTCCCTTTTGGAAATAATGTTCTTAGTTTTTGTCCAATTCCTATCTCACGCAAAGAATTAACACTTTATTCGATTATTATTATTAAATAAAATTAAAATTATTTACATTTTATATTCAATAAGTACTATTATTTAGTGACTATCCTCGTTAAATAATTTTTTTAATAATTATGATTTTTATTATTTATCATATTTTTAGCTTAGGAATGTGATTCGTATTGTTTAGGATGAGTTCCTAAATGGCACACATCTCAAACAAATCATAAATCTGAAAGCTCAAGGTGAGCCTGCGAATGAAATTGGTGTACGGCCTCCAAAGGGGTCAAATATTCCATTATCGTCGTCCCAAGACAATGAGAAATGGGGACCTGACCTACCCATCATACTTGTTTGGTTGGAAGAAGTATCTTCAACTATTAGTAAAGGTTAAATATCTGACCAAGGTATCTAATTCAATATCATGCCTATTTAATAAAGCTCAATTTTGAATTTCTTGAAAGCTTTAAAATTAAACAAAAAACCCTAGTGGGCCTTTCATTGCAAATCATCATTCATATACAAGGTCCATTGCACTTTTCGTTGGGCCAAGCCCAAGATCTCTACTGGTAGATATTTAGTAAAATTAGAAATTTTAAAAATAAACTAAAAAATAACCGTCTCAACCGAAGTCGGCCTAAAGCAACTGCCACGAAGTTAGCGTCAATATTTTCCCCATAATGCCCCCAATCCCTTGTTACACACCAAACTGCAACTAAGTGGCATTTCTGGTAATTAGAAAGCCATCACCGACTCGTTATTTACGAAGCCTCCTCTATAAATACCACCAGTCACGTACGCCTAAGCAAACGTATTCGAACAGTTGGAGAGAGAGAGAGGGGGGATTGGCAGTTCAATTCTTCGATCACAAGACTGCCTTGCGGGTGGTGGCCGTTTACGCATCGAAACCCTAACCCTAACCAAGATGCCGATTCATCATAATCCTAATTTCTCCGGTGCATCTCGGCGAAGAAAGCGTACTGTTGCCTCCAAGAACCTCAATCGTACCAAAGCTTGCCAATCTATGGTATCCAAGGCTCCCGCCAAGAACCTCGTGATGGGCCAGGTTAAGATCCTCAAACGCGGTGAGTCGTTGGGGTCGTTTGAAGATCGCGCGGTAGCCGATAAGCGGAGACCGAGGTACCCCGATCTGGTCTTGGGGTCCACGGATCGGCTTGGGCCCGACCCCGAGATCGTACAGAAACAGATTAGGGCACGGGAGATTAACCGATTTATAGACGGCGTGTATGCTGGATCTACGGTCGTGGCTTCTCCTCCGCCGAGTTCTCTTCCGGTTCCCGGTTTTCTGGTGAAGAGTCAGAGGGGGAAAGTGGAGTGATTCGACATCGGTTTATCGGTGGGTTGATTGGATTACTGTTCACGAACTCCATGCTCTTACCTTTATTTTTTCAAGAGGAAGGGTTTTGAGTTCTCAGCGGGAAATTTTAAAGCTTTAAACAAGCAAACGCGGGTTAGACGATTAAAGATATTGATCTGGTTTATACTTGCGATATGGCGTTTAAGAGACGAACTTATGGGCAATTAGGTATTATTATAATTGCCGATCAATATACCTTGTATCTTCAAGTGTAGTTCTTTGTGGGTACACTTGTAAGGTGTTGGCATTTGTATCAATTATCCTTATTACTAGTCTGTTCGGCTTCAATTTCCTTTTCTTGTAGTAGTTATATCCAGACTCGAAATTAATAAAGATTCTAGTTTGAATTGCTGTCTTATGATGTTCTCATCTCTTGTTTTGGTTGTGATCTTTACTTGCAATTTGTGGGCTGTTAAGTATGTTATAGAATTCTTCAGCTTGAACTCCAATTAGCATCTGATATGTCATTAGCGTTGAATATGTGACTTTGAGCTTGCAAGATCTTTTGGTATTAAGTTATATTTTTGGTCAGAATTGTGTATTGAAGCAAGATTCTGATAATTTATGGAGGTCATCTACCAGAGCGGCGAAGTTGTGCACTCAGAGCTACCGAGTTATCCACCTCAATTCATGAGAAAATGGAGGCTATAACAGAATTGCCGATGCTACGTCAGATGAGCATGAATTTTTATTCCCAGTATATCCCTTTGACCATGAAAAGTTTGCAGAGATTGACAAAAGTAGGAGGCGAGGTCTGTCACCCTGAGCTTCAAAGGGCTTTTATTACTGAGTTATATTTTTGGTCATTGAAGGAAGATTTGGATAATTTATGAGTGCATCCAGCAGAGCTACCGGTTGTTGGGTTCGGGCATCTGCATCCTCCTCAATTCCTGACAAAAATGGATACAGAATTGCTATTTCTTGGTTTGAATGTTTTAAGAACGGAATTAGCAAGATGGGTACAGAAACCATCCAAAAGCTTTATGTAGGTACTTTTTGCTTCCTTTCAGTCAGACCCAAAGATTATAACTTTGTATTCATCCGTTGTATTTTGAAATCTTGTAAGATGCATCATTCAAATAGGAATGAAAATAGAAAGACAGAGAACAACAAAGAACAATAATTTACTGTAAAAACTGAGTAGTTTGAGAAAAAGGGACTATATAATATAGTACGGAAATGGTTTTCTTCCACTCCTTATCAGCAATAGACGCAGAAGCAGTTTAAAAACTTTAAATCTTCAATATTTGAAAGAGAGTCGCCAACAATAGTGTTGAGATGGCCGAGTTGGTCTAAGGCGCCAGATTAAGGTTCTGGTCCGAAAGGGCGTGGGTTCAAATCCCACTCT
>JANIIA010000192.1:2158384-2182757 GCA_027478495.1 Erythroxylum alaternifolium
GATGGCCGAGTTGGTCTAAGGCGCCAGATTAAGGTTCTGGTCCGAAAGGGCGTGGGTTCAAATCCCACTCTCAACAACTTCTTTTGTTTTTTCTGTTTTCAGCCGAAACAGTCAAACAGACGATTCAAACGCCGTCGTATTTGGCATGTCCAGTGCATGGCTTAATTGGTTGGTGTCGCAACACGTGTGTATGAAACTGATCCTGGCGCCAAGCCCACACAACAGTTATCTCACCAACCAACTTCAATTCTTCTCCTTCCCCAAACAAACGCACACACACTCGCACACTTTGTCGGAAGAAATGTTCACTTTGCATTCTGCAATTTCATTTGCATTTGCTCCTTCCAAATTCCAAATTAGAGCATCCTCCTCGTCTTCCACAACACCTGGGGTCAATCTCAGTGCCCTTCAATCTGCTCTAGCTAAGGTTTTTACTTCTTGTCCGTTGTTTTAGTGCTGATGATTGCTTGCCATGCACAGCCTTCGTTTTTCTTGGTTTGGTTTTGGAGTTTAAGCTTTTAGGACAAACCAAGTTTTCATAACCAACTGATCCTGTAAGTTATTTACTCTCTGCAGAAAGATAGTGCTGCTGTTAAAGAGGCTCTTGATGCTTTAAGTGAAGTAGGTTGGGCAAAGAGATGGAATTCTCAACCATACGTCTCTTGTCGGACGGTCGATTTCAATCTATATCTTTAGGGTTCAATGATGTATTATTACGCTATTGAATCCAATCTATCACGTAACTCTAATTGAAAGCAATTTATTAAGATCATGATTGTGATGACACGTTGATAATTGAGACCAACCATTTCTTCTTCTAAGCACAACATTATCTTCTTACTTGGTTTACAGAACAAACTTTTGACTTCTAAATCTCATGTGTTAGACATCTCTTCGGGAGCTAACAAGTCTTGGAATTAAAAATGCGGAGAACCTCGCAATCCCAAGCGTCAGAAATGATGTAAGTATCATTATACTGGCGAACAAATACATAGTTGGAGCACTATGCGCTATCAGATTCTGTATCATATCTGCTATTCTTAGAAAAAGAGATCTCGTATAAGCAAAATTCTCCACAAAATGCTGAAAAGATTCAATGATACTCCAGTCATAATCTGAGATATGAGAATAAAAGTTTTTTCACATTGCAAGGAAGATAGCTTATATATTGGAAAAAAAGACTTTGCTTGACTCAGCTTTGTGTAAATATCACCTTTGTGTCATACTTTGGAGGCTGTTTTCAATCTTCCATGGCTACGGTTAATTTGTTTTAGTAATACAGGCGGCTTTTCTTTTCACAGTGGTTGGAACAACAGGATTCTTGGGAGTGCTTGCTGGTCAGCTTCCAGGGGTAAGTGATTGCATCAGTAAACCTAACATTAACATGAGCATAAGTAAGGAATGCCAGTCAATCTTTGATAATTCATCTTTAGGAACAACGTAAAATACCAAAATACAATAAAGAACAATTAAATGGTCAGTCTGGATTCGATGTGCAAGTGTGTCAGGTGACAGCATTAAGATCTGAGCATGTTATGGTTTTAATGTGCATTCTTCAGCTGTCCAATTTATTCATACTTTTAGATGATTAAGCAAATATGAATGCATGTGATGGGGGAAAATGCTGATAGAAACTAAGTATACCTAACAAAGTAATCAGGAAAATAAGTAATGCCTGTGCTATGATGCTTACTGCAGGACTGGGGATTCTTTGTGCCATACCTTATTGGAAGCATTTCGTTGATAGTCTTGGCTATTGGTAGCATTTCACCTGGGTAACAGCTTCCTGCTCTGTCATAACTTACATAAAAGCTTGGACACTATCTCTTGACATTCATCGTTTAGAGGAAGAACTGATGGTTTAATGATCAATTTTAATAATCGTAGGCTTCTTCAAGCTGCAATTGGCGGCTTTTCATCTTTCTTCCCTGATTACCAGGAGAGGATAGCTCGGCATGAAGCAGCTCATTTTTTAAGTATTACCTTCTCCTTTCGAGATTTAAACATACAAAATTGTAAGCTCGATTTGGCTGCATTCATAAGACATTGCTTCTTGAAATTTCAGTTTCTTATCTGCTCGGACTCCCTATCTTGGGCTACTCTTTGGATATTGGCAAAGAACATGTCAATCTTATTGATGACAGACTGGAAAAGTTGATTTATAGTGGGCAGCTTGATTCCAAGGAACTTGACAGGTAGGCATTGAGAATGCCTTAATCTAAATGCTATCATGAAAATCCATTAGTATTTCTTTTTGAGGGATCTGGAGTTTAAGTATCCAGCTTCCGTGTCTTAAATGCATATACATGTGTAGAAAGACATACCAACTGTAGGTGCACACACAGACACAGACATTAGGTAATACGAAAGGTTGGGATCAACTACACTAAGGAAATGAGAGTAAATGCAATAAGCATACGATTCTCAAGCTTTGATACTTACTATCAGGTTGGCAGTTGTTGCGATGGCTGGACTTGCTGCAGAAGGTCTGCTATATGACAAGGTGGTTGGTCAGTCAGCTGATCTCTTCACTCTTCAGGTTCGAAAAATACTTCAATGGAAGTCAAGTTTTGGAAAGCCGTTGAAGCTACTGGTGCTAGTAATCTAGATTTTCTGTTGTTTTGCAGAGATTCATAAACAGAAGCAAACCACAGCTTAGCAAAGATCAGCAGCAGAACCTTACTAGATGGGCTGTAAGTAATTACTCTGACTAGGAATGCAATTTCCCTTGATATGCATTTTTCTTGTTCAAGTTTTATCTTACTAGATATTTTAAGCTTGAAGAACACTATTGATGCAACTTTCACCATCTTATATTCACTGTATGAAATTAAAAAAAGTGGTATCATTGTTTACATTTTTTTGTTCTTTTATGATCAGAATGCTAATGCTGCGATAATGTAATGCAGGTTTTGATTTCTGCATCTCTCCTGAAAACCAACAAGGTCCTTCATGAAGCTTTAATGACAGCTATGTCAAACAAGGCAACTGTACTACAATGCATTGAAGCAATTGAGCAAGCTGCGTAATCCCTCAGAAGCATTCATCATTCTTGATCTTAGAGGAGAAATTGCTGAATTTCAGGCTAACCATGCTTATAAGGGCATCATTCTCAACATGATAAAAGAGCTAAATTCTAATGACAGTGCCTTACTACTCTACCATGGTTAATTGCTTATATGTCCTACAAAAAGTTTGTAAAAAAGACAAGTCAAATGCAGAAAGATGTCTTCTCTTCGTTGAGTACGATGATTTTTAACCCTTCCACCATACCAAGTTTTACCAACACAAGTTCTACTTGTTCCTTGATATGTTGTTGATTAGAAAGATAACTACAGATTGCAAGGAATTAAATAGTACAGCTCTTAATCCATATTCATCATTATTAACTTCTATCCGTATAAGTATCATTTTCTTACGACTTATTTTGTTATTAATCTGCGTGAACAAACTATACCGGAAACAAAAATTTACCTCGTTCAATACCTGCGATGGGATTTTCCAAAGGAAGTATGAACCTGTAATGACTTTGACCAAAGAAATAAACTGGTACTCAACTTATATATCGTGCTATCTCACAAAAAACTGTACCTTGGCTATTGTACTTGGTGTATAGTCAACCCTACATGCAGAGTATGATCCGCCATGTCTTGTCTCCACCAGAATTCCCTCTTAATACCAGATCCCATTCCAGCCTGAAGAAAGTGGACCATTTTACAGTTAACCATTCACTATAAGTGCAATATTATCAGGAACAGAGTCTGGCAGTTCAGTTTGCGGTATCAAGTTATCCAGAAGTGAACAGATATGTTCTGTATCATGAGTTCTGTCTCTTGCAACAAATACATTAACTTCTTTGTCCACTTCTATCCAACTATGACATGTTTCTTTCACTACCCCATTAAGATCCATTGTTTGCCTTACACTTCTAGCATCTTCCCACATCCCTTTGGATGCAAATATATTGGAAAGCATTGCATAAGAACCACTATCGGTTGGATCCATGGAAATAGCCATTTCAGCTGCATAGTTTCCCACTTCAACATCACCAGAGACTCTGCACGCACTGAGCAAACTCCTCCAGATCACTGCTCCTGGATTTATTGGCATTTTCTCAATAAACTCTATTGCTTCATATACTCTACCAGCACGGCCCAAAAGAGAAACCATGCAAGCATAATGTTCTATTCCAGGTTCAACACCTAACCTCAACATTGATTCAAAGTGTAAAAAACCAGCGGCAATACACCCTGCATGACTACAAGCTGAAAGCACACCCAGAAATGTCACATAGTTAGGTTTTAATCCCAGCTCTTTCATTCTTTCAAACAATTCAAGAGCTTCTTCAGCTTCTCCATGATGTGCATATGATAAGATCATGGTATTCCAACAGACAATATCTCTATCAATAGTTGAATCAAATGTCTTACAAGCATCTTCAAAGCTTCCACATTTAGCATACATGTCTATAAGGCAGTTTAGAACAACTGGATCAAGAACCAGACCCATCTTAATAAGATGGCCATGAAACTGTTGTCCACGTTGGAGACTTGCTAGGTGGCTGCTTGCTGTAATAAGTGCAGCAAAAGTAAAAATATTGGGTTTCTGTTCTGATAACTGTAAATCACAGTAAAGTTTAAGAGCCTCTTCATTTTCCAATTGGTAAATATAGCCAAAAATCATAGCATTCCAGACAACAATATCCTTCTCCTTCATCTCATCAAATACTAGTCTAGCATCTGGTATAGAAGAGGATTTCGAATAGGCATCTATTAGGGCAGTACCAGCAAATATTTCTGAAAATAGGCCTAGTTTAACAACAAAAACATGAATTTGCTTGGTCAGATTCAAGGTTGATAATGCAGCGGACACACCAATAAGGCTCACAAATGTCAAAAGGCTTGGTCGTATCCTCTTAAGCCTCATCTCGTAAAACATATCCAAAGCTTCGGACAATTGGTTATTCCTTGCATATCCTTCAATTATGGCATTGTAAGAGACCATATTGTGGTCAGTCATGTTATTGAAAACTCTTCTTGCATTGGCCAAGGAATTACACTTTGCGTACATATCAATCAGACTGTTCCCTACAAAAAGCTCATATTGTAGATTGGTCTTAATACTGTAAGCATGCACTTGCTTCCCTTGTTTTAAAGCTTCAAGTGAACCACAAGATGTGAGTATGCTAGTGCATGTAAAGCCATCTGGCTTCCAACCTGAACTCGTCATCTCAAAAAAAAGTTCAATAGCTTCTGCATCAAAAGAATTCTGCATATACCCAGCAATCATTGTGGTCCACGAGACAACGTCTCTCCCTATCATCAAATCAAAAATTTTCCTAGCATTTTGTACTTTACCACATTTCATATACAAATCAATAAGCACATTACTCACTGAAACATCCATTTCTATTCCTCTCCTAAATACATGACCATGAATTTGTTTGCCTCCCTCGAAAAATTGAAGCGCTGCACAAGCATTCAAAACACTGGAGAGCACATATTTATCAGGAACAACATCAGTTTCCATCATTTGGTTAAAAAGTTGCAATGAATTCTCACTCTTCCCATTTTTGGCATAGCCAGTTATCATGGTAGTCCAAGTAACCATACTCTTCTCCAACAAGCAATCAAATACCACTTTCCCCTCATCAATTTCACCACTCTTCACGTAAAAATCAATCAAGGAACTACCCACATAAATATCCTGATCAAAACCAACCTTAATGACCAATCCATGCACTTGCTTACCAATACTATCACCTCTATTATCACCACCAACCCCTGCACAAGCTCTCATAACACTAGCTAATATACACTCATAGGTATACCCGAAACAACATCTTCTAAATTCCAAAAACACTACCAACGCTTCCTCGTAAAAACCAGACTTGCTATATATAGAAACCATGGAAGACCAAGAAATCGAGTTCTTCTCAGGCATTTTATCGAACAACTTACGTGCATAACACAAAAACCGGGAACTCCCGTAGCACCGCAAAAGAACATTGGAAAAGTAAACATTCGACTCCAAACCCGAAATTAAAACATGGGCATGGATTTGTTTAGGGTGGGATATGAGTTTGTTGTGTGTGGATAATTGTAACAGGTAGGCTAATTGTAGTCTTCTGGTTTCAGCTGCTAGACACTTGTTATGAGAATGAACAAGTGATGGGTTTGAAGAAGTTGAAAATGGGAAGTCTTGTTTGCTTTTGGTCCGCCGATAATATGCCAATTGGTGTAATAATCTCCGGCGATTTCTCATTCTACTGAACTGAGCATAACTGTGTTCATTATGACGACGAAGTTTCTTAGTCCATACTCTCCAGTCATTCTTGCATAAACATAATTTAAATTCTTTTTTTTTATCTCATTTTATTAAAATTTAAAATAGTGATTTTTAATTATTCGATCCCATTTCACAAATTATTTTATGACGAAAAGAAAAGTATTTAAAATATATTTATTTCTAAATGAAAATAAACTTATATTAAAAAATGAAAATACTTTTAAACATATTTTAAGTTTTAAAAAGAACATTTATCGTAAATATATATTTTAAATTTAAGTTTTAATATACTTAAATAAGGATGTGATAAATTAAACTAATTCAGCAAAAATCTAAAGAAAGGTACTTTTATTAAAAATTTTAAAATTATATTATGCTTTTCAGATAATTTAATATAACAAAAAAATTTAAATTAAAAATATTAAAAAGAGTTTTTTTAACTATCTTTATTCTTAATTACAAAATTCATAACTCTTTTATAAATTTCGGTCATTTAAAAAATTATAGTATAATATTAAAATATTTTAAAATAAACTTTTTATTATGTGAAATCAAATTATTCTCTTTAAACTTTCTAATATTACAAAATACTTTTAGATAATTTAAAAATAAAAACATTATAAAAAGTATTTATCTTCTACCTAAAAAATTAAAAATCGTGATTCAATTAATTTAACTGTAAAAGTCTTAATTTACCTAATAAAAACCTTAATTCATCTAATTTTTTAGTTCAATTCTTCACTTTCTAATTGGATTTTATTTAATAATCTTTATTATTAAAAATGATTATTTTATTAATCAATTGGTAAATTTTTAAAAACTAATTAATTTTTATAAATTAAAATTAATTAATAATTTTCATTTGATATTTTCTTTGTTCAACTAAATCTTAAACTTTTGAAAAATAAAAACAATATCACTCAATCATACTTCAAAATTTTCAATTTTATTCAATTTTTAACAAATTTTATAACAATATATTATCGGTTCAAACTTTTAAACTTTAATCCTTTTATTTTTCACTCTAGTTTTTGGTATAATTTTTAAAATATTAAAAAATATATAGTAAATAAAGATATTGTGGCAAATTTTATTGCTTTAGCTAATTATTCTTGCACAAGGGGCTTGGATTGGATATAGATTCGAACCCCTTTTGTCCAAGCAAACAAAAGTTGATATAATTCATAGATACAAAGCAAAGATCAAACGTTTATTCCAAAAGATAAGAAAGATCTTGGTAGCTTCCTACTCTTCTCTGTTCATCTAAAGCCGCCCATATGTGGATAAGAGATTGTTGAGCTTCTGTGCTTCTTTATCCAAGCCATCAAAGCCCCTGGAACTAGGGATTCGCCAACTCCAATTTCCAAACTGTATCCAGCAAAACAATTTAAGATATAATCATAGAAGAAGCTGAAATGGCTATAAATTACTTAGAAACAATCACAAGTCTTCATGGTTATCATCTCAGTTGTCACGTCCTGGCCCTGTTCTGTTTCCATTGTTACGAGTGGACTATGAGGGGAAGGTGATGAAGTAAAGTTGCAGGGAAATTTGAGTTTCGAGGGTAACTCTGTTTTTTTTGCAGGACTAGACATATTTAGCGCGATTTCAGGAGATCATGCAGGTTCTGATCCAAGCGTAGTATACTAAAGTAGACAGAATTTTACATGGTTTCAGGAGTCTCATCAGGAAACGATAACCATATAATGTGATGATGATGATAGAAGAAGCTGAAATGACTCTAAATTACTTGAAACAATCACAAGTCTTGATGGTAATAATCTCAATTGTCATGTCTTGGTACTGTTCTGTTTCCATAGTTCCGGATAGACTATGAGGGGAAGGTGATGAAGTAAACTTGTAGGGAAATTTGGGTTTAAGGGCAACTGTGTTTTTTTAGCAGGAGAAGACATATTTAGCGCGATTTCAGGAGATCATGGAAGTTCTAATTGAAGAGTAGTATACTAAAGTAGACAGAGGTTTATGTGGTTTCAGGAGTCTCATCAGGCTAGACACAGCTTGGGTAGAAACAAGAGAGTGAGTCCCTATCTAAACTCTCAACAGGAGTCGAGATAGTTTCTGCTGGACAATCCTTGAAGCTACCTTACTATTTGAATAGATACACAAAGTCGCTGGTGTACGATGAAACAGACTGTTACTTATAGCAATGCATATATTGTAAAGAATGTCTTGTACCTGTGTAGCAGGAATGTTCATCCTAGCCGAACTCCCAAGTCCGAGAATATCTTGCATAGTTAGAACTGAAGTTTGGGCAACTGATGCGATTGCAGCTCGGATAAGTGCCCACGAGATATCATCTTGTTCTGTAACTGAAAGATACTTGAGCACCTGAGTAACAGAAACACCGTGAAAAATGGCAGGTACAATAGGAACATTCAGCTTCATTATACACAGTTGTGAGCTTCCTGTTTACAACACAAGCAAAAACACTCACATTCAACCTCTCGGCTTCACTCAAAGTATTCCACCATCCCAGGATCTGTTATGGAAGAACAAACAGTCATTAGAATGCACGTGTTTTACGTTTTCAAGACAAAAATAAGGAACTTGATATCAACTCATCACAATTTGGTGCCCCCAAACTATGACTTGTCATACATCACCCTCATAAAAAAAATTTCACAGAGGAGTTCTGTCCGGGTGCATGGAATTATCAATTATTAAACCTGCCAACACTATAGAATCTGGAAACAATCAAAGAACATTCCAGACAGAGATGAAACTATTACCGTGTCATTATCATGAGTTCCAATGTATGCAACTTGATTACGTTCATGATTATGGGGCAAGTGAGGGTTAGTTGCATCACTTCCAAAACCTGGGTCAACGAGTAATAAAATGTAACTACAGTATTGCACAGCATAAAGGTCAAGGCAATATGCATGAAAGGATGGTTGTGAATTCATCACATGAAAAGACAAAAACAAAACCTTCTTACCAAACTGCAGAACAGCCATCCCAGGTGCAGTAATGGATTTTCGAAGCTCAATTACATCCTCAGTGATAACACCCTGTAATAAAGCAACACACAAGACATGAGCAATGAAAAAAAGAAAAATTAAAGATGTATGCAACAGAACTTTCAAACCTAATCTTCAGACAGACGAAGAAGTATATAAAAGAATAAACAAATTCCTTCATTTATTTATATGGTCCCTTAAAATCCTTATTGTAAGAGACCTTATTACCTGTGAAATTATAACTTACCTACATCTTTCATTTCTATTATACAAAATTAAATAATTCTATACTAAGAAGCTTTGAGAAACTAAAAATGTGCTTCCAAGTCAATAACAAAGAAGTGAATGGTCTTTTGCAAAGCTTGTGTGGTTAACTGCTGTTTTTTCCAAATCTATCTGCCGAACCAAATGCAGCAAGTGCATTTCGTAAGCACTAAAAATTACTCCACTCATTGATAAAATAAAATAAAATATAGTTCTAAATAATATAAAATGAGTTCAAAGATAGTTTAAAGGTGGAATTAATTTGGTCTCATATCAAAACATGGAAGTGGACAATTGAACACCACAACCTGTATACTTTTTTGACCAAAATGTCTTGTTTAAGAGTTCAAATTTTCCCGACCAAACAAATATACCACAGAATGAGTTTTTTAGTTTTCTCCAATAATGTAAAGCAATAATAGGTTTGTTACTTGTACCTTTGAAAACTAAAATCAGTAAAACCTATTCGCAATCAGCCCATAATAACACAACATTCTTTTCCTTGAGACAATTAAGGTACTCAACAATGGGTTGAATCATACTGTTAATTATGTTTGTGTTGAGTTACCACAAGATCGACTATCATTTGCCTTCAACATGATATCATGACCATACAACATTGTTAATGAAAAAAGAAAATGAAGATTGATGACTAGGGCAATGTTGTGCTCATTAGAACAATGCTCATAAAAGATGGTTAGAGATAAAATTTATCTCTGAACAAATTCCCTTTGCACTGTGAGGCAGATGCAGCAAATTAAAATCTTAGGAATATATATGTTGAAACAAATACATCAATCAATAAAATGAAACTTGTGTCCATAACTAAACAGTTATCCAATCCAGCCTGTAACAAGATTTCAAAAGTATGGTCACCAATGCATCAAGACTAAAAGGGGTAAGTTCAGATACAATAGGGTTATAAAATCTGATGGAACATACCAAATCTTCAGCTATTATGCCGATCTTTCCCACAGCTTTGAAAATGGCAGCAAATAGGGCTTTTCCAGGCCCTGCCTACTGCCATAGAAAAGAATCACGAATGGATGACAGAAAGCTCAAAAGAAACAAGAAAAGAAAAAAAAAAACATAGAATAAAAGAGAACTAACCTTCCAGTTCCCATCCATGGCAATTGTTGCTTCTGCATATTATGAAACTTACCAAAATTAATTCTGTATATAGAAACTTTAATTATGGGACTCTCAATGAAAATAAGCCAAATAAACCATTAAAAGTTCATTTTCAAATATAATATAGCAAATAATGTTTAGAGCACCTTAACTCCCTAACGTTAAAAAATCAAATAACTTGGCTCTTATTTGAATAGAAAGTGTATAACACCCATCAAAATATAACAATTTATGAAAATAATTCTTCAAATAAGGGGCAAATTATCTGAATGTATAACGTCAGGGATTAATTGCACATTCTAGAAAAATTTAGGGGGATTAATTGCACATTCTAGAAAAATTTAGGGGTCATAATTAATATTAATCATTAGAGGCTCAGTTGACCCTTTCCCTATGTCTCAGAGATTGTCTCACCAGAAGGAACAGCCCAGAATCCAGCAAAACCTCTGAAATGGTCTATCCTAAATTCATCATACAGATCTTGAGCCCGTTGTATGCGTTTTACCCACCATGAATATCCATCTCTCTCCATAGCTTTCCAATCGTACAGAGGGCTTCATGTCAGATATGAAGTCAGTCATTAAGCTCACAAACACATCTGAAATATTAATTAAAGCTTTTGTAAAAGCAAAGGAGATAAGACTGAAAATATGATGCACCAAATATCTTAAATATCATCTAAAAACCATTTACTTGACCCAAACCATTTTATTTGCTGTTTTGGAACATAAGTAGCATGAAATGTTACCACGTAACAATCGATTTAATGAAAATATGCAATTTAGGATATATCAAGTAATGTTAGGTGAACAATTGAAAAGGATAAAACACATGGGAGCTATCAACTATCATCCACCAAAACAAGTCTTCTCTTGGAATTACTAAATAACGTAAAGAGGGCAAAGTTGCAGGAAGAAAAGTGCAACAGAATTATTTGTACAGGGTAAACATATTTATGAGGACTAGATATCTCATTCCATTAACAGAATATAGACTTCATTTTCTTGCCAATCATGTGGTTTATGACAAACCTTCCCCATAGCTGACCAGTTTCACTGAAAGCATCAGGGGGAACACCACTCACTAGATGAGGAAAACCATTCCTGTCCTGGCAAAAAGCAGAAAGATCAGTGGCCAGCATCCTATACTTATGAACTTACTAGGAAAGTTCAGCAGCGTAAAATGAAGCTTTTGGAAAACAATTGTCAAATAAGTGACATTTTTTCCTTTTCAATGAAGAAAGATACTCACCAGCAAAAACTGCTTTCTGTTTGCCCAAACGTCAGCACTATGATAACCTACATAAATAGGCATGTCGCCCATTACACTGATTCCCTGTTCCCGCGCATAGTTTCTAACTCTCTGCCATTGTCTTTGAAATAAGAACTGTTGTGCAATGAATACTTCTATCTGTGGAAGTAATAAGTAATCAATAATTAGATAGCTCCTAGGATCGGGTGCAGAAACTGAAGAAAAGGAGAAGTTGCAAGGAAAAAAACAGGGAAATTTTTCAGATCTTACAAAATCCTTTTTACTTTGATAAATTTCCTCCAATGCTGCAAGATGACGATTTTTCAAAGGTTCAGGCCATTCATACCAATTTAATGTATTTGAAGAATCATCAATAGCAGCAAAATAAGCTGCATCTTCAAGCCAACCTGCGATACAATGTAAAGGATATGACAAACAAATAAAAACATATAGGCGTTGTTGTAGGTATAAGGGTTGCTACAGCCAGTAATGGCTGAACAGAAGGATAAAAATTGACAAAAATAAGCATGCAGATATAAGTGAAACTAAATATGTATAATCAAGTTACTAGCATCCGATAACAATCAATAACAAATCAATCGTACTTGAAATGTTGGGGTCATTCTGAAAATCTTGAAGCTCATTCCTAAGCTTCTTGTCTCTTGTTATAAGCCTCTTTGCAGCCTACAAAAAGTGAAGTCTAATATAATTACTGCACTATAAAAGGAAACTTATACAAAAAGTAGAACAATTGCAGCGTTATTTGTTATTCAGCCCAAAATAATAAGCCATGAATAAAATCATCAGAAAATTTATCATCTTACTAATTTATCTTAGGAAACCTTAATCTACTCAGTTTAGACCCTTCCAAATCAGCCACGCGTTTGATAACTACCCTCTGTATTATTCACCGTCAAGTATGTTTCAATTGAATGTCAAGTTTGTCTACAACTGATAGCAATAGCAGAAGTTGTACATATAATAATCCTATGCTAACGAATGCAGGTCAAATATGTTGGTGCAAGTCAATACAAGGGGAATCAATGAAAAGTTGTTATCATTATATTATGTTCTTCCTTTGTTATCATTATGTTATGTTCTTCCAACTGTTTTGGAAGGTCCTACAAAATAGCAGATGCTAAAGTCAACAGACTCCTGAATGAAATGCTCTTTAAGATAAGAACATTAAATGTTATGCCCGCATGCATTACCTTAGCTATCAATGGGTCCTTAAGCTCAGCAACATAAGAGAAGTTCACGCGGTCAGAGTCTCTGCATGAGTGAGATCGAAGTGATAAGATGTCAAAGAAAAGAGAGTAAAACAACACAAATCATAAGCTCATTACGCATTATATGACAAAAAATCCTCACACTGGTTCTGGTAGCTCATCCTTGGTCAACAAACCATCCTTCACAAGCTCGTCAAGAGAAATCAACAAAGTGTTTCCACAATTTGCATCCTAAAAGCAACTTTACCTTTTAGCTGTGTACTTCCAATGACATGAAAAATCAACAAACACATCAACTGAAATTGGGGTACAAATTAAAAGACGATTGACCTGCCCCGAGTAGGGAGATCCTTCTTCGTTAGCTTTTCTTCCAGGAGGAACCAGAGGCAGAACCTGCAAAAACGAGCGACAATTTTCATTAACAAACTAAACTACAAATACTAATTAACAACGTTATTCAACTTATTTCTCGAACCTGCCAAACGGAACAACCAGCCGCGTGAAGCCAGTCAATGAACTGAAATGCCTCGTCGCCAAGATCTCCGATGCCGTAGGGTCCCCGGAAGGACGTCGGGTGGAGCAAAATGCCAGCTCTTCTCTTCTCGCTGGGATCGGGCTCAGGAAAAATCTCCCCATAACCGTCAGGCAAGTCCTCCCCGACGCCAACGGCGGAGAGAGCTAGCGACACGGCCGAGGCTTTGAAGCAGAGATTGAAGGAGGAACACTGAGGACGATGGAGATTAAAGAGAGGAAATTGAACGGACGACGGGAGTGGAGATGAGGAGTGAGAGTGGAATAGCTTTGGTGGGAGAGTAGAGATAGAGTGGAGAATCGCCATGAACGTATTGAATTGAGACTTTCCTCTACACAACACAGATTTGGAGTATCGAACCGAAGCTTACATTTAATCAATAAGCGCGAGCGAGATCCACCGAGTAAGCCACTGTGTTCGGATTTATTACATTCACGCCATGTCAGGCACAGCTTCACAATTCGAGGCAAAATTACGATTTTCCTTCTTTATTATTAATTTTGATATATTAAATTTTTATTAATTATATATATTGTTGGTGAATAATGAATGAAAGAAAGTAAAAAAACGCAAAAAATTTTTATAATTGTTCAAATAATTATACAATTCAAATATGTTCTTCTCCTACTCACGTTCAATATTTGTTATTACATGTATGAATTTAATTTTTAATATGTCAAAGTATATTAAAATCGTTATTTATTAAATTTTTCATCAAAAATTCACATTATGTACATCAGCCGATTGTTCTTTTTTTTTTAATAAGGAAGGAGGGGTAATCTCAAAAGAATAATGAAAAATCATATTTCATTCATTATCGTGTCCCTACTATAGGCACTACTAATAGAATCCTCCCACAAGATGCGTCGAAAAGAAGGAAAAGGATCCACTAAACATATAGGACCCCAAACTTGGCTCTCGATATTCTTGGCTAGATAATCCGCGGCCTTATTTTATTCTCTCAGGATATGCCCAACTTGAACCAACGAAGGCCTTTTCAATAGATCCTTACAATATTGGACAGTGTTCCGGACTTGACCTAACGCCTCTTCAATTCCCTTAATCAATTTGACTCTCTTCTCCTAATCGAGCTCCAACATAAGACATCTATAACCCTTCTTCCATACAAATTGAAGACCATGCAAGACTCTCCAAATTTTCACTACTAGGATTGAGTATTCCCCAATCTTGAGAGAGAAACCTCCCAAGCAGCTACCTCTTTCATCTCATAAAAGGCCCCTACATTTACCATTGTGATTGATACTACCATCTGTGTTCAATTTACTCCATGCAGTTAGAGATTTGATCCACCTTATACTTCTAATTACATACCTTTCAACACTAGTACTTGGAGCTAAGGCTTTTGTAAAAGCATCATTAATTTCTTTAGTTTGTTTCGCAATCCAGCGTATCTTGTCATCGATGTCTTGCCAATTATGCAAGTAGACCCATTCATTTCTCCACTTCCATATCCACCATAAGACAATAACAAACCTCGTGCTTTGGTACCCGTTGCTTCTACTTTTATCTTTGCAGGCAAGGTTCCTGTCAAACCACCAGTTGAAAGTTTCAAGATCGTCAGAACTACTTTACTCAGCTAGAAGCCACTTCTCCTATATCTCTTTTGCCGCTATGCAGTCCCAAAAAAGTGCTCAACATTCTCTATCAGATGACCGCAGCAAAGACAATTGGTTGCTTCGCTGATTCCTCTCCTCACTGATTCCTCTTCTCACTTCCTCTACATTACACATAATTCGGCCTCCTCTAACCAACCATAGGAAGGTTTTGATTAAATTCGAAATTCTCAATTTCCAGATATTTTTGTAGGCAACATTTGTTACCTGACATTCATCACCTTTTAAGGCGATATAAGTAGACCTCACCAAGAATATATCAGTTTCTTCTAGCACCCAGGCGACTTCGTTCATCATTTGGTCATCGAAATAGACCACCTCCACAGCAAGCTTACTCTCAATATTTTCCGAGAGTAGGCCCTGCAGTAGGTCCCAATTGCAACGTGGGTCATCCTTCCAATAATCCGCATGCTTGCAGCACAGTCTCATCAATTTCCTTCAGTCTGGCTTTGCGTAGAGGAAAGGCGCACAGCTATTTATCTTTCCATAATCTTGTGCTCTCCCCGTTTCTAATACGTGCTTTGGTGTTCCTTTCCAAAAGAGAACATCCCTAATATAAAAATTTATGTAATTATCAAAAAATTTCCTTTAAATCTCTAAATAAATATTTTCTTAATTGATTATTTAATTAATTAAAAGGATTGAGAAAATTTTATAAAAAATCTTATAATATTCTACATAAAGTTTTATATATTTGATTATTCTTTATTATTTCATTTGTTTATTTTATAACATTAATAATAATAATATACTTTTGTTACAAAATTTACTCCTAATATATTTATTAATTTAAAAATCTCATATTGTCGAGTAACTTTTTCACTTAAAAAGATGAGTAAAAGATATTAAACTTATAAATATCACTTAGATTATTTTTATTTCAAAATATTAAGAATTTTTTCAGAGTGAATTATTTAAATACATAATTTATAAATTATTACATAAATATAACAAGTTATAACTAGATAACAAAATTGAAACTAATTAATAAAATATTAAACTCATAATAAGTAAATTACAAACATGTAAGTCCTCCCTACTCCAACCAAGAGATGCTAAGGGTCTCTTTTATTTGATTCAATCCTACGAGACTTCATATACGTATATGTATACCGTATACAATTTCTCTTTCCCCACAAACTATGTATAGGACATAACATTATCCATCCTTCTACCGGGTAAACATGTGTAACTATAACTACTGTAAACTAACATTGTTTAGTTCAAATCATTCCTCAGAGTTTGGGTTTAAATTTCATCGGACCAATCGAAGAAGAGGCCATCGACGATTTCGTCGATCAAGGAATCGATAAATGAGTTGCAGCTAACGGAGAAGATACGGCCAACTCTGTTCCTGGCGCTCGAGAACCAGGCGAAGATCGCTGCAAACGTTACTGCCCCTAAACAAACTCCGGCCGCCTCTGCTATTCCTTGAATGTCCATCTTCCTGAACAGTGAGTTTCCCGTCACCACCTCCGTGCCCACCGTCGCTGCGAACACAACCTAACACCCAAAAGATATCGACCACCGAGGATTACTTGAGATATCTCAATCTCAGTAAACAAAACTTGGATTTCAATAACCGACATGATAAACTAGAAAATTAATAATATCTGATTTAAAAACAGACTAATTCATTATATTTCTCATAAAATTGAAGAAAAACCGAAAAACGCAGGACTGACCATGGCTAGTCGACCAGAAATTATCTCAAAATCTCGACTCTTCTTGGAGCTCTCGATATACTCCGACAAGGTCTCAAAAAACGGCGACGCTCCATCTCCGCCTTCCTTTCTCGACTTCACCACCCCAAAACGATCCTCGCCGTACGATCTCAGCGTACACAATCTAGGCTGCAACAAAACCTTCGTGTTTTCAGGATCGCCACTAAGCTTCACTCTCGGCACCGGAACCTGAACCGGAGCCGCTGGTTCTTGCTTCAGAACAGACGGTTCCCGAGTAACGAGCTCGCAGTGGACTACACGCGCCAACCTGGCCATTTACATGCAGAGAGGGATAACGGGCTTCGAGATGATTCCCAATCCAGAGAAGGGAAACTGACGCTGGTGGAAACTCAACAGCCCACGTCTGGGATTCTTGTGTAAGGATGTAGGAGTGGGACCGATGTGGGTCCCGGCGGAGTACGTGGCGGGTTCTTTGATCGGTGACGTTGTTTTCTTTGAGATCGAAATGGTGGGTAGGTGTCAATATTCAACGACCGGTCGCCTTGCACTAAAAGCGCGTGGATTATTCCTCAGTTTATTGTCGCTTCTAGTAGACAGGTCAAAAAGAAAAGGCTGCGTTTAGAGTTGCCTATTTTTGACTAATTAAATTGCTTTTTATTAAATATTTTAGGATTAATTACTGAAAATTTCACCTATTTTAAGATAATTTTCTTTTCGATATTAAAAACAGTAAAAATTTTAAATTATCTAACATTTTAGTTCAATTTTTAATTTTTTGTTCAATTTATTTAAGTAATCAGTCAGTTTTTATTAATTAATAAATTCTTATAAACTAAAATAAATCAATTAATTTTTATTTAATAATTTATTTTTTAATTAAATTCAAATTCTTAAATAAGTAAAAACGATCTCTTTCAATCATATTTCAGGTTCTTTAATTTTATTCAATTGTAGCTTATTTTATGACGATCTAATACCGATTGAATCTTTTAAATCTTAAACCTTTTATTTTAAAGGTTTAATTTCTGGTCCATTTTTAAAACCATAGGATATAAAACTTTATATTTTCATACAAATTTATTAATTATGGATATTTTAAAATAAACTTTTATTTTTGGTGTGAAGATTAATTTTGACTTAAAAATTAGTAATAATAAAAAAATATTCTTAACTTTGGCTTAATGTTTTTTTTACTTGTTATATATATTAAAAACTCATCAAATAATAAGTCTCCGACTAACTAGATATATGATCATTTTATGTTCAAATGCACAATAATAATATATTATGATAAGTTATATAAGTAATAATATTTTAAAATTAGTGAATTTTTACAAAAAATAAAAATTTGTAATAAAATTCATAAAAGTTCTAATATTTTACATCTTAAATTATTACATTTTATAATATTCAAGATCTGCAAGTCAATTATAAATGCAAAATTTGAGATTTGTCAATTAAGTAAATTTGTAGTTAAAATTTTTATTTAATAATAATTAAAATATTAAAACTTACAAATTATCCAAAGTAAATTGTTACAAATTATTCTCTACATCCTCCGAACTTATGATCAGACAAAGTCACGGACGTAACAAGAAACTTGAACATAGGGAGTGTTCAACCTGTCTGAGCAGAACCACCTTTAGGTGCACTGGGACGAGTTGGACCTCTCGCAGCGACTTTAATGGCTCTATCTTGTACAGTTACTTCCTGTCAAGCTCAGATGCTCACATCAATTTCTCACGATCTCATAAAAGCTTTACAATATCAAAATCCAGAAGAAGAGGGAGAACACAAATTAACAAACCTCAACACTTTCTGACTTCGATTCTTGCTTATTGTCATCTCCTGGAAATTGCAGATCAGTCAATATTATTACAGCATTAGCTAAATGAACTATTCCCAACAGTTTCCGACAATTACCTGTAGCAGATTTGTTACCGGTGATAGCTTCAACCACACTGAGAAATCCCTTCTTCAGATCTCGACCAAGTTTCTCCATTTTTAATGACCTGTGTAGGTTTCAGTGAAGCTCTGAACTACGCATTTTATCTATATATACACCTGCATCACGCCATTACCAAGAAACCGAGTGACTGAGACTCACCCACCCACCATGTGGTGGAAGCTTATTTTATTGCAGTTCATAATGCATTGCCAGAGTAATCGATTGCTGCCAGAAGATTATAAATAAAATGTAAGAGAATAAGATGGAGAACACAGAGTAAGTACGTTCAGCACCCGTTGTTTGACTCTGTTCACCGGATTAGATGTGAAATTGTTGTTTAACTCGAGGTCAATGGTGCAAGTCCTGCAACTTTTTTTCTCAAAATGTTCAAATATATAATGTATAATATCACGTCTTAATTTATTTTTTTAAAAATAATATTAATAGCGTCTTAAAGTCCTGAAATTAATTTTTAGTAATTAAACACTTGCCTTGGTATATACCACATAAGGTGTGTCAGATTTAAAAATTAACTTTTAGGTATTTATTAAACTTACAAGTAGAATTTTAATATTTTACAAAAGATTTTAATACATTTTTAACGTTATTTTATTATTATTTTATACTTTGTTTAAGACATATTTTTTATCCGTCATTTAGATTTTATATTCATGACTTATTCATTATAATAGTTTATATATACTATTATAGTATTTAAATAATATTCTATTCTATAAATCTAAATTTTTTTAATATATCAATCTAAATCTAAACAAAAACAAATAAAAAGTTAAATAATAAATCTAAATCTAAATAACTGATAGATAACTGATTAATCGGACAAGAATAAAGAGTCCCATTGTATATGACAATATTGACAACAAGGAATTTGATAGTAAGAAGAAAATCATCGACTTTGGAAATCGTGAGGGTTCAAGTCCCTCTATCCCCAAAACAAAAAAACACTCTTCAATTCTCTAATTATTTATTATATTCTCTTTATTATAATTATATTCTCTCTTTTAGTTAACGGTAAAATTTGTTATTACGCGCATATGCAACTAGCATTAGTTAGACCCCATACAATAATCGTCCTAGCTCTACCGTATTTTTATTCAATGCAGTTATATCCAATACATACAATAAAACAATTAGAAAAAAATCCACGAGAATATAAGGAATAACTAAACAAATTTCTCGATGGTCATACAAATTAATCAACGATTTTTAGTTTCAATAGGACTCCTTACAAGCATTGTTTCTATCTACTATTATCTAAAAATAAGCAAGTTATTAATGACTGGACGAAACCAAGAAATAACCCCTCACATGCGAAATTATAGAAGATCCTTTTTAAGATCAACAATTTCGTCGAATTGAGTATGATTGTATGTGTGATACAACATATATCTATGTCAAGAGAAAAATTGGATATTTCGAATCGACAAGGGTAAAGATTAGAAACTTGAAAACAAGGATTGGGTTGCACCATACATGTGAAAGAGTATAAAATAATAATGTATTTGGTGAATCAAATACAGGGTCTAATAACAAAATTCGGATTAGTTGCTAATATTGGTTGATACTTTAATGCTTTGAATTTTTTGAAAGTTCGATTGTGAGATCTGAATATTTAATATGACTCATAGTTCTAACACTTCGTAATTCATTTCATATATTTCGTGCTCCAAATATTAGAATAAACATCTGACAAGATAGAAAACCATCTTTATCAAGATAAGATAACAAATCCGTTCTCCATACTATCAATAGACTCTATTATAATAAGTCCCACACTCATACTATGGGGTCAAATCAATATGTTCTAAGAATAAATTGTTAAATATCAATCTCATCGATGTTATAGGTATCATACCAAATCTCATCAATCAAATCGTTTTTTTGAGAAATACGAGACATCTAAGTCGTATAAGTAAATAGATTTATTCATTGTTAAGAAAAAGAAAAAACGTGAACAGTGATTGAATTGATGATAAAAAAAGAAAAAAATTGTATTGATCTTAAGTATTAAATAAAAACATAAAAATAAGCAGTAAATAGAAATGGATAAAGAAATAGTGGATTCCATCTTTTCTATGATTACCTTTTAAACGGTAAGGTCTTCTCTGTACACTGGAGCCCTTTCCTTCAGTTAATCAATGCTATCGTTAACTTGTACATTTCACACTTTTTGGCTCTACCCGATGAATTTTTTAGTAATAGGTCACAATTTTGTAAAGAAATAACCTACTTCTTTCTCGAGAAGAGATGAGAAACATGCTCAATATCATTTGATTGAATAGTTGACCCAGCTCCCTGTTGTTTGAAGAACCCCTCCACTTCAATTAGGATTTTTTTCACGAAAAACAAACACGAGATAATAAATCCAATCTTTCACTAAGATTTCGAATAATTGTACCGAATTCAAATTAATCATGTTTCGTCCCTTCCTCGAAGAAAGACGATCAAGTAATTCCAATCATGGTCCTTGCGGATTGGATCATCCATATAATATATAAAAAGAAACTCCATATATTTGATACCATTCGTTATTTCTTTCATCACATCAAACGTGCCATATTTGCACTAATGGTACATAAATGTAACTCATTGATCAAATAACTATTCAGAGCACCTAAAGCTCCTTGTAAGGCTTGTTGGAAAATTTGTAGTCATATTTAATTAAGCGCTTTTTGTTGTTCAAAATAAACGGTTTCATTTTTATAAATTTCTAATTGTTCTAAAATTTTATAAGTTGAATTAATCAAATTCAATTTTTCTTTTTCTATTTCAGAGTAATCGTTTTCTCGAAACTGATCTGCTTATATTTCCATCTTTCGTAAGTGATCCCGAGCTTTTTCTAGCTATTCAATGGCCCCCTCACTTAGTTCTTATGAATTTCTAATAGTAGTCAAAATTATAGTTTTTCGATTATCTAATAAATCATTTAATGAAAGTAGTTTTTTTCCATTCATTGCAAAACTTCCATGTTCTCTTCCCGAACCAAACATGAATCATTCGATTCATTTGGCTCTCATGCTAAATTATTTCAATTACTCGTGGGAAATTCCAGTATCTTTTTTGACTAGAATGAGCCTATCCTCTTTTCTCTATTCATATTCCAAAATCAAAATATTGAAACAAATCACTAATCAAAGATCGAAATATTCCAAGGACTCTTTTGACCAAACAAGTAATTATCAATAAATTTGTTTCTTTTTTTTCTTCAAATCCAAATAATTTGCTTTATGCATAGGTTATCGATTCGGCATTGGACAAGAAGGGTTAAATTACCCAGCTTATGAAGTATCTGAAAAGAAAATGTTCAAATCATTTTTTCGACATGAGTGTTGTATACAAAAAACAATTTATTACTATTCATTTTGAAACAATTTATGTATTAACTATTAACATGGTAGTAGAAAGAGTACCTTGCTCGGTCTGAACTATTATCCTTGTAGAGTGGCTCACGGTAGGACTAACTTTATGTGAACAATTTTCAGATCTCTTGTTGAGGAGCAAAACTACAAAATTTTCAAATACTTGAGTCTTTTTTTTATTGTCTTTCAGCTAATAAATTGTTGAGATAAATCTTTTGTTGAGGTTAACACGAGTCGGTCGTATTATTGGGTATGAAAATCTTTCACGAGAAGTGAGGTTGAGAGATAGTTTCAAGAATTGAGTGAGTCAACTGTGAAAGCCCTTGTGTAAATCTATTGAACTTTCGTGAAAGTGATTAAGATGGATAAGAGTCGTGTAGACGTAGGCAATGTATGCCGAACTGCGTTAACAAATCTCAATTTTGCTTATCTTTAGTGTTTTTAATTTTTCTTATTTTTGTGCTTGTCAAAAACGAATCGAAAAGTTTGTGAAACAATTACCCCTTCAATTTTTTTCAATTCCCATTTCCTGTCAATGTAATTATTTGATTTTGTACATGGGACCTTTTAGAGAGCTCCTATATAGAAAGATTATCCTTCTCTTTGTTTATGTCTTAGGTTGGGACAAATTACAATAATTCGTAACTGTTTAAAATAGACCTGTTTATGAAACTTTTTATCTAGATGGGAATCAAGAAAATTCAAAGTTAGAAATATTGATAGATAAAGATCTCTTTTGGTTTGAAAAACCTCTTGTAACTATTCCTTTTCGTTGATTCACCGCTAAAGATGACTTAGAACCAATAGTTCATTATCTAATGTATTTTTCTATATAATACTCTATTTGAGAGTTATCAGTATTTATCAAATATCTTCCCATCTAATGGAATGCTAATGGATCAAATGACAAAGGCATTGTTGAGAAAAAAATTGCTTTTCCCGAATAAAATGAAAATTGGATTAATGGATTAAGTACTCCCTAAGCAGGATACTTTATGTGTTAGCTACAGCACTACACGGGGTCAATACGCATAGTGCCCAATATCCATCGTTTATGGCTAGGACTATTAGGGTATTTAATCTCATTTGTTCCCCTAGCTTTCGTCTCTCAATGTTAGTGTCAGCCCAACATAGTGCTTTCGTCATTAGTGTTCTTTATGATCTTTATGCATTTCACCGCTCCACTAGAAATTCCCTCTGCTTTTACCTTACTCTAACTTGGCATTTTCCACCGCCTGTCTAGAGTTGAGTCTTGGGATTTTACGGCGGACATAAAAAGCCACCTACAGACGCTTTACGCCCAATCATTCCAGATAATGCTTACATACTTTGTATTACTGCGGTTGCTAGCACAGAGTTAGCCGATGCTTATTCCTTAGATACCGTCATTGCTTCTTCTCCAGTAAAAGAAGTTCACGACCTATAGGCTTTCTACCTCCACGCGACATTACTCAATCAGGTTTTCATCCATTGCAGAAAATTCCCCATACTGGCTCCTGTAGGAGTTTAGGCCATGTCTCAATCCCAATATGGCTAATCATCCTCTCGAACTAGCTACTAATCATCACCTTGGTAAGCTATTGCCTCATCAACTAGCTAATTAAACGCGAGCCCCTCTTTGGGCGGATTCCTCCTTTTGCTCCTCAGCCTACGGGGTATTAGTAGCCTTTTCCAACTGTTGTTCCCCTCCTAAGGGCAGGTTCTTACGCATTACTCACCATTCGCCATCTGGAAACACCCCTTCCTGTCCCACTTATATGTGTTAAACATGCCGCCAATATTCATCTTGCATCAGGATCGAACTCTTCTTGAGATTCTTAGTTGCATTATTTATAGCTTCCTTGTTTGTAGACAAAGCGGATTCGAAATTGTCTTTCATTTCAGGGCATAACTTGTATCCATATGCTTCATATTCGCTTAGAGTTCGCTTCAAGAAACATAGCCATCCATACCCCTTCGCGTCAATCCCACGAGCCTCATATCCATTCTCATTCGATCAGAACGGTGGGGAGCAAGTCCAAAGAGAAAAACTCACATTGAATTTAGGGAT
>JANIIA010000192.1:2188132-2215822 GCA_027478495.1 Erythroxylum alaternifolium
CCCAGAAAATTTCCATAATTCTCTAAAAATTAGAGAATCACTATGTACCTCTCCAATTCAATTTATCACTCACAATTTATTTTTCACGAAATCACTTATTCACACTTATACCGGGACAATTTGTCATGAACGCACGTACACTAACTTCTTATATGCACATAACTCACTATTCACTACTGCATGAGCATGGGATGTGGTAATTTACCATACCTGGACCCGTTTCTTTGGTCCGACCCGTTCTCTGGAAACGGGATGTTACATTGATGGAACCTTAAGAATACCAAAAGCGCTCTCAATAGAACTTCTTAATAATAAATGAGTTTGATTAAAAACTTCTCGAGATTATCTTATATTTACGAGGGCCAGCTGAAGAACCTGAGAGATAACTAAATACCACTAAAAATAAGCTTAACAATGAGTTCAGTCAAATCACATCAAGAGTTTTTCCCCAAATGCAACACTAAAAAGCTTCATATGAAATTGGGTCAATAAAAATTATATCGATTTAATTTCTAATTTAAGGGAATATAAATTTTTGTTATTTTAATTTTAATTTTAAAATTTAAAATTTGAAACTGTATTTTTAAATATATTAAATTAAAATAAAATTATTTTGAAAATTTTGTTTATAATAATCTCTTAAAATTTAAACTTAGAAAAAAATAATTACTTTAAATTTGACTTATTAATTTTATATTTAATTGAATTGAATTAATCATAATATACAAATGATAATATGATTATATACTAAATATTGATATAAAAAGCGAACTAAATATCGGGTTTATACAAAAGTAATTCATGTCATATATTTAGAGATAACAAATTTAAAATATTTAATTTTTTAAAATTTTAATTTAATGATTAACGTTCTTTATCTTTCTCTTTATCTATCTCTATCTTTATTTTTATTTATATCTCTTTCTCTTTGAGTAACTTGTAATAACTTTTAGATGTAATATCTCTCAAGAGGAAAACGATCCTCAAATTAGCATTTTCAAAATCAGCAAATTGAGTTCGATCCACCAACCTAATAACTAATTACCAAACATAATTATAACGGTTTTACATAATCAAATAGTTAAAAATTTTCAAGCCGCCAAAAAATGATTGATAAGTTATTTATCAAACAAAACCTATGTCTTACTGATTTAATTTTTGGTCAGTTTTGAAAACATTACTTCTAATTCCAACAACAAAAACATGAGATCTAACGCAATATCTTGTTCAGTCCTATCAGTAAAATTCAGAACTAAAATATCAACTTATACCCTACAAACAAGATTTTATGTCCATCTATCATATTTTTAAATTTGAAAAATAGAATAATTGATGTAAGTGAATTTTTTCCTATTATGTATAATAGATAGTTAAACCCTACAATATTTAGTATTTTGGGATATAAGAAAATTAATTATAAAGTTAATCCTTTTCAATATACATTTAATTGTATACCTACCTTTTTTTTAGCAAACCAAAAGGGCATTGTACAATGGAATGAAAGACCTTTTTATTGGCAATTAAATTTAACCTCTTTTAGTGTAGATATGAAATTATGAAACCCTTGTTTCCTTTTACTCTACATGATTCATTTGAAGATAAAAAATTAGACATTTTTTACTTCGCTATTTCAATATTATTTGATATTTTTATGCTTAATTAAGCATTGATAGACAAAGAAGAGACTAATAAGTGAGGGAGAAAGAAGGGATATTTGACTTTAGTTGAAACAAAGTTGTTTTACTATCAAAGTTAAATGACGTCGTTTCGCTAATAGATAACCTACTCGTAAATTAAGTGAGGTGTCTGATTAGTGAGAGACGTTGACATGTGGCTGTGTCATGTTAACATAGATAACAGTAAGACTAATGTCGCGCTAGAATTGAAAAAATTAAAAAATTAAGTATTTTATTACTACTTTTAAAGTTTGGGTTATAATTAAAAAATTGAAGAAAATTTAGTCTTTCTTTAATAATTAACCCTTATATAAAAGAAAAGGAATTGCATGAACCACACGGTGTGGCATGAGTTGTAGCTATTCTTGTCCCTTAACCATAAGGTGCGGAGGTCGATTCTCATCCATAGGACTGGAGCAGCACTAGTGGCCGGCGGCCTAACCCCCAGCTGAGAGCTCTATCATCGTGAGGAGATTAGTTACCATTATCGGTGGTAGATATCATGGGTTCACCCTCCAGGCAAAAAAAGGAGTTTGTATGCTTTATGTACAAGGTACTTCATAGTTCATCTAGAAGGAATTTAAGTATATATAATAAATAATTAAATGAGAACTTTAATATGTATACATTTTTGCGTAACCAAACGAATTTTCCAATTTATTTAATACCTGACTAGGAAATAAGAATTGACTTAAGATAATAGTTAATTATTATCAAATCATTATACCATAATCCAGCTGGTTGGAGGGGTTTTCCGCGTCACGCGGGCCGCGTGATTGCTCTGCAACTCTGTTGATATGATCGATACAATCTGGATGTATCTGCACCGTTTAATGTGCTGCCCACGTGATTAAACTTGTGGTGCAAGTGGACTTCTTGTCTTTTAACATGGTCGGTAACTCAGGCGCCCGTTGGCTCTTGACGTACACGCCCCAATTAATATTAAACCAAAAGGGACAACTTTTTAATGAGAAATTTGGAATAGTTATTTTTTTTAAAATAGTGTAATTGTATATAACAAGTTATACATTTTGAATAAATAATTTAATAAATTAATAATTCAAAACAAATAAACAAATAATTTTAAAATTAAATAATAAATTCAGCTCAAATGATTGATTATCAACTTTTAATTTTAAAAAAACCTATAATGTAATAGTTATTATTTTAATTAAAATGATTATTTTAATTAAAAATAATATTTATTAAGATATTTTTCATTAAAAAATATCCTAATAAATATTAACTCAATATTTGTATTAATTGAGTAATTTTATAAATTTTAAATAGAAAACTACACATTTTTTTAATAATATTAGTGATCAATGCTTTAAAAACCAAACCAAAAGTTAAACCAATAAGACAAGAGGTTTAAGTTTTAAAAGATTCAACTGATATTAAAATGTCATAAAACTGGTTAAAAATTGAATAAAATTAAACAATTTAAAATATGATTGAAAAAGATTATTCTTATCTAGTGAAGAATTTGAAGTTTAATTAAAAAAGAAATTATTAAATAAAAATTAATTGATTTATTTTAGTTTATAAGAACTTATTAATTTATAAAAATTGATTAGTTAATTAATAAATTGATCAGTTTTTAACAATAAAAGTTATTAAAATAAATCAAACTGAAAAGTTAAAAATCGAACTGAAAATTTAAACGGTTCAAGATTTTTATAATTGAATCGGTCAAATTAGTTTTTTATAATCATATTAAGTCAAACATACTGTTAAAATTGAAAAAAAAAGTCAAAAAATTTGTTTAAATGTTTCTAGATTATTGAAATTTATGTTAATATTTTCTCCTTATTTCCCTTTCATTGAAAATATTGTCAAACAAACTAACTTTAAAAAGTCAAAAAGGGACAAAACAGAAGCCAAAAGAGCGCGTTAAGAAGCGCGTGCATTGAAGTCTCACCCGACAGGAATTCGCCCCAGTTCAGCTAAAAGCAAAACCGGCTCTGTTGTTTCGTGTTCGTCTCTCAAACTCTCATCTTTCTCTGATCTTCCTTCGATTCTGCAGGTCTCTGGTTTGGTGTGCAGAGACCATGTATGAGTTTGGAGATGAGCTGACGATAGAGAGCTATAGAATTCCATGGCTTATATGGATTCAACTACTAGTTCTGTTCCTTCTCATCTTTCTTCTCTTCTGTTTCAGTTTCTTTGCGTCAGATTCTTCAGATACCAATTCATCTTCTTCTTCTTCCTCTGGATCGCCTTCTACAAGCGGTCTCTTCATGTCTCATGATCCTAACTTAGACAAGTCGGTTCTCAAGCTCACCAACTCCAGAACAACAGCAACTACAGTCACCAACCGTTACCGGCAGACTCAGGTTGTTGTTGTTTCTTTTGACGAGACCCTTTTTCATAACTTCCTTCTTATCATCTTTGATTAATTTGCTGCTAAAACTGATGACCCTTTTGGTTGCAATGCCATTTGACTATGTCGTGCGCATTTTTTTTTTCAATATATACCATAAGTATTCAAATGCGGTTGGTTCTGAAACATTACAACGATGGAAAATTTGTCCCATTGTTTTGGGGTTAACATCCTTAAAGTGTAAACTATCAAAAAGACTTGATCTTTGCGTCAAAACCAGGAAGTTTCAGGGTAAAGTTATATAAAGAAAGGATCTTGGAAGTTGGAAACAAGCATAATAGTTGCTATTACCTTCACCAATTTTTGACGGCTTCTGTGATGATCTTGAAGGAACCTAACTAGATAATAATCATGACATGGTTAGATGCTAATTTTTTGGTGTAGTTAACGGTATTATGTTTAATGTACTCGGCTTTAACGGTTACAATTGCTCCACCGGCATTTTCACCAAATCTGGCTTTCTCTTAGGTTGCCAGAGATTGTCCAAGCTGACCATATTTGACCTTTCTTATGAGTACTTGGCATATTAAGTAAAATGGTTTAGAGATAAGTGGGGGTTTTAGGAGCTGTTCTTTTTCCTGATTTTGTTGGTGTGTTGGTGGAGAAGGTTGTGAGATATATCAAGGGTAGTTCATTATAGATTTGTGCATTTAAGTTCTGATTTTGTTATGGAAAAGTGAACAATTATGCCAATAACATATCCTCCATTGTTGTTGTTGACTCAAAAACCAGGGAAAGTTATGCTGTTTTGCAGTTTTGTATATCAGTAGTAGATGGCTTTATCTTTGCATGATAAAATGTGGAGAGGGGATCAGAACTGTAATAATAGAAGCTATGAGCTTATAAAGAGTGTTATAATGCATTGGTTTATTGAGTTGGATTGTTTTCCACGTGAACTATGCTTGCTTCCATGGTGGATTACTGCTACGTTTGGACAAAATGGCTTGGACCTTACCGAGCCTTCAAACTGCAATTATGCTATTCCAAGGATTTCTAGTTTATAGCTGTGATGGTAATGTAAAAATCCACTGATATGGCTTAGGTGACACAATCTGGAATTTGGAATTGTGGTGGAAGTTTGAATGCTTTCAACTCGGGCTGAGGAGGGTCCTGGTGACACATTTGTTTATGTATTGATACAAGAAACTTATTTCCTTCTGAATTTAGCAATGAATTTGTACTAACCATTTGTGAAATATTTACAGGCAGGAGAAACTCAAAGAATAAACGGAGGGAGAACCACAAACATTGGCAGAAGAATTGTTACAGACGACCTTGCTTCTTCTTCAGAGGATACGAACTTTATCGATTACCATCCCTGCAACTATTTTAGGCTTGCTAAACTTGCATTTCTCAAGTGTTTTGGGTTCGATCACATCTTGGATAATTCTTCGAGCTCGGACGAGGGGAGGAGAGAAAGAAGATAATGTAATGTTCTGCATTTAAGATTTCACTTGCTTGTACTTAACTAGCTAGTGTTGGATTTCTCAGTTTTTTCAGATGTCCTGGTGCAGGAAGCTTGTGATCCCAGGAAGGAAGATGGTGAGACCAAACATGTTTTAACATCCACGATTGATCGATTATAATTCAAAGCAGTCGACATCCAAAACCAGGCTAAAACTAATCAATTCGAGGAGGGAAGCCAAGTTCCTGCCTTCCAGGTTATGGAGGAGGATTAGCAAGTTAGTCTGACAAGGAACAAACATTTCAACTAAATCCTGGAAGAGCTTTAAGTAAACTTCTCAATTTTGTGGTCTTCACCTTCCAAATTCTAAAGGGCAATATCATGATCTGTAGGGTGATGATCTTTGGTAAACAGTACATAAGCACAAAATGTGGTGCTAAGTATAGCAAAAGAATGGTATATATGTAGAAGGAAAGTTGAATTCATTCTTCATGTAACATTTGTTTTGTTATTATATTTTTAATCAAAGTTTAGGAAAAAATTAAAATTATAAAGAGTTTTTAAGTAATTTTGAACTATAAATTTTTAATAAATTATAAGAAATATTGTATAATTTTTTAATAAATTATAAGAAATATCATATTTGTATATAATATCATATTTTGTTTTAATAACAAAAATTGTCTTTTAAATTTAATCAAAAATTTCCAAATTTATATATTTGGCATCCATTATAAAATCTATTGAAGATTAAATAAAATTAAAACTTTCAAAAATAATTGAAAGAGATTCTCTTTACCCATAAAAAAATGTGAAGTTCAATTGAAAAATGAGTCCGTTAAAAGAAAATTAATTGATTTATAAAAATTGATTAATTTATAAAAATGATCGATTAATTAACAAAATTGATCGATTTTTAATAATAAAGTTATTAAAATAAATCGAGTTAAAAAATTAAAACTAAATAAAAATTAATTAATTTAAGATTTTTATAATTAAACCAATTAATTTTTTTAATCATTGCTGAATTTAGTCAATTAAGACAAAAAGAGAAGAGGTTCGTCACTAAGAGAGTTGATAATTTTTTCTATAGAAACTATGACTCATCTTTTGTAGGCATTTGTATTAAAAATCATTAGTTTCTTTTCGCATTTCACTTTCAAATTTACATGGCCAATGGTTATCGTGAGATATATATATATATTTTAGAGTAATGTTAAAGGATTTGTAAGTAGTAAGGGTCAATTATCTAAATGATTAGTTCTTGTTATTTTGATAATAATTGACCCAAGCTTAATTTTTATTAGTAGATCCTACACTCTACCTATATTGAATATTCTAATATGATATCAAAGCAGGTTTGGTCCGGATTATTAATTTCTCTGTTATCCGTCTAGATGTTCAGTCCCAGTGGCCCGGTCTAGTTACCATTACATTTATTTCAAGTGACAACTAGATGTCTAGTCCCAGTTGCACTTGAGGGAGAGTGTTAGAGTATCCCATATTGACTAAATATGAAAATATTAAAGGGTTTACAAGTGGTAAGGGTCAACTATCCAAATGACTAGTTCTAGTTATTTTGATAATGGTTAACTCAAGTTCAATTCTTATTAATGGACTCTACATTATGCCCATATTGAAAATTCTAATAATATTTATAGTTAGAAAATTTATAACTATTTTTCAAACGTGTTTTAAATACGAATTCATATTTTATTAATTACTTCTGTGTTATAATAAATTAATGACAAACTAAAGATATTTAACTAGTTACAAATCATATAAGTAATCAACCGAACCAAACTAATTTGATAATTATATTTTTAGATATAATGATTATTTTTTCTTTTAATTTTGATTTTAATATTCCATTTTTATAACCATACGTGAACTTATCTCCATATAAAAACTTATTTTAATTAGAGGGTACTAACAAATATGGAAAATATATAATTATTACTTTTTATAAATATTTTAAATATAAAGTTAAGACACCACAATAATTTATTAATTACTTGAATGTAATAATAAATTAATTACAATATAACTGTATTTAACTGGTTAAAAATTACATAAATAATGAACAGAAGAAGCTAATTTAATAATTTATATTTTAATTAAAATGATTTTTTTTTTTTATGTCTGAGTTTAATGTCCCATATTTATGATCATAGATGAACTCATCTTCGGGCGAAATCCTATTTTTAACTATTATGGAAGAACATAACAGCAGAGAGTACTAATAAATATGGTGGCAGGTGTCTCTTCAGGATTTTTTATGTCACGTTGGTGAACTGCCATTAATGCAACCGACCTAAGACACCAGCGAAGAAGAAAGAGAACAGAAGAGAAAAACAATGGAACCTTCAAGTTCGAGGGAAGAGATCAACGGGAGAAGAAGAGAAGAAATCTACTGTCTTGACAGTCCTTGTTGCTATCTCTGTAACAAGCTTGTTCAGGCCATCTTGAAGTGCCTAGGAGTTGAGATTCATGAGCAACCTGCATCTTCTACTTCATATAACCGAGAAGAAAGCTTTGCGAAAACCAATGTAATCCCACCCTGACTATTTCTTGAATCTTTCAGATACCCTTTCTCTTTCTTGAATCTTTCAGATACCCTTTTGAGCATTTTTCATGAACTGTAATGCAGGAGGAGATGGAAGTAACGGGTGCATCCACAAGATCGATAGCAGCAGTTGGAAGAAGACCCACAAGACCACCTGTAAGCAGTGGAAGCGGAGGTCAAATAAACTAACTGTACCACTAAGTGTTTAGGTGATGTGGTTGTGTTCTTAATCACTTCCTACGAATTTAGATTTCTTTGTGTTTCTTTCTAGATTCTTGTTTTCTGGAGCTTTTCTTGTATCATGTATAGTTTAAATTGCATGCATTGAACAGCTACTTCAGGTGGTATAGTTCTTAGAATCGGAGCTTATATTTTCTTTTTTTCTGTGTGTTCATTTGCAAGTTCATCATCATTGCAAGTTCATCATCATACGTACTGTAAATTATTCAACTTAAACCAGATTGATAATTTTGTTTCCTCCAGTCTTTTATATTCCTTTATCTATTGCAATAATAAATATTTGCAATTTTATGGTCAATATGTAATCTTTAAATATTGCAATAATAAATATTTGCAACTTTATGGTAAATATGTAAGCTTTTTTCTCTTGTCTTTAAGGGATATAATCATATGAGAGACATTAAACATATAAATTATTTTTTAGCTTTATTCAATTTTACAGTAGTAATCTAAATTTTAAAAAGTGGAATAAAAATACTCTAATTTTTAATTATTAACAATATAACTCAAAATTATGATGAGACGAATTACATCATATTAGTATTACATCATACTAGTATTTTTGTTGCGTGGTTAATTTTATTATTTAACAAATTAAAAAAATTTAAAATTAAAATAATTATACATTTCTTGGAATGTTTTACTTCTTAATTAATTTAGGATTTATTATAATTTTAATTTATTAAATAGTAAAATTTATACGTGACACATACAATATGTAACAATGATTGATAAAAATACTAATATATGTAGTTCATCACGTCATTCACATTGTGAGAGAACTTAATCTCTAACTTTTTTTAATCTAAAAGTGAACATTTTAATGCAATTTTTTAAATTTTAAATTAGTATTACAAAATTAAGTAAATTTCGAAATCTTTTTTATATAATTAACCTTAAATTTTACTACAATAGAATTCACAACAATTATAAGTTATTACGTATCATATAAAGTTTATATATTTGGGATAAATCACTTTGACAAAGATAATTAATATAATCTGTGCTCAGGTTTACAGATCCCATCTAGTGTTTTAGGTGAGCTTAGGTATTTGATTAGTATCAGTTTACAGTGAAAAATCCAAACGATACATACCAAGTTTCGGTGGGTTAATGGGGGGGTTGGTTGGGTGAAGTACGAGAAAGTTTGTCATGTTCCAATTGCCTTGGAGTCGTACGTCCTTTTGCTCCCCAGCATAATGTCTGCTTTTGTTCTGCTCCTTAGATGGTGCTTTTGCCATACTATGTTAAACAGATGATAACCATATGGACTTCAGGACTTGTCTCTTCATATTGTTCCATTTTCATCTACACAGCAATGGGCTTTTTTAGTCCGAGTTCGATCAAATACGAAGTTAACAAAAAAGTCCTCATAGTTCGAAACCCGTTAAGTCAAATTTAATCCATTATCTTTAGGTCAGATCTAAATACTTAACCAACCTTGTTAAGAACTTGTAAATACTGCTTCCTGTCATCTCTAGTGGTTCACTTTTTCACTGAAGGTGATACAATTTAGCACTACTTTTCATGTAGATCATCACCTCTACTTGTGAAAACTGAGCACATCTTTATGCCATGCCACCATTTCAGTGATTTTTCTCAGGGAATTTTAAAGGAAAATTACACGTTCAAACGTAGTACAAATACACAACAAAGAATGTAAAGATATTGTGCAGTTGTTATACATTAACCAGTCTGCTCATACCATTTGTTACAGATTCAGTTCCTCTCGTTTGAAAAATGCTCACAAGTTGGCAAGCAAATAGGGGTTTATGTTTAACCCTTTAAAGATGGCATGCCAAGTCTTCACAAGAACAAGACTGATCAATCTAACCACATTATCCCCTTAGATTGTTCCTTGGTCTCCATTTTGAAAAGAACCAGTCATTAAGTAAAGCCTAAGGTCAAAATCAATCACCTGGTAAACAGTTAAATTCGGTAACCTATGTTATGACCTTCAACGAGGACACGATTGCTCATAATCTTTCATTATGGATATTGATTAACAATTTAAATCAACTAATGACTGCCAAAACACCATTTCTAATAATCTTTCATTATGGATATTGATTAACACTTAAAATCAACAAATGATTGCCAAAATTAGCAACACCAGATTGTCAGACAGTGACAGTACTGTATAACAAGAAGATAACACTGATGATCAACTTTCTGTGACCAATTTCATGTGGGAATGTCTACTAGAGATGATGCAGTGAGCACCACCCACACGCCAGAAGTTGTTGAGCTACTCAACATAATAACAGAGAGTATGTTCGTTCTTGATCTTTGTCTGATTAATTAAAATAAGATTGCACAAACAAATCTGACTGGTAAAACTGAATATCTCAATTTATTTCTTAAGCCACAGTAATGGATTTGCAAGCTTGTGAATCTAACTTCCAAAAGTTACAACATCTTAGACATTAAGAAACTCAGAGAAAGAAAGAGTTGTTTGCTCATGTGCAAGAGAACTTATGTGAAGGAAGGTACGCAAATTGTAAAGCCTATACAAAATCCACAAGCAGGAACAATAAAACCTGACAATTAAAGCCTATTGCAATGACCACAATATCTCAAATAACTGATTATCCCAAAAGTCTACTCAAAATTTAGATAAGAAAAGCAATATATACAGAAAGCAAATCTGATGTTTCTCACCATAAAGCTTATATCAATGGTTCTACTGCTTGGCTCTCTTAGCAAAGAAAGCAATGGTCATACTGGAAAATCTGCTAAGTGTTAGAAATATTTGAAACAGTGCACGGCCTTTCACAATCCCCTCCCTTATGCCTCTGGCAGTCCTAGCCACTGCCGGTTCGCTTTTCTCTCTTCTCGGAGCGGTTACCGTCTGCAATGAAGCTAACCAAATAAACATGGAGTAAAATTCATTGCACTAAATAAACCAAATACAGAGACTAAAAGAGGATTTGTGATAAGATTAAGATAAGAAGACAACCTGGGGGAGCCATATTGGTGAATTGGCGAAGCCTCTCCTCAGCTACACGAACTGCTTTGGTGGAGCTTTTAACACCTCGAGTAATCTCCTGCCTGTAGGAAAAAAAATAAAGATAAGAACTTTGCAACAACAACTGCTGATATCAACAATAAAAACATTTGTATTTTCAGGGGAAATGCCGACCCAATATCACTGAGTTCCATTGTCAGGTCACTAATCTCCATGCCCGATAACCGAATAGCAGCCATAGTACCAGGAAGCTCTTCTCTGGTTACATCCATCAGCTTCTCAAGCGACTCTGCTGCTCTCTTGAACGCCTTTGAGAAGGAAATTGATTCTTGAATATTAGGTAGACAATCTAGAAAAAGTTCTCAATGTGGATAGGCAAAATTGCATACCAGAAGAGTTGGGATAGCAGACAAAAAGAGCCATGTTGCCGAAACAGCCATCTGAAGAAAAACAAATGAAATAAAAACCAATCTATCACAAGAAACAAGCACATAGCAAGTTGATTCTTAAGTGTTTGTAAAAATGCCTCCAAGAATCAATGAAATGATTTCTCCACTTTCCCATTCCTCATTTCCATACATTAAACACACTTCCGAACCAGAAATCTTTTTATTTCCAAACGAGGGTTATTCAAAGAAAGCTAAATTCAACAAAAGAAAGAGCAGGAAAAGCAAACAAACATTCGTATTTACCGCACAAGCAACCACACTGAGGAAGAGGATGTGACGTTGAGTGAGGCGAAGCACAAGATGAGAAGAAGCTGGTGGTGATCCAACGGACGCGGTGTATTGAGAATAAGCCGATGGAATCTCTGATGCTGCTGCATCTTCTGCCACCGTCGAGCGGCATTGCAGGACCATGGTAGAGAAAGGACGCCGGGTCGGCGAACGCAGATTGTAGGAGGAGTAGGAGGGTGAGTGTAGACGTAAATGGAACTTGAAAATGGGGTTTATGGTGGGATTGCTAGGCAACAATAGCTTCAAACTACACATTTCCTCAGACTTCTCGCAGACCTGACCACGTGCGTGTGGGTGTGTATGTGTGTGTGTGAGTGTGTGTGTGGAAAAGAAAGGTCCTGGTTAAAACATTGGGCTTTTCGCTGTTTATGAGAACAAAGTTGGCAAAAGTTTGTTATTTTTGAATAAAACAAAGTCGTTTCTATTTTTAAAAAATTAAACACATATTTAATTAAATTTACTTCGAACTCGATTGAAATTCAGACCATTCAAGCATAATCGGACTTAAACTCGAACCCAGAACCTCAATTTTAAGTACATAATTTTAAGTTAGGCTCTAACTTAAATGAATTTGAACTCAACTCGATAGATCGTTATATTTTAATTATAAAAAATTAACAATCTCAATTATAATATTGTAATTATAAACAAATATTTGACAAATATCTTAAATACAATTATATCATTTGATATTAATCTATATTGTCAAGATTGTTGCATTAATTGAATCTTAAATACAATTATATCATTTTATATTAATCTATATTGTCAAGATTGTTGCATTAATTGAATTTATTGATACAATTTAATTTAAGGATCTTAATGCAAAGATATGCATGTTACAAATTTTGAAAATGTTTCAATTCTATCAAAAGTTTGTGATTTAATACTTGAAATATTTTGATAATAAAAATAATAAAAATTTTGAATAATAATAGTAAATCATATGTATTATTTATATTTATTAAAATTAATATAATTTTTCATAAAATTTATCAAGTTCAAATTCAAGTTTGATCTAACTAAACTAGTCAATTAACTAATCCAATCATTCAAGACTTTACTATTAACTTCAAATCAAATTTAAACTAATTCAACTCGATCATATCAAATTTACTCAGTTAACTTCAAATCAAATCAAATGCCAACTAATTTCTCACTCTTATATAGGATCAAATTTTCTGTACCATTTATAATATTCTTATCATGTTCCATTAAATCTCATCCACACATTTTTGTGAATAAGAACAAAGTAAGTGAATAAAAAATTTTGATAGATCCCTTTACCATACATAGGAACAAAATTTGTCTTGTTTTGATCCACGAGTCCTCCAAGGACAATGAAAAGTACACCAAAAATAGTCCACTTTGCAGAGCAGCCAACAGAGTGACAGAGACAGGAGGAGAAGAAGAATAGATTTACATTGCCATTTACATCTCATATTTACAAGAAAATTGCCTTCCCCTACAAAATTCTTAATCATAACTGTGAGAATGTTCTTTCCAATCCCCACCTAATGTCATTACTACCCTCAGGAGTAGATAGATAATCTATACAAAAGCAAATACATGACCATCATTTTAATTTCTGTATCTCTAATTGCAACTATATTCATCTTTCTTGATCTGTTTTCTTCTCTTTTCTTTTGAACATCCGTCAAATCCAAGATTTTCCATAACCCTTTCCATCCCAGTAATCAGTGAACGGCCTTGTCAGAGTCCATGGAAGTGAAAGAAGAAAGATCTAGTTAACCAGAAAAAAGTTCTGATGACAGATCTCAACTTCTCTCCTCACTAAACTTGATCACTTCCAGGACTGTTGCATTGCAGAAGAAACATCTCTGACAATTCAAAAGATGCCTGGTTATGCAACTGTAACAGGACGTATGGAAACACGGTGCAAACTTCGCATCTGTTTTACATGTGTAACAGATGCAGCAGATATCTTCAACATCAGTTTCTCCTGAAAATCTCAACCTTTCAGGTTGTTGCGTCTCGATCCGACTAATAAGCAGGCTTAAGAAATTCTCAAGTTGCCCAAGTTTCCCGAGATAAGCATCTCCACTGGAAGATCCAGCCTAGTAAATATTGGAAATGGAATATTTGAGACAACGTATCAAGGAAACAAATTGAGCATGAAACTGTGAATTGCGAAAAAGAACCCTCAGGTAAGTACATGTCAACTGATCTAACAAGATTGTCTGGACATTTTTAGTAATCTTAAGAAAGAGAAACCTGAAACTGGTATTAATGAAAGAAATGTTGAAATGAATGCCACAACATGGTGGCTAACAATGATAGAAGCAATATATATTGCAGAACGCTAGGGAATAGAAAGGCTACAGTTCGATCAAATGTTGATTAATCATCTCCCATCACATGAACTTTTACCAAAAAGGTCAAAATTCTGTGAAGGAAGAAGATGCCTTTATCCGTCTTTATTAGGCTAAAACAAGGACAGGTAGGCTCAATGACTTTCAGGACATTAATCTGAACATCCTAGTGCCAAAAAAGCAACTTCAACCTTTAACAACAAAATAAATCACAACTTTTTTGTTAACGAGAAAATGCATCCAAAACATAAAGTTTTCAACTATAGAGTCATCTTCACCAAGCAGAGGCATAAATTAGATGAAAAAGGTCCAAGCTGCTTGCAGGTCATGCACAAATCACATGCAACTACAAATTTGGTGATCATGTGTAGAGGGTAATAAACAAGGTATCCTCATCATCATTGTATGATAATCGCACAAGACTAATTCAAATTGGAGTTGACAAAAAACTAACCCAATTGTACTCCAACAGGTACTGAAATCCACAGTGCACTGTATCAGGACAATCCATGCTTGTGAAGACATCCAGAACGTCATTCTTCCGTCCACTTTCCATCTCCACACTTTCATCCAGCAAATTTATCATGATCCCTACAAGAGGTGCCAATATCATGCCCCGGTTTACTTTTTCCATAGATTGACCATGTCGTCTAAGTGACCTGCACATAAAATGCCACTAGTGACGGAGGATGTAACTAATAATGCTCTTAACAGTTTCTCTCTCTATAAACTAAAAATTAAAATACAAAGAAAAATTATCATCAAAAGAAGACCCTATATCTCATCCAAATTTGAAACTGGACAAAAGATTGAAGCCCACAAAGTTGAAGGAAAATTTCAAAAGAAAAATGAATTCCTTGATATGATCCAGTTTCTTCTATAATGTTCATCACATCTCCAACTTTTGATGGGTCTATAACACATTTTCAGAAACATCTATATTAAACAAGAGGAAATGGAGTGAGGGGGTGGCAGGAAAAAGAAAGATCATTTTCATGGGAAGGAAATTTACAAGTCAAAAAACTCGGCATCTGCAGCGGAAGTAATGTTGCTAAGAATAAAGACTATTAATTCAGTTAGCCTCCGAAGATTTGTATCACTTCCACACAGAAATGCTTGAGGGATCTCATGGGTACAGAACTCCAAAAGCCTAGCTAGATTGCAGGAAAGATCGTATATTACACAACATTTTCTCTGCTGAAACTCCAAAACCTGCAACAAAAGACAAAAGTCAACAGAGCAGGATGGGGGGAAAAAATTATAACTAGTATCGAACAGTTAAGCAACCAAGCAAACTTGTCCAAGTAATACTAAACAATAATCACTGCATCCATCAGACTTGCAAGAAATATTGTAATTGTATATGCAGAACCAGCTACCAATCACCCATCTAGATCAACATAGATAACATTAAATATCTGACATATAAGAAAATTACTTGCATTAATATAACATACAATTGCATTTGTGGCACTCAAGCCATTGCCACTAAACAACTAAACCATATTACAACTTATATGAGATCTCTGGCTCTTACTTTCTCCAATCTAGTTTCGCTGTCCCCCGGTGATTAGATAAACTGCTCTTTAAAAGTTAAAAAATTCAAAATAAAAAAGCTGCAATTTAATCAAAGATCAGGGCTGAGATAATTTACTTGGTACTTTTCCTGCATTTCTCGAATTGAAACAGAGAATTCAGTCATTGTCCAACTGAGGGTATTAAAGAGGCGATTCAGAAAAGCAGAGAATAAATCTGGATTATTGATGCAGGCTTCCTGTAACAACTTCTGCACAAACAAAAGCCCATAACAAGCCTATTGGTTAGACAGAAAGAAAAAGTTGCAAAATTAAACAGAAGGAAATTTGATATAAAACCTGAAAAACAATGGATGATGATGAGGAGGAGGAGGATGATTCTCCATGTTTTGAAGAAACCTTGCACAACCGTAAAAGGATGTTGGTCACCGGGATCCAAGATCTATTATCAAAAGCTGTCAATAAGCCTTTTGGCATCCTTTGTGTGGCTGCTTCATTGTTCTCAAAAGCAGTCAGATATTCCTTGTACTGTACTAGGACTGATATAGATTGGAGAAGCAGATCTTTAAGATCTGCACTCAATATCCTTGCGTCATTGAAGTGAGTAACTACAAAAGTAACCTACAAATGACAGAAATGAATTAATGCTTAATATTCCTAAAATATAGATATTTTATTAGCTCATTAATGATAAAACTTTACCCAAACAGGAAAAAAGTACCATATACGACAGCTATAAAGAACAATTAAACTGACAAGTCATCAGGTTGCATCTCTTAGAACATCATAAACATGTAATGATGAGTTGGCTAGTTGAAAGAAACAAACAAAGGAAAGGTTTTTAATGTAAGAGTTCAACAGATCCAGCATTTGAATGATGTCAGCTCGGAAGTAACAGCTAATGAAAGGAGAAGAGCTGCATTAATTTTAAGATCTAGAAGAGTGTTAGGCCATTAGATTGACAGGACACTTAGAAGGCACAACAGACCTAGTCTTGCTGTTGTGGAGAATCATTTTATGTACTCAACAGTATGTGAGTATGAAAATTACTCCCTCAACAGCTGTCTTGAGAACTTTATACCCTAATGGACACCCAATAAAACTAACCAGCAACCAAAATTTAAATAAACAAATAAAAAACACAATGAAGAAAACAAGTTGGAGACACTTACAAATGACGCCAGTCCTTGCTTAATAAATATTGCAGCAGGAACAAATGGAGGGTCACTCTTCCGCAACACATGAAAGCAGTCAACCTATATCAACAGAAAAGCACCAAGTAAGTTTAATACTAGCAATGTACAGCAACCCACATGTATAAACACTTGAAACTTCTAAATGGCTAAATGCAGAATTGAAGATCTAGTATAGCTACTGGATTAGCAATGCACCCAGTAGATATCCACCAAAAAATCTCATGGTTTTACATTAAAAAATGGAAATCCACTACATGGAGATGATAAAAATAGAATAAAATAGCCATCTACTAAATATAATTCTACAGCTGATGTGGCATGTTAGCAGCTTCATAGCAGAAAACATTTTAGAGCTAGAAATAAGAAATAGATATAAAAAAATGACAGAGTTCAATGATAGAAGAGACCCAAAAGCAAGAAGTTCCATAACAAAATCACATCAATGGCAAAACTATCAGGCACAAGAGATTCAATACTTGGGCATTACCCACTAAACATAATCATAAGGGCAATAAGAAAGAGTAATTTGAATATTTATAGAAATCACTTCTATAACTTGAGATGAAACTAAAAACTAGGAAAGATACAGCTATGACAACAGATACCCAATATTACTAATATAAATATCAGAAGAGATTATCTACCAGAGTTTCTAGATAAAATTCAGGGATATAAATGAACAAAGAGTCAACTTTGCTGAGAACCAAAAGCAGTTGGACAATCCACATGCATGTTGCATACATCCCTCTTTGCTTCCACCTTGAAAAGAGAGAGACCCGATACCTGCAAGGCATTCAAATAACTTTACAAGCAGAAACTTCATCACCATGTATGCAAAAGTAAGGTTCAAAACAATGTCATTTATTGCTCTCCTTCATCAAACAGGGAATTTAGTATAACTATATGCAGACGTGCCTACAACCAATTGGTGAAGCTCCATTTTTTTAAGGAGAAGTGATAAAGGAAAGGTCATCAAAATATTTAATTGATTTTTAATGATGGCTACAAGAAAGAATTAAAATGATGCAACTGGGAAACAGATAAAAGAATTTCATGGTCATCATACCAAGCACAATGTCTAACACAGTCAATGACTTCTTCTCTATAGTCATTACGAGCTTCCTTCAAGCGCCTTAATTGCTCGCCACAAGATCGTTCTCTTATTTGTTTATCAGTTTCTTCTAAAAGAGCTATTGATTGTGACTGATGAGACATGTAGTATGATGCCTGCAGTTAAAGAATTTCAGGCTTCTTAGAAACATTTGAAACAAAATGCTCCAGTTTAGCAGGTTGAAAAGCCTAAGTACAAAAGTCATGCAAAAAGAATATAGCACTCCATTCATATTTAATCAAATATATCAAATACTACAATGTTTTGATGGGAAAATCTTGCATCTGAAGAATGTTTACCTGCTTAAAGTTAGGTGCAACACCTATGTGATACAACAACAGTAAAGTATCAAGAAGTTCTTCTTCCCTGAGAGTAGCTGAAGATGTACTACCCTCTCTGGGTGGAATCTTCCTAATTCGAACAGGGCAGTAACCAAGATCAGATTCAGATTGATCACTGGTACCAGGTTTGTCCGCCATCTCACCATTCATTCCTGCACTGCATTCTGCAGCAACATGTGCTGCCCTCTCTCGAATAGAACTACAATGGGCACGCAAACCTTTAGCTTTATGCTTGATTGGAAGATTAGACAGTTTCGACAACTCAATGTCATAAGTTGAACAACAACATGGTTTCTGGGAAGTTCTATGAGTTACTCTTGTTTCTTCATCATCCATAAAACCTTCCTCCCAACGGATAATGTCCTCTTCCTGCTCAGTGACAGGATGGTATTTTGTTAAATGGTTAAATGATCCCCCAAGTCTAGAAATATCAATTCGATGAGGATCATTTTTTAGAAATAAATCCACAGGGAAATTTTGTTCACCGCCTCTATGAAGAAACCCAACATTATGTCCATTAGTGTCGCAGCTTTTGGACCAACCACAAATGTCCTTCATAGTGAATCCTTCAGAGAGAAAATGAAGAATAACTGTGTACAAAGACAGAAGAACAGAGTTGCTTGAAAATCCAGGAGGTGACACATTTCGATCTGCTCCCCTGTTCTTCAATAAAACATTTTGTAGAAATGTCCTGAATACTGAACCACGTAACTGTGGACGTATCGTAGGCGGTACAAACTGTATGACCAATAGGCAGAGATCTCTTTGCTTCTCTTCAATCTATAAAGAAATAACTATAATCAGAATTCAGTTCAGAAAGAAGATTTCACAATATTTACCAGCAAAACCTAGGTGGTAATAGAATTTGAGGAGGTTCTGCTCAAGCCACTTTTAGAATATGGCTTGTCAATTGCTAAGTGCAATATGTCATTCTATCAAATTCAAGACCTAGAATAGAGAAGAACGATCCATCCATCCAACCCCAACAAATTTATGTTTGAGACTCAATTGCCTTCATTGGATTGAGCATAAAGTAAAAATGACTTTTAAGATAATTAATGCAAGTGTGATCCAAGTTTGATTATATTTCAACCATAATGTCTGTTCATATATCTCATGTACTGTTCTAAGCATCTGAACCGCATCCAAGTCTGAAGAACAGATCTGTAATAGCATCCATCATCTTTTGTCTAAATGTTCAGAAAATGGATAAACAGAAAAGAGAATGATACTTGAGAGTCAATTTAACATCATTTCAAACATGATAATCTGTACTTCAATTATTCACACATCAGACAACACTCACCATTCCACCTGTTTTTGGACCTTATTGCATGCATAAAAAAAAATTCAAGCTAGAAGTAGCTGCAACCCTTTATCATATGACTAATGCTATATCCAGTCTTTTCCATAATATCAGAAACCAAACTCAGGTTTTCAATTGGTGAAAATACATGTTCCGAATTTCCATCAGGAAAAATCAAAGTATCTACAGACAAGTATGCAACCCACTTATAAAAATCAATACCACTATTTTAGATAGAAACATTGTCAAATTGGGCACGTGGGATACCTTACAAATTGATTCAGACAAAGCAGTAGTAGTCAACACCATTCCATCTTCACAAGAACTATCTTCACATGAGCCAGGCCACCAAACTGAAGGCATCAAGCACTGCAGATCGTGCTTGTTAGGGCTTTTTCGAGAAAGAAATCCTTCAAACAAGGGTTCAAAATCTGACAGCCTCCACCACAGGACCATCAACTCTTCCAGTCTTAGTATATGACACGCCAATGCAAGATAAGGATAGGATCCAGAGTATGGGCAGTCAGTTAAAATCATGGTTGCTGTTTTGCAACCACATGAGAGGGCATTAATGACATGCTCAAACATCAGGTGTGATTCTTGAAATTGTAGAAAGACAGAAATAAACTTATCCAAACTTGCATAGTCATGTGGAGCGTGGACTCTAAAGACCTCCATCATGAACGAAAGAAGTGGACCCCATGCCAAATATTCTGTGCTTTCAGAATCTTCCTTAAGCAAAGAGAAGAATTCCTCACATATACCGTGACAGACAGGATAAAATTGTTGTTCAGGCAGTGCAAACCTTTTCAATCTCCTCATCCTTCCAACCAAAGTATTATCCGCTCGCTCTACAGATTGCATATCTAAAAGCCTTGACAAGCACTGGAGCAACTTGGTTGCCCTAGTGATAGTGGAAGGAGGCAATTGTAGGGGTAGGAAACCCTGAATTGGAAATTTGAACGCACGAGCACCAAAATTTATTTCACATCGTTCACCTTGAGAAAGAGAGAATGCAGGATAATACCCAAACCCAGGTCCCATCTTGCGAATGCCATGAAAGGCCACTCCAAGGGATACACCATTCCTGTAGAACAGAATCTCATCTTGATCCAAATCAATGCAACACCCAATGACATCACCAACAACCCAGGACTGACCATATGGCTCAGCTTCCTTATTCCACTTGGTAACCCTTTTCCCATCAAATGCATATGAATCATCTGCATCACCAACACCTTTATGATCAGTGAAAGGGCATGACAGAGTCGCCCATCCAAGCTGTTGTACACCAGAAGTTTCTAATATTACCTCATACATCCATTTGCCTTTCCAAACATAGGTATTAGCCCTACAGCTACTAAATATTGTTAAACTCTCAACAAGTAAGGGAGGTTTAATAATTTTAATGTCACCACAAATGCTTGATTTTTCAAGGGCAACCACACGAGGTCCAAGGCCACTATCAACAATACAAATCCCATCTCTGTCACAAACTGAAGTGAGTGAACACGATTGAATTTCCAATAACTCATCCTTTAATATGGATCGGACTAACTTGCTGTTGACTGGAGCAGTCAATGGACCAAGCGATTTGTTTGAAAGGCCAAAAATGTATTCAAGAGCTCGTTCAATAGGCTGGTCACCAAAATCATCACAGTATGAAACAAGACGGCCTTTTGACGAGTTATCTTTCCCATCTTCATTGCTCAATATAACAGCCAAGCCAGAAGACAGCGCACCAACACGGATGCCTTCTTCTGCCATTAGCAACAAGGAAGTGCGCTATCCAACAGATTAAAGACACCACACCACAAATAATTCAAACCCAAATCCTCAACTCCTCATGAAACTCAAGAATTGGCTTCTAGAAACACCAACCATGATAAACAAACACGAAAACCTTACCCAAACCAAAATCCTTCAGAGCCAGGTACCTCAAACTTTCAAAAAATGTAGAACCTGAATTCAAAAAACGCTCCACAAATAAACATCATTTAGTACAAAACCCGAATGGCGTAAAACAATATTCAATCCCTTCAAATCGTGTTGAAAATGAAATTCTTTTTTTTTTTAAGAGACCAACTCAAACAAATCATAACTAATACCGACGCTACAAAACTACTATTCTCCAATTATTTTGGAACACACAAGAAGTCCAATTCCTCATTCATCTCCTCTCTCCTCACCTCCAAATTCCTCCCCACCAAACACAGCTCAAACAATTACCGCACAAAATCAAACCAAAAAAAGGGGAAAGAAACTAATTCAAATTATTGCTTATATTCATTCCTACGTACACTATATTACGCAAACATCGATACGTACGAATAAACTCTGTACCATGCGGAACAGAAAATAATCAAAAAGTGAAATTACGAAATGAACAGCAACAAACTTACAGGGCCCTCTGAAGAAATACCTACGGCGGCGACCTCATCTTAGGGTTCTCCTTTTATTTAATAAATTTAGCAATTTATGGAGAGAAAATCTTTTCCATAGATTTTTTTTACAGATAGGAAAATTTGGGAAAAGTCGAGGGAAAGCTGGAGCGAGACACACACACACAAAGAGCAGAATCGTTTCTTTTCTTTTTATTTTTGCTTTTTATTTATGTAGTAAACTAACGGATGAAATTAATTCGGTAAAATATAAAGTTTAAAATCTTAAAAAATTAAATAAAAATTACCGTTTAATTAAATTTTATAAAAATTAACTAATAAACTAATTAATTTTTAATAACAACAATTATTAAAATGAATTATATTAAAAAATTCAACTTCTTTGACTAGTTTGATTGTACATTTTTTCAATAATTTAATTTTCGGTTCATTTTTAATTTTTTAGTTTAAATTAATTTAATAATTTTTATTATTAAAAATGGAATTAATTTATTAACCAATTAGTTAATTTTTATTAATTAATAAATTTTTATAAATTAAAATTAATTAATTAACTTTTGTTTAACAAATTTTTTTAATTAAATTTTAAATTATCATTCTTTCAATTATATTTTAAATTTTTTATTTTATTTTATTTTTAATTAATTTTATGACAATTTAACACTAATTTAACCTTTAAAATCTTAAATCTCATATTTTATTGGTTTAATTGCGGATTTAGTTTTTAAAATATTAATATTAATAAACTCTCTCTTTTTTTTGGTTTTTTTAGAAAATGAAACGAACCCCCAGATGTTATGATCTACCAACACGTGTCGCTAACTTAACCTGGTTTTACCGGTTGCTGACGTGGCAAACGATGGTCAAAGCGTGTTGGGGGATTCCTTCTACGTGTGATGCTCACACCGCGGAAGGATGTAAGTCATTGTGAAGTGACCTCAAGTTGCTACCCGTCGGTATTAGATCCTGTGGATGAGAATAAGGTCGGAGTTAAAAAACAATGTCGTCCATTGCACATGATTGATTTCGTCATATTCCAACGTGGCCGACGATTAATATGAATTTATATAAATAAATCGGGTCGGGCCAAATTAGGGACAGATTAAGGTAGCCCATAATTAAACCGGTCAAGCTAGGTTAGAACCAACTGAGCATAAGTATACATTTAAAAAAAAACGTAAAAAAATGTCATTTTTTAAATAATGGTCAGATCACGGACTAATTAGGTCGACAATAATCAACCCGTGAGTAAGTTAACTTGGGCCAAAATTTGGCTGAGCCGAACTCCACACTTATCATATTATATAAAGATATAATTTACAATTTTCGATTCAATCTCATCATAAAAATTATATCAACCAATAGCCTAAGCCTCCACACTTATCATATCATATAAAGAAGCATTATCCCACTTTCAAGTTTGCTTGGGGCAAGCAAAGACGTTATATTAAAACCAAAAATATATATTACAATATTAATATGAAATTGTGGCAACTTGGATTATTATATTATTAGATTAAATAATATAATTATGTCATAATAAAAAAAAAGGGCATATATGCACACGGTAAACGCCTACAGTTCTACAAACAAAGGCGCATTATAATTTTGTAGAATCTATGTTTTTGCTTGCCCTCTTTCCCTTTCATTATCCATCACTCGTGGTGGGCGTAGTGCGCACAGTGCGCTCGATGGAGCTAGGTCCACCTCCTCGTCTGTCTGTCTCTATGTCTTGTTCTTCTTAAATTTCTTATCCTGTTTTTTCCTTCTGACGGCTTCTTAGTTCTTACACAAAAAGTGAGTCAAACGTCAAATGTATCGTGTGAGTGCGCGTGGCGTTTGACACGTGGAGGGAAGACACGGATGTGATTTCGCACTAAGCAAGGTTACACAAGACACACGTGGAAATTCGGGGAAAGTGATTGTATGCCCTTTGAACACGTGGCACTATAAAAATGAAAGAAAACATATAATCAAAATTCTAATCATAAAAAGTTTTAAAATTTAATTGATACGAAGAAATAGAATTTAAAAAAACATCATTCTTATTCATAAAAAATTAAATTTTAGTTTAAAAATATTAAAATAAAAATAATTAATTTATAAAAATAATTAATTTAAAAATTAGACCGATTAATTAATAAACTGATTAATTTTTAACAACAAAAAATTATTAAAATAAAATAAACTAAAAGAATGATCGATTCAAAGTTTTTACAGTTACCAGTTAAATCAATCAAACTAATTCAATTTTTTAATCATTATTTCTAACCAATATTCTTAAATGCAACTGGCATTGGGACAGTCTAATTATGAATATATTTTAAATTTAAAAAATTATAAACTTGATAAAAAATTAAAACTTATTTATAATTTTAGGGAAGATAACTGATTGAAAGTAAAAATTACAAATATTATTAAATTAAAATTATATAATTCAGTTAAGAGTAATATTATATATTACAGAACCAAGGTTTCTCGATCGAGTATACTGAGTATCCGGTTGACGTGATTTATAAGTTATTGCGTCAATCCGAAGATTTACCCATTGCGCGTCTTAAAGATAACGACTACAGATTTTTCCGTTTTAAAAAAAGGTAAATTTCACAATTATAGAATATTTTATGTAAATTTCACAATTATAGAATAAATACATACAATAATTCATCGATCACATATTAATATGTAAATTATCAATTCTAATGTTTTATCATTAAACAAGTCTTAATTAAGCTCCATAACTCAATCAATCACGGGTTTGAACTACTATTATCAACTCTAATGTTTTATCATTAAACAAGTCTTAATTAAGCTCCATAACTCAATCAATCACCGGTTTGAGCTACTAGTATCCAAAAAGTGTCTAAAGTAGCATCTTTCGAATCATTAAAGATCCACCGACGTACTATGGGAACACAATAATTGTGGAACTGATTGGAAAGCCGACAAACTCGAGCCACACGGGCCTACTACTGCCTGCAGCCCAAAGGAAATTGAACATAAAGCCTCAAGAATGTACCTTACAGATGCCTCACACAAGTGATCGCCTTGGTTTCTTCATCCAAGTATTTTGGAGCTACAGGTGTCTCCTGCTGCAGGTGGTGAAAAACAAAGATTATATACCCAATTTCTTACTAATACACAAACTTTTCTAGTTTTAGATTGGTACCAGATCATCTTTGTAATGTAGAGTATTATGTATTAGATGAGAGCAATCATAAAACCTCATGAGCCTTCCCATAATACCTATTTATGAATGGGGCCTGCGAATGGAAAACATTAAACAACAGAGTTTGATCAAGTATGCTCCCTAGCAAGAAAGGCTTTATCCAACCAAGTTTCAGAGTTCATCTTCCTCTAAAGGCTGATAGAAATCTGTCAAAATAAAGAAAAGAAGTCAAAGGACTAGCTCAATGATATACATACTGTCATGTGACGCAGAATGAACACTGAATAAATGAATTACAACATAAAAAATGTCTACATCCAAACTGAGAAACCAAAATTGGTCTAGTCGTGAAAGAGTTGTGTGATTCATATTTTTCAGAATTATCAAAATGGTTAGACAAGAATCAGGTCTCTTTTTTTATTATTTTTTAAACTAGTTTTAAACATAAGGAATGCAGAGATAATCAATGTTTCAGGACTCACAAGGCAGACAGTACCCATACTTTTTAACACAGTCGATCTTTAGATGCTTCAAAGCCGCTCTGTAAACGGAAGAATGTGATATGTTAATAACTCAGCAGTATGTACAAAATGATAGCAGAGAAAACAACTAAACAAATCATGCTTAAAGCAGCCGAAAGAACTAAGAGACAAACATCACTCATGTGCACAGAGATAGTGTAAGGAAGGTCCAAGGTCAAATGCAGAACACGACTCTTAAAAGGTTTGCCGCAGAGATTTGAGATAAAAAACCATGGCCCTAAAGATGCATCGACCATTTTCATCACTCGACCCATTCAACAGTCTCAATAGTTTGTTGTTAAACAGAACCCCAATGCAATTTTTTTGAAAAATAAAAATAAGTGTATTAATAGTGGCAAAAGCTACAAAACATCGCTACAATGATTCAGTAGATCGGCCAACAAATTCAAGCTCCTCTAATTGTTACAAAGGTAGAGTGTATCAATTAAGCATAACATCCTGTAGTGTTTCAATCCTTAGCTAAGTGTTATTTTACCCTCTTGTATCTCATATTAAAATGATCCTTTTAAGGGGAAGACTTCTTCTTTTTGATTTTCCTCCCAGTTTATCGTCTTTTAGATTTAGAGAAACTCTCATGAAACCTTTCTGCTATCTCAATAAGTCTACCATTGTCTAGTTGTAGCAGCAGAAGTTTCTTGGTGAACCCAGTAAACCAGGTTCGTCTTCCATCGCTTCATCCACTAATTACGCATCTGCTTCTATCTGACCATTCATCGGTGTTTTCAACAATCCTCAAGATATCTGATTCATCCCTATTAGCTTGTGCTTGTTCCATATTGTCTACCATCCATGGACTAACAACACCAAAAGGTTGGATAACATTCGTCGTATTTGAACTATTTTCCACAGGTTTAGTACTCGGCTTACTTAGCTTATCACATCACCGCCCTTAATTTGTTGCACATCTGGATTATCAAGCACCAACCCATTTCTAGGTAACTTTTCCTTCTTCTGCTAGAGCCTCTAACTACCTTAAGTCTATCCTCTTTTGACATCTCGGGAATCAGGAGTTGATGTCCCCGCAAGTAACTTCTTGTTTTGAAAAGGCTTCCGGTAGGTTGCCAACTCTTCTTCCCCAAATTGGGTTTTCATGGATAGGAAATTGGAACAACAAATTTTGTCATTTCACCTTCATCACCTAGCTTCGTAATAGGAAGCTGATCAAGCAACACAGTCTCTTTTAACCTCAATACAAATTTTTACATAACATATACGTCCCATATTCTCTTTTTGGGTATCCATACATATAGGCTTCTCGTGTTAACTAGCTAGGAAACTTAATCCTTAACGTTGTGGAAGTTAATCCGTACAGCAGAAAAGTATCGATATTTCCCCTATCAAAATGAGTACTTGGCTTCCATTTTTTGATGAACATGGCTGACCACTAATGTGCCAGGGACCTTGTTTGATGATCTCGTTATGGTTATTCTCAGTTGAGAACTTGAACAGGAAGGAGTCATCCTCCATTAGCCTCTTGTTTCAGAATACACCCACCAAAGCAGTAGGCCAAACCTTGGCTCTAGTCTTTAGAAGATCAACAAGGGCATAAGGGTTCCTTCTTTCATAACATTCTGAAAATGTTTGACCTCTCCCTTACATCGGATCTGAGGTTTATTTTTCCAAGCACCTGCATTTTGATTTGAAGAAGAGTTGTCCCTGTGTTCGTCGACTTCGGTGACTATAAAACTCTTGGAATAAGATATTATTACCAAAATAGCTAAGGTAACTATTCATTTTCATGAAGTTATGACAATTAAGTTCATGAAGCAGAATGAGAACA
>JANIIA010000192.1:2227713-2238036 GCA_027478495.1 Erythroxylum alaternifolium
TAGCTAAGGTAACTATTCATTTTCATGAAGTTATGACAATTAAGTTCATGAAGCAGAATGAGAACACCAGTTCTCCAACAACTTTTCATGGATTATTCAGTCACAACAGGATGCAAAATATAATAAGAAAGAAGTCATTTCTGCTAAAATTAGCATCAATTGTAAGTAAGCAATTATCAAATATAGACCAACACTCTCACTGGATGAACAGTTAAACCATCAGCGAAAGAACCTCATAACATCAACCTTTGTTTTGAGTAGGTATTCACAATACGGAAAGTCCAAATATTGGGGGAAAAAAAATCACACGCACAGACAGAAAGGAATAAACAGAGAGAGGGAGCAACACCTGCTCTGCGTACAGCACAATGAAAATTTGATGTTTCAGTCTATAAACTTGGCTGTCTCTGTAGAAAGATTACAGAAATAGAAAGTGCACACAAAAGATCAGCTAGCCAAGCAATGCCTGAAAATGTCAGAAATTTACGGCAACAGATTGACGATAGGCACCTGTTTTCTAGAGGAATATATGGTAGTGGTACCCAGTCCATTTTCATTTGTGTGATGGGAACTATTTCTTGACCCTCCCGCCTAACAGAGTTCATCCCAAGCTTATCAGATGGTGGGAAAGGAGAATCAAACTGTAAAATAATTTCAAAAGCAATAAATGAAATGTATGCATGGAAGTTGAAGGATTGTGCAGATTCTTTTCATTACACATGAAGAAACTGCCCTCACAAGAATCATAACGACTGGATGATAAAACCATATCTGGTGTTAGGAAAAATTTTCTGTTACAGAGTAGCTACAGAAAATTGTTCATCTCTATCATTAGGAACAATGCTTAATCTAGTGGACAAAAACATATCAATATGCATCATTCATCTACTTCGGGACATTTACAAACAGAAATGTATAACATATTTAAAAGCAAAAGAAAGTGCACCACAAGACTTTTCCACGAAGACACATTATGAAGTTCAAAAAGCAAGAAATTTAATGAAATCACAGCAAAATGGAAAGATCACAATGCTACAGAAAAGCTAGCATCTGAACTCAACCAACTTACCGCAATCACCACAGGTATTTAGATTAATCTGTTGTCAGCTGCAAAAATCGTTATTTGAAATGTCAGCAAAACAATCCAATAAAGACCGACATCCACAACCATAGCATGAACGCTATTTACACTCAGTACCCTCTTCCACTTGAGATCTCAACAATCTCCCCTCAAGCGTTAAGTTCTACATTAAACTTGGGCTCCTTGTAGAGCAAAAGTCTTTTTTTAGGAGCTTGAGTATGTCTCTGTCGCCAACAGCCCTTCTACTTTATCTCTACTAGTCTGGGCTCACCAGAATTCTCCTTGCTCTTTCACACGGGGATGGTAATTTAAATTTTTATATTGATAATTTTTTTAATATAATTTAATTTTAAATTGGTTTGAATTTAAATTTGATCATTTCTAATTGATTGTAATTCCTATTTATGGATTAGTTATGATAATTTTCATTTTAGTCTAGTGTATACAATGCTACATGTGAATGTGTGATGTGATGTATTAATTAACTCTTTAAACTTATGTGGACTGCTTTAGTTTCATCACTTAGTACACATAAAAGTGCCAAAATTTAAAGAACATTACTAATCTTCTAATGTTATAAAATTAGATTTTTTATTAATTTTATTTAAATAAAAATAAATCTAAAATTATTAAGTAAATAAATTTTAAAATTTTAAAATTTTCGATCAACCTTAAGATGAATAATCCGCCTAATTAAAAAAATTCAAATTAAGTTAGTTAGAAAGTTTCTTTACGATCACATGTGTGACAAAATTATTTAATAATATTATGCTATTCCAATTCACAAACCAAGTACGTGTAAATAGAAAATAAATGTGCTATTTTTCTGTTTACAAGGGTCATTCGGAAATAATTTTTCTATTAATTAAAGGTAAGACTATATATTACTAGATTTCGCTAGATCTCTTATTTTTGTCATCGTCGTGGTCTTTAAGTTAATGAAAATAGTGTGCACTACAATTTTAGGATTTCATCATTATACCCTCACATTTGAAGAATGTGTCCACTTTAGGAGATGGATGGTATAAGGACTTATTGTATAAAAAAAGCTGATATAAAATTCAAATCCTAAGTAATATATTGCAATATGATGTTAATTAATGTGTATTACAGAAATTTTATGTATGAAAAGGGAAGCATTGATTTAGAGCAAATAAAGATTGCTAACATTTCAATAAAATTTAATATATATATAACTCGTAATATTTTAGATCAATTAAGATACAAGAATTATAAAATAAATAATTTTAATCTTATTTAGATCAAATTGTATATGGTAATGTTAGCATTTTAAAATTTCTCTTAATAATCTATTGAAATAAAGTTGTTAAGTTTTTTTATGATTAGAAATTTGTTAAAATTAAAAAATATTTAAAATCATATTAAAATTAATTTTATTTAGTTATTCGTTTGGTTATTTAGTTAAATCAATGATTTGTTATTGGACCATATAGTAACAACCACCATTTCATCTAATCTTTCAATAATGGAAATTTTTTTAGAAATTTTAAGTAAAATTTTGAATTTTATTTCATCATAATCTAATTTCTTCCCTCAAAATATAAATACAAGTTATGGTCAAGAAAAGTTATGCCCCGATCCTTCTTAAAAAGGTTTAAGTTAACTAAAATGTTTTTTCCTCTTTAGAAGGCGATCGAGTTGGTAGAGTGAGGGTCATGGGGTCAAAAAGTCCTGTATTCGAATCTCCTTACCTACACTTTCTCGATCGAGCCTGTCATATAAAACTTGCCTAGCAGAGTATCTAATTGACGTGATTTGCAAGCTATTAAGTCAATCCGAAGATTTATCTAGTGTATATTCAAAGGATAACAACTATGGGTTCTTCCGTTTTAAAAAAAATATTTAAGTCCTTTATTTTATCACAAAAAAAGATGAAAAATATCCACCAAGATTTGCATTTTTTTGTGAAACAGGATGTTTGATATTCTCTTCCAATTAATCAAGACTTACAATGATGGTCTTATCATTATGCCTTTCTTTTTTTAATTAAGAAAACAAAAGAATTGATAAAGGGTATATATTCTGATCATGCTTTCACATCCAATTTTATAACAAACGTAGGCTATGATTTTGATGTTGTCTTTTAGCCAATTGAAAATGTTGTTTCTTAAAAAGAAACCTATAACTTAATGTTCAAGCACAATTCCTTTACCACCATGAAAGTCACATCTTTGTAGAAGTAGAAAAGAATCACACGGTAGAAGAAAAGAGAGAAGAAGCATAACATATTCTTGATCATCAACATTTAATAACTTTGGATGTTCCACGATTAACAACGACTTCATATTGAATTCGATCAAACATAATTTGATTCATTGACTTTTAAATTGAAAAAAATTGTCAAACTCAAACTTAATTAGAATTCAATTATTGAAAAACTTAAATTAAAATTCAATTAAATTAAACTTGATATGTGGAGTTTGAATAATATTTAATTTAGTCTTACATCTTTATTAAATGCAAAATGATGATAATAATAATAATTATTATTATTATTATCACGGACGAAGATTAAAAAAAAGATTCGATCTATCTAATGCATTAATTAAAACATTTAACAAAAAAGAGATAAAATGTAATATTTAGATTATAATAGATGTTAACATACAACTGAATTATAAAAAAGTGATTGAAATACTCGTAGAATAAACTTTCTGCACTTTTTGTTACTTCAAGCAAGGAATCTGCAGAAGTTTCTCTAAATATTTAGACAGATATTTAATTAGTTGAATCGAGGATGAGATGATGATGATGATCATGAACTAGTTTTACATAAAAGCTGGTCATAATTACTTGATTAATAATTAATTACCAGCCAACCCTATGATGAATTTGAGGCGCCATAGCTCTGGTACCAGTTCCATCTCCATTTTTACTCATTAAACCTATGTTGAAAGCAGCTGCAGGTACCAAGTTCTCATCGTAGCCAACGAACCCCGTGTTCTCTCCTCCACAATTCTTGGAAGATATTTGCGAACCAAACGCGTAGAAACCATTGTCGAAGTCGACCTTACTGTTACATGCCAAAGAAGCGTTGACTTTGTTAATATCAGATTGATCATGACGATCATGATCATCTTGCCTCGCCATGGAAGTCTTCTCTCCCTCGGTCTCTCTGTACTTGTTGAGGTAACCCTTCAATGGCCCGATGTAGTTCTCGAAACCAAGTGTGGTCATGGCCCACAAGAGGTCGTCTCCGTTGATGGTCTTCCTCTTCTCTCGCTGACACTTGTCGGAGGCTTCGCCGGTGATGAAGCTGATGAACTCAGACACACATTCTTGGACGGTCTCCTTGGCTTCTTTGGATATTTTCGCATTAGCAGGGAGGGACCTTTTCATGATACGACTAACGTTGGCTATGGGGAGGAATCGGTCTTGTTCTTTGGATGAGCTGTCGGAGATGTTGCCGGAAGAGGGACTCCCGACAGGGCTGTTGCGTTTTCCGGTCATGTTGATGTCTAAACGTTGTAAAACTCAAAACAACAACGACAAACAATAAGAACCTTAGTTACAGATGATCAACAGATCAAGTAGCAAAAAGCTAGAGGTAATGAGGAACTGAAATGAACTAGCTAGGGTTATATATATATATATAGGATAAATGAACTAGTTAGGCTTCTATATGTGTATATATAAATAGGCTAAAAGATAGAGACTTTTCGTGATTCAAAAAATTTTAGAAAAAATTCATAATTTTTGAAAATATTCTTTCCGATTTTTAATTTTTAAAAATTAAAAATTATAAACCTTATTTAAGAAATAATGATAGAATTTATACTTAAACGCAAGCTAATTTTTGAAATCAATCCGAACTAATTAACTCAAATTAAATTAATAATTTAAAATAATTATAATAAATTAGTACTTTGAATAGGGTTTAATTATTTCATTTTGAATTTAATAGTAATAAACATTTGATTTATCTACATATAATTTTCTTTATTTCTTAACAAAAGTATTAGAGAAGGGATTTTTTAAAATATAATAATCAAGAAATAATTTAAATTTTTTTAAATTATTAGAGAGTTCTATGCTTTATATATATATATAGATAAGGGTTGGTATATATATATATATATAAGGGTTGGTGTGTAAGTGGACGTGGAAGTGGTGGGGGGGTGTAAGTGTAAAAGAGGCCAAGAGGAATAAACAGTGGGAAGACGGTCTGATGGGGACAGAAACAGAAAGAAACAAGCAGTTTTGTGTGAGTGCTAAAGGATGGTTTTGAGGAGTGTGGAATCTAGAGGAAAAGCTTTATAAAAAGAAAACAGCTATCTCTGGGGTTGTCTTTGAGTAATGAAATATGCAGATGAGAAGAGTATCTCTCAGGTGGAGACTCTTCTTTTTAAGAATTTTGCACTTTAGGGACCAAAGTGGAACAGATGAAGGTAGTAAGTAAGTAGGTGATCGGATAGTGTAGAAGAAGCTTTGTGAATTGTTGTGAGATTCTTCTTCGAAAAAGGGTCTAGCTTTTTCTTGGTTGTTAAGATTACCAACATGGAGAAGAAAGGAGATATATTATTCTAAACTCATTTTGATACCTATCTACTTAGTTTTAGTGTTTGTTTATCAATCACTAGGTTTTGACTTCAGAGATTGATACACAATAACCTAATTTGTGAGTTTCAATAGACTTATATTTAACAGTTAAAATTTCAGGTGAGTCCGAATTGTTTGAGGCACCTTTAAGCTATTACTATGTGTAAATTAATCTCTTCGAGTCTTATGAGACTTCAAGGAGTGGCTCAACACTACCACCAAGTATTTGACACTGGCATACTGCTACATTCACAAACGGGATTCAAACCCCTACCTTTGCTTAAGCGAGGATCAACTCGTTACCGATTAAGTGAAAACCCTCTTTATAGCAACACTGAAAGACAAGATCAGACATTCTTTTCACTTCATGTCATTTTTATTGTATCTATATATAAAAAAAGACTTGGAAACATATTGAATAAATCCCAAAACTATAACTAGGCATCCATGGAAGGAGGAAATCTTTCTAAGTCTTGTCACCGATCTTTGAACAAGAGTAGGTATCCATAGGTTGAACCTTTTCTTTTTTTTCTTTGAATAAGAGTTCATAATCAATGTTAGCCTTCACTTTTTATATTTATGTTATTTTTAAAAAAAAGAAAGACCCCATAGAGGGGTACAACTATCTAAGAACATATGCTTCACTTTTTACTCTTTTTTTTGTGTTTATATGTTGATCAAGATTCCACATGTCACTTCATTTCAATTCAATGTCTTGTACATGTTTTTGTAAGGATTGATATTGGTCGGCTCGAATCATGTCTAGGCTTGGTATTGGGCAAAGTCGGACTTGCTTTTAGATCTAATCGGATTTAAAATTTATGGTTGAAGTTTGAATAGAGTTCAGAATAAATCTGATTTTAAAAAATTAATTTAATATTATTTTAGAAACGATATCATTTTACTTGTTTTAACATGCAAATTCAAATTTCGAGTTAAGTAGTCTGAATATGATATTAAAAATAAAAAATTATTCAAACTTGATAGGACCAATTACAAGAAGACATTCAATGACAGTCTCAACAGTCTGAAGATGTTGACGAGAGTTAAATTTATCTTCATGCAATGGATCTTCATGCAGTAGGTGAAAGGGACCGCTGTGAAAGGATATTCGGCTTAGGTTCATTTACAAATACATGTTATTTGCAATCCTTTACGTCTAGTACAACAACATCTAGTAGGCAGTCCGCAATCAATGAAGTCTATGAGTTTCGGAGTATAGTATAAACATTGGCAACTCAATTGCAACAATCGATGAAGTACATAGCTTAGTTCCATAATGAAGAGGATGAGTTGAAAGGAAGGGGTAACACCTCATCGCAGCAATCAAAGTATCTGCAGTCATCAAATGAATAACGTACTTGTAGTCATTTCGTATGAATTACAAATATTTGTTATGTACAAAATGATATTTTTTATTATCAATTAAGATATTTTTTACTTTATATCATCGATCAACTTTTTGTTTTAACAAATTAAATGTAGAAACAAATCAAAATATTATCAACAGATAACTCATAATTGTTTAAGTTATGCAACAATCATAAGATCATCAAATAAAATTGAATGCAAGGAAATTATTAAAAAAGTTTTAGTAAATGTACCATCGGAAAAACAACTTTTGTCTGTAAAATCTTTTCGATTTTCCAACGGATAATTAATCACCGTCGGTAATATTGTCATTAACTTACTAATAGAATAACCAATTCCGAAGGCAACTTAGAATAACTGACAGTTACACAAAATGTCCGTCAGTAAATTTGTAATGGAGATTATGTAATTTGTCGTAAATTATTACATACGACTGTTTTTCCGATACCTTTATCCGTCAGTAAATTCTGTCACTAATAAGCTTGCCGACGAAATGTGTAAGTTTTTTATCGATACTTTCTGTCGCTAAACTTCATTTTTCTTGTAGTGTAGATTTTATTCAAATTCTAATATAATAATCAAAATTCAGTTAATTCGAGTTTTTAATTTGTTGATAGATCGAATTAGGACTGATTTGTGACCGCTAATTACTGTCAACAATAATTTAAGAATTAATTTATTAAATCAACTTAAGACTTTTTTTTAATTAATCAAGAGGGTGAGATAAAGCAACCAGATATAATGTTTTAAGTTATAGATTGCGAATTATACTATAGTTAGAAATTATTATAGCAGTTATAATATAAGAATTATAAATAATGCAAGCACAATTACGATAATAAACTCAATTAAAACTCTAATATTAACATTCTAATTGAATCCCATTTTGGGTATTTTCTGTTTAAATATTTTCTATTTGATCGACAAGAAATTTCTATTTTTCGTCAAAATTTTAAATTGTTTATTACTACAAGCTACATGTCATCTTGATGTATACGATAATTTTTATATACTTTTGACCACGCCTCTTGTTTTAGGTTGCTGGCCAAACTCCAGCAGTTCATGAACCAAATCTCCTCCATTTTCAACAGGGAAAAAAAAAAAGAAGCACCTTCCAGGCCTTGGAACACAATAATGACAAGTGGCTTTGTAAGCAACATGCCTTTTACCTATTCAACCATAACTTGCATTTAAGAAATCTCCAACACTGTCTGTAAGTGACTGTCTCCTTATAAACTAAGCCAAAAAGCTGACGATGATTGCCTGTAAGTTGTATATAATACCAAAGATTAGGGTTTGCTGTATGTGGAAGGGACATGGTTAAGTACATAGAATATGGCATAAGAAGAAAATCTAGGGTTTGTCTGTATATTGATGCAGGAATGCTTCCTAACAAAAGTTATTGGTCACCTATGACAAAACAATAGTCTTTTTTTATAAGTTTCTAAACAAGATCTCAACTGGTGATGACAAGCCTGACGTTGTGTTTGCTGTTATTTAAGTGCACTCTAAGAAAATTATCGAACTCGATTATGTTCTTCAAATATTTAAGCTAGGTCGAACCCATTCTAATATCTGACTTAAAGGTGGATCAAATCAAACGTGGACTACACCTTAGAGACTTTCACTGCCAATCTTGGTGTGAGAGATATGAAAATGTGTACCAATGATGTGAACTGTTGTATGCCTGCTGAAATTCTAACATGTTTATGTCCTCATCCTGATTCCTGAATCGTCAGACAAATGGCAGAATCAGGACAGAGTTTGATGGCTTATGTGATAGATCCAACTTATGTATATACTTATAAACAAGATAGCTAGATTTAGTTATTCATTCTTATTATAATTTTTTAGTCTTTTGACAAGTTCAGATTTGCTGTCTGACCTTGTTATATATATGCAGATCATTGTAAGTTCTTTCATTACAATCTAGGAAACGTTACTTACGTTAAATAGTTTACTTAAGACGTATTTAAAAATAGGGTTGTAGGTTTTCTTATTATAAAAAATAAAAAATTCAAGAGATCGCACTTTAATTATATTACTACTCTTATGGCAGTGTATTTAGTTTGAAAATTAAACAGTATTAACTTCGTAAGCATAATTTAAGGATAACCTATTAGTTTATATTAAGTATACATGTTGGTTTGGGTCCAGCCCGAAGCTAATAAGTTAGGTCTGGGTTGATTGGGCTTTGAGCTAGACCTCAAGCTTTTTTTTTTTCTTTTCGAAAATTCAAGTATCAGTTGGGTTCGAGCTCGAGTTGCCAAGCTTGGTCTAACCCAAAACTTGACATGTATAGATAAAAGATGTCGTTTTGAGTAAAATAATGTCTTTTTCTATTTTTATTTAAAAATAAGAATTTTTGCGCCAAATCAAGTTAGGTTGAAGTTCGACATGCAAGGTTTGAATTGATTGAGTTTTGAATTAGAGATAGGCTTGACAATAATTTGCTCGGTCTGATCTAATTCGGTTTGTACTAGTTTAAAATAAACGAATTCAACATAAGTTAATCAAGTTTTATGTTGAGTTCAACCTTTTTTTAAAATTTCGAGCTTTGAGCATTAGACATAATTTGACCTAAAACTAAAAAGTTTTAATTGAAACGACTTTATTTTGTATAAAACGATTAAGATTTAACTCGAGTTTGAACCCTATTAAGCCTATATTAATATTGATTAAATATATATTTGTTAGTTTAAAACAACTTCGATCCAAACCTCAATTCAAGCAAATGCTCCAACCTAACATTTCCTATTGCCAAATCTAATCAGAAATGAGTTTGAGGTAATTTGGAAGGTTTAATCGATCTAATCAGCTACTTTAAAATAACACTGTTTTAGTAACAACTCAAATTGAACTCAATCGAATTTCATATTGTAGTTGAACCGTGAGTAATAGATATTAGATTGGGTTGAACCATTGACCTAATTCGATCCATTACCATCCTGAACATAGGAGACTTGTTACTGTGAGAACTGGAGCCGAAGCTTAAGTAAGGCCCCTCCGCAACAATAAATAAAGAATAAACAAATGGGCTATGAAAGTAGCTGGCCTAAAGGTTTAATGAACACTTGGGCCAATTTCAGGGAATTACGAGACTATCCTACACCTACGGTGACTTCATGTAGAGATATTAATAGGCCAGATTTAGACTAGGTCAGCCCGTGACGAGCTGGTCCGTCATATATAGGGATGTCAATGGGCCGGGTCGAGCCTGGGCCGGGTTATTGGAAATTTCCCTCGGGCCATTTCGGCCCACGGCCCGGGCGGGCCGCAGAGAGGCCGGCCCATGGCCCGGCCCATGCGGG
>JANIIA010000192.1:2239461-2251935 GCA_027478495.1 Erythroxylum alaternifolium
GGCCGGTTTTGACATCCCTAGTCATATATATATTAAAAAAAAAAGCTTAAAAAATAATGTCAATTTTTGACAAAACGATATCGCTTTTGAAATAACGGTCGAATTACGAGCGAGTCTGACCCTCTCAATCTTGACCCGTAACCTAATTAACCCGGGCCACAATTAGGATAGATCAGGCAAATTTTGACATCTCTAAATTCATGCCACAATCCAATGTTCATTTTTCTCCACTTCAAATAGAATATGTAGTTTAATTTTGAATTGATTTATTAAATAATGAATTTAGATTAAATACTAATTATGCTAAAGTATAGATAATAAAATTAGAGATGACAACTGAAATTCTATTAAATTTTGATTTATTCTAATTTTGAATTGAGTCGATTTAAAGTATGATTCAAAAAATTCGGTGACTTGAATATTTTATTTTACAATATTACTGTTTTAGTTTAATTACTTAAAATATTATAATTTTAATATATATATTATAAAATTTAATATTAAAATAATATAATTTTAATTATTTATTTATACTAAAATGATATTGTTTTAAAATAATTTAAACCGAACAGGTTTAAATAATATATCGTTAATTCAATCGAACTTTAAATTGAACGTTTAAAGTAATAAGCACTAATCTTACATAACGTGAATTAGGATAATTAACGGCTTTAAGTTTGAATTTTAAGTTTAATTTATTATCTAATTTTTAATTAATTGATTTAAAAAATATGTTTTATCAATTAAATTATTTTATCTTTATTGAAAAAGTTTCTTGTTTGTGAATTGCGATTGAAAAATAATATTTTTTTTCTAATATTATTGTTATTAGGAAAATGACAAGTAAGCAAAAAGGGCAAAAGGGGTAAATGCACAAACAAATTATCTTGAACGAAGACTCTGCCCAGCCAATCAGAAACACTGCAATCTCCAGTTCACCAATCTAGCTTTCTGCCACGTGTCACCTCCATATCCATCCATTCCCCCCATTATTATTACATTAATAATTTTTTGGGGACTCTTTTTTCTTGGTTCCTGTTCTTCTTTCATGTCTGCTTCTGCTTCTTCCACCTGCAGTCTTCATTCCAAGAATTACAAACAAATGTCGTAAAAATTTAGGGCTTAGAGCACTAAGCAGTTTCAGTTCAATGGCTTCCACTTCGTTTTCCTCTTCTCTGGCTCTACCGGAGCTCGGCTTTCTCTTTCCTCAACCACAACGCTTCTCTGTTTCTACTCGCTCTCTCTCCAAACTTCCTAATTATGGACGCAGTCGCCGGCTCTTGCTTCGAGCTGTTAGAGGAGAAGAGAATGTAGCGATTAGAGATATAGAAGCTCGTCTTTTCAAGGAAATCAACGGGAATGGTGCTCCAGCATCGTCCAGTAGTACTAGCAATGGCCGTGCTGGTGATGATTATGGATTTGATGGTTTGAGTTACGAGAATGGCGGCGTTAGAATGGTTGAAAACGGAACTGGAGTGAGTAACGGGAGCTTGGTGAAGTATGTCGACGGAGGAAACGGTAACGGTGCTGCTGCTGCGGGGGCGGATGCGACTGTAGTTGAGGAGGAGGTGAGGAAGAAGAGGATAGAGGAGATTGGGCAAGAAGAGGCTTGGTTTAAACGTGTTAATCAAGAACAGATTGAGGTTAGCTTTGTGCTTGAATTTTTGGAATTTGCTTTCTGTTCTTTTCTTCTCCACTTTTCATTGTAGTAAAAACTCTGTTTATCACTTGACCTTTGCTCGTGTTCAGTAATCTTACATTTTAGGTCTGACACCTAAAGCATCCATGGGACTTGCAGGTTTCTGTTGCACCTGGTGGCCGGTGGAATAGATTCAAAACCTATTCTACTATACAAAGGACATTGGAGATTTGGGGATCTGTCTTCACCTTTATCTTCAAGGCCTGGTGGAACAACCAGAAGTTCTCTTACAAAGGTTAGCCATTGTTAGTGTTGGTTCGTCAAAGTAAAAGAAGAAACTTTTTAGTTTGGTTTGGGTATCCTAGAGACCTTGATTGAGCTATTTTTTATTGGTTTGTTGGGAATATTAGTCCAAATGATTAGGTATGAAGTATTTTATTTCCTTCTTCGTGCGTAAATTTTTATCGCCCATTGTCAGTCAATCTTCTGCAAAATTTGAATATGCAGGAGGAATGACAGAGGAGAAGAAAACTTCAAGGCGTAAAGATCTTGCGAAATGGTTAAAAGAAAATATATTGAGATTGGGCCCAACATTCATTAAAATTGGTCAGCAGTTCTCAACTAGAGTTGATATTCTTGCTCAAGAATATGTCGATCAGTTGTCTGAACTTCAGGTTTCAGATCGTCTTTTCTTTCATATTTAACTTGTCTTCTCTTATCTTGTAATTCTTTATTGAGGACTAAATAAGTAATGTTTTCTATTTCCTGTAGGATCAAGTTCCTCCTTTCCCATCCGAGACTGCTATATCTATAGTTGAGGAAGAGCTTGGAGCTCCAGTGGGTGACATATTTGATAGATTTGACTATGAACCAATAGCTGCAGCAAGTCTTGGTATTCTATTCTCCCTTCCGACACTTTCTGATGGCTAGATTTTGCAATTTGTAGATTTGTAGCTACAACTAGCAAACTGTTTCTATAATTTACATTTCTAGCTAATTCTAGGTTCTTTACATACAGGCCAAGTTCATCGTGCAAGACTGAAGGGACAAGAAGTTGTCATTAAAGTACAAAGGCCTGGTCTCAAGGATCTTTTTGATATTGATCTTAAGAACTTGAGGGTTAGCTCCTTAACGTCTTCTTCCTTACTTATTCACGTATAATGAGGCTTTATTCTTGGTTTATTTGGAATAGATACGGCAAAAACCAATCAAACTTTCATTTCCTCAGGTCACATAGTAATCAATTATTGTTTTTTCAGAAAGCTAATTAATTAAGCTTAATTGATCTAGTTATTCAGTTAAATCAACATGAAATTGAATACGAATTTTTTTTTTTTGTTAAAAGTGAGAGATTAGTGCCATTCAAGATTCTGTCTTAGCATCCTCATGCAGGCTATTTACGAACTTTGAAATGTTTGGGTGTGTTGAAGGTGATAGCAGAGTATCTGCAAAAGATTGATCCAAAGTCAGATGGAGCAAAAAGGGACTGGGTAGCAATTTATGATGAGTGTGCTTCCGTCCTTTATCAGGTATTGATACCCCTTTTTGTTGCATCATCATACTCTTTGCTCCGAACCTCAAGATTTCACCTATTTTCACACAGGTCAAGCCTACATACTTTGCAAATTTTTTTTTCTGTAGAGCTGGCCAGGGGGTATCTTAGTATCTCTCTGGGATTACTGCAACAGCTAGGAGATTTGTCATTGCCAATAGTTGTAGTAGAGAGGTTGAAATGGTTGTTTTCAGACTCTTGTCTTGTGTTTAGCATTCTGAAACGTAGAACATATTGGGTTTAGCAAAAGAAATGATATTATGTTTTCAGACCCTTGTCTTGTGTTTAGCATTCTGAAACGTAGAACATATTGGGTTTTAGCAAAAGAAATGATATCATTCTGACTTTCAATTTTCTGCAGTCTAATGAAAATAATAGTGACGGGAAGCTGTACTCTTTCATTTATCGACATTTTTATCCTAAAATCAGATTGCAAAATATGATAAAGATGACATATGATACTTCCTTGTTATGATTACAACTAACAATATTTAACATTTCCAGGAGATTGACTATACCAAGGAAGCTGCTAATGCGGAGCTTTTTGCTGCAAATTTCAAAGATATGGATTATGTGAAAGTCCCTACAATTCTGTGGGAATACACTACGCCACAGGTTTTTGTTAACAATTGTCAATGTTTAAGTTTCTTAATAATTATCCGTAGGATATCGTCCCATGATTTGTTTGTTTACTTATCTTCATACAGGTTCTGACAATGGAATACGTTCCAGGCATTAAAATAAACAAGATACAAGCACTAGATCAATTGGGCGTTGACCGCAAAAGGTTAATATCAACTCATGCTGTCAACTTAGTCAAGGCATGCCAGAATACAACCTCAATTCTACTTTATTGATGCTTTCGAAAATGAATGAGCTGTTTGCTTAATTATCTTCTGCAGGCTGGGTCGATATGCTGTTGAATCTTACTTGGAACAAATTCTGTCTCATGGTTTTTTCCACGCTGATCCTGTGAGTCATTTGCCTGTTTTCGTTTACAGTGTTGAACTTCATAGTATTTTCAATAGACTATAAGTTTCAGAAAATTTGAAGCAAATTGAAAATGATGTGTTGGTTGCTTTTGAGTTGCATCAAGAAATCATTTATCCACCTTTGTATTCTTCCACTTGGACTAGGTGAGGCAATAATGATTCAAACAGTAGCCTAAAATTCATGAAGCGTTGACAACTCAAAACAAATCACAACTCCACTATGATCAATTGTAGCTTGGTTTGAACTCAAAACTTTATTTCATAAATGGTTTTGATATTATGTCATAATCATTCAATCCAAACGCTTGATATGTTGGGTGAGTTCTATAATGATTCAAATATTATCTAGCTGATCTAATGGCACTTGAGAAGGGCTTGAAATCAGGGAGTCATCTTCAAAGCAATTTTAAAACTTCTTTGTGGCTATAATCTGTGGAAAGAAAGATCTAGTGCTTGTTTCTTATGATTTCATATACCATCTATATCCTCTTGCTGCAGCATCCAGGGAATATTGCTGTTGATGATGTCAATGGTGGTAGGTTGATCTTTTATGACTTCGGAATGATGGGAAGGTACTTTCTACTCAATTCAGTTCTGTGCACCAAGTATCCCATCCAAGTTTGTTCACTAATTTCTGTCTTTTGGTCAAATTCTTTGGCATATTGCAGCATCAGTTCAAACATCAGAGAAGGGTTGCTAGAATCTTTTTATGGAATTTATGAGAAGGATCCTGATAAGGTTAGCTTATGTGTAACTCTTCTTGTTCAAGATCTCAAGATTGTCAATGCTGTGATGCTTGAAGTATGTTGTCATTGGCCTGATCTAGTTTAATTAGTGTTCATGGATTTTTTTTTCTTTTTTTGCGCTACTGTAGGTCCTTCAAGCAATGGTCCAAATGGGTGTCCTTGTGCCCACTGGAGACATGACAGCTGTCAGACGTACTGCACAGTTCTTCCTAAATAGGTGCTTCTAGCAAACATAATAATTTTGTGGGCTTCTTTTCAGTTCTGATGAGATTATAACTTTGAATATCTCTATTTTCAATCAATGAGTTTGAAGAATTGGCAACATGAATTGAACTATTCTTGCTAAAATTCAAACAATCTTATAAGGAAGAGAGAGATTAATTAGCAAGATTTGGAGTTCATTCTACATTTGTTCATTGAATATCTAAACATTAGTCCAACAGATTCTGTGCTATGTATGTTTATTCAAGTTGCATTTTGAGCTTTTAATGGAAACATTGATAACTTGGGATAATCTTGCAAGATGAAGAAGGCGAAATAAATTAGTTTCTATTGGTTGAGACTAGTTCAATTATGGAATCCTAATTTCAAATTTTGGCAGTTTTGAAGAGAGACTAGCAGCACAAAGAAGAGAGAGAGAGATGGCTGCTGCAGAACTTGGATTTAAAAAGCCACTGTCCAAGGAGGAAAAGATAGAGAAGAAGAAGCAACGCTTGGCTGCAATTGGTATTTTATTGTAATTTACATGAATGTTGTTTTACATGTGTTCAATTGCAGTCAACTGATTTGAAGAATTCATGCTCAATGTTTATATTGTTGAATATGTACAGTTAATGGAGGATCTTTTATTTTCTTATCTGTATGATATCCATCATAAGACTATTGCCAAACAGATCGATACTGAGTCTATTACTCAGACTTCTTATGTCTTTATCGTTCAACTTTGATTCCCCTTCTTCATGTATCTGCACTTGAATATGAACCTGAGGATGAATGCTCTCTGAGAGGTGTTATATTTTCTTAACAGGTGAAGATTTATTAGCAATTGCAGCAGACCAACCTTTCCGGTTTCCTGCCACTTTCACGTTTGTTGTCAGAGCATTTTCAGGTGGTACTAAAATAACAATTAATTTTATTGATATGATACTATGTGCACTGTTAGTGTTTGATGAATGAGTTGTTCCATCTGCAGTACTGGATGGAATTGGAAAAGGCCTTGACCCTCGCTTTGATATTACGGAGATTGCAAAACCGTGAGTATAATGCTCCAAAATCCACTGGAGTTATTTCAGCTTTATATTCTGTATATGCATGGCTACATGCATTGAATCTAACTATAACATCCTTTGCCTTGTAGTTATGCACTTGAATTGCTAAGGTTTCGTGAGGCTGGAATTGAAGTTTTATTGAAGGTATAACTATGATTTATTTGTTTAGTTGATGTAGAGAATTAAATGTGAATTAGGACCATCTTGATTTTTCTCTAACTTGCGCATCAACAAATTGTTAAGTCTGGCTTATTTATAAATGTTTAGGACCTCCAAAAGAGATGGAACAGGCAATCTCGTGCATTCTATAACTTATTTAGACAGGGTGATAGAGTTGAAAAGCTTGCTGAAACCATCCAACGACTGGTGGGACTCTGGATACCTTTCCATTTCTGACTGTTGCAATGCCATTGATTTTTGAACATTCAACTCTTCACCTATCATGTGAGTTCCACTGAGGTTCTTTAGCGTATAATATGGTTATACAGGAGCAAGGTGATCTGAAACTTCGGGTTCGAACACTAGACTCTGAAAGGGCATTCCAGCGTGTTGCAGCAGTTCAGAAGACAGTAGGAAGTGTGAGTGTTTTTTTTTTCTCCTTGTAGTTTTGGTTTAGAACTTGCTGGGAGTTTTTTTGTCAACACCTCCCTTTTATTTCTTTTTTGAGCTATTATTCGGCATGACACTTATTGCATTGACACGTCTATTTCGAAAAAAACAATCGAATTGCTTGATCTAAAGTTTTTTAAATGGTTTTTAGTGTGTCAGCTTCTATGCTCCTTGCATTTTTAAAAAAGATACGCAACTATACTTTGGAAATTTGCATGCTTCACATATGAGGTGCTTGCTTCTATTTGTGTCTTAGTATTGTTGACGATCCGTTACTGTTCTACATGTAACAAGCTCTCACTAAAACTGTATGTAGCTGAAGATAAAATCGTCTCAACAAAATTATATAGCAGCATCAATGTGTCAAAACTTTCTGAAATCAGTGTTGTTGTCTCGCATTTTAGTTATATCATTTTAAGTACTTCTACCGTATATAAGGTTACTTTTGGTTTATATTTCCCATGTCCTAGACAGAAAAAATCAATGATATACTCTATCAAGCTTCATTTATGATTACATGACTTATTGACTTGAAACAGGCTGTAGCTGCTGGCAGTCTAATAAACCTTGCAACAGTTTTGTATCTCAATTCTATTCGAGTAAGTTATCCACTAAAAACAGTGCTTGTTATGAAATCTTATCTATGCTTGAGCTTTCATTTTAACTTTTGTATGTCAAATTTCCAGGTACCAGCCATGGCAGCATACATGTTTTGCGCATTCTTCAGCTTTCAAGTTCTATTGGGGATTATAAATGTCAAAAAGTTAGACCAACGAGAAAGATTAATAACTGGCACTGCTTAAGCAATAGGTAAGCTAGTTTTACTCGGTTTCTTTTGTTCCTTACTGGAACTGTAGTCTGAATTGGTTTCTTCTGCCCTAGGTATATATACCTGTTCCATAAGAACAATTGGTATGCTAGTTTTATTCAGTTTCTTTTGGTCCTTACTGGAACTTTGGTTGTTTGAATTGGTTTCTTCTGCCCCAAGTATATATATCTGTTTCACTTAGCTCTTATGATACTTGGCATTTTAGCTTTAAAACCATGAACTATTGTAATTGAATATTGAATCATGAATTAGATTGTGAAGATATTTTGTTCTAGGAGAAATTCTTATTGTTCTTCTTTTTGGTGTATCTATTGCAGATCCTGTCAATGTGATGATGGAAAAGATGACATTCAACTTTTGAACTGTCTAGCCATTGATCTGCAAATCCTTTACGGAAGATCCATGTAAAAGAATCAGAACAACTACCATTTCCAGGGTGGAGATCCAGTAAGACTTCGGTTGCTTTTCCCAAGTTGTTCTCTGGAACATTACTGTGAAATTTGGAAATCTTTCCCCAAACTGAGCCATTTAAGTAGATTATTCAGCGTACTTAGTGCACAAATTCATATGAGGTTTTCTGGACGGAAGTTTCTGTATTAAGCAGGATAGCTGCTATTACAATTGCTAGGTTAACTATTTAGCTTCTTAAGCATTCCATCTTATTGAGATTGGGAGTGAGTCCATATAACTGTGTATAATATTGCAAGTTATAATCAAATCTTTGAGGTGAAATATTGTTCTCCTTTCTTTTGTTGTAATTAAAGCAATCTTTACATATTTCAAGTGTAACTAAGCCCTTTTGTGGATGTTCAAGTAATTGATGCTTCGTTATTGAAGACTTGTTCTACAAGTGACGTGGGGTTTAGTTTTGAAGACCCATTTACACACGCCTCTTATCCATTTACATTGAAAGGTAGCTTGAGCACCAAACTTTTTGGACTCCATCAGAACTACATTAATCCTGCTACATTTTCAGCTCATCTGCTAAGCAAGAGACAAGGTATCTGTCCAAAATTGCACACAATTGGTGTTTACATGCATTAAGGTAAGATTGTGCTTCTGTGTTTTATGCTTCTGCAATCGTATGTTGTTCTCACCTGATCCTTTTCAACATAAAAACTAATGTTCCTTGACTATGGCACTGAAAGAGAACGGAGTACACCTAATCTGTACAAAGCTTTATTTGATCAGTTGGACTGTAGGCAACAAAAAACAAACAATCCGCACAAACCAATGCATCATAGCACTAGCCAAAATAGGATTCATTTTGGCTAGAGTGTGCAAATCCGCTACATATTTGATACGGGTTTGCTTTAATGCTAAAACTAGACTCGGGCGATGTGTTTAAGCCTTTAAGGGACAAGTACCCAAATCTCTTCCATTTCTTCGCGCAGATGAGGGTTACTGTAAGGCTTTTTCTCTTCCTTGTCCCAACCTTTTTGCAGACAAAGAACAGAGGAGACACAATGCAAAACAACACAAGACATGGAGAAACTTGTAGGTAACACAGATACCAAAAGGTATCCAATAACCAACAAACAAAATAAATACAATCCCTTGTCAGGAATTAGTAGTCAAGTCCGACCTTTGGTTTCCATAGCTATACCAAGAACCTTTCTTCACCACAACATCCATCATTTCATCACAATCCAGAACACAACCCTGCGTAGAGTTCAAAGTCAAGACAGATTGAGAAGATAGTCCACGGTAGGGATGCGGAAAACGGAAAACGGAATACCCGGTAGGCTCAGTCCTTCCCCAAATATGATTTTGAACTCAGCTTGCTTGTATGGCCTTGACACCTACGAAAGCAGTTCGAAATAGAAAAAGGATTAAATATAGTAAAAATCGAATTCTTCATTGCCGGAAAATATATGGACACAGTAACTATAGCTTGAATGGAAAAGAGACATCCATGATTTCAATTTCATAGCACAAGTATGGAGATGTTGAAGCTAACTCATTTTGCATTCAATAATACCTTGTATATTTTTTAATCAAGGAAGATGATAGTACAACCAGCTTTTGAAGCATTTCCAGACATTTTACGCAACGCTTGGCTCATAAGACGTGCTTGCAAACCCATTCACAAATAAGGTCTATGGCACCAGATCTGCACGTGCGATCTGCAACTGGAAAATGCAAACACTTTTAGTACTGGTAAATTATGCAGATGTAACGTGTTCTAAATATTAAGCTGATCCTGATTCCTTACAGGTATGACATCATGCAAATTTCTAATTAATCCCCATAGATAAGAGAATGTATTACACTTTCAAGTGCCATCTCTCCATTATCAGGCTGACAAACAATCAGATTTTCCACGTCCACCCCCAACGCTTTAGAATATGATGGATCAAAAGCATGCTCTACATCAACAAGCATAGCATTGCCTCCAAGCTTCTGCAAATTCATCTTCGTCCTCGGATACGCAAAAAATATATTTATCCAGTTTATAAATACTAGGAACAAGTGAGAATCAATGACAAGCTTGTATTGTATGAACAGAATTGAAGAATCAGAATGGAGTCCGATAACCTGAACTTCTGCAATTGCATGAAGTGCAAGGGTGGTCTTTCCACTACTCTCTCGTCCAAATACCTAACATGGGAAATGCAGAATAAGGCGGCGTTGTTTAAGAGAAGTCAATTTGATGGTAAGATCACATGAAAGCAATCCTTTCAGATGACAAAAGATCCACCATTGATACAAAATGCCATCAGTTACTCCTCTTAATATTTTACTTATTTGGCAATAAAGCAGCATTTACCACTGAAAACAACTGCACAAAGTGAAATGAAACTTAGGATTTGATGTCAACAGTCATTCATATGCTCTACAATGATGTCTGAATTCATCCAAAGTTTAATTCAAATAGTCTAGAATGGTATAGTTTAACTGCTACAGGTAGTGAAAAGGTGTTTAGAGGATTTTTGAATGAAAATCTAATTCCCATTTGTTTTAAGATTTCCTTTGTTCCTCCTACATCAAATCTTCCAAATCTATAAGATGCTTCCATCAGCATTCATGCAACCCTTATCATTTTGCAGGTTAGTCCTTAGAGACATCAAGAAAAGGGTAATGCTGAAAAGAATGATTAACCATCATGGATGGAATGGTTGTGAGTAGGAACAACTGGAATAGAAAGAATAACCCGCTGAGATGTTTGCAGAATGACTAGGGATTTGAAATGTTAGCAAATTATAGAATGGCCGGGACAAAAAATTATGAATATTAATTAAAATATAAGAAGAATATCAATAAACTTTTTTTTAAGTACGAGGAAAACTCCTTCTAAGGGTTTAGCGTAGCAGGGAATCAAACCTGAGACATTCATAGCCTTCGAGGGTAATTCTCGCTCTCAACCATCTGATCATAGCCTTCGAGGGCAAAATATTAATAAACCTCATTTTATAAAATTTGAATCCAAACTCAAATTTAATTCTTTAGTTTGAAGTGAATATAAATTTACTTAAGTTTTTTAATTTTAATTTTAACTTTAACTAAAAAATTAAGTTTGTGGTACTTTTAAATTTGATATTTTTTTACTAATTCGGATCTAAATTTAAATTTGATCAAAATTTAATTTTATTCATTAAATTTGAATTGATTGAATATGTTTTTTTAATTTTGAAAAAGTCAAATTTATTTTGAAGAGGCATATTATATTTTTATATTTTAAATTATAATATGGTAGATTTCTTGGGCTTACGATGTGAGGCTACTTTGAAGGAATTGAGGCTTCATCAACTCGGCCTTTTTAGCTAATTTATAAGCTTGAATGGAAAAAAATGCACATAAGGGCTGCTAGGATAAGAGGAATGGATGAGATATAAGGATCAGATCTTCTGTTTTAGTTATAGTATTTTTATTATATTCTATTAAATCTTATCCACATATTTACGTAAACTCCACATAAATGTATGGATGAGATTTAATAGAGTAAGATTGGAACAGACTAACCGAAACAGAAGATTTGATGGGCACATATGGATTATGATTGGACCTAAAGAGAGATACAGGCTTATATGTTTTCTAATTTAAATTTTCAAAAATGATATTATTTTATTTAAAATAATCTTAGTTTTATTTAAAATGTTTAAATTTTAAATTAGATAACTCAAGTCTAAATTCAATCATAAACTTGAAATTTTGAAGAAAAAAAGAGTCGACCTTGATTCAAATTTTATTCAATTTAAGCCAAACCTGTTAACTTCGAGTCCGAATGAACTAGAGTCGTACTTCCATGCCGACTCTACCCTCAGGTGAAGTTCCAACATTATGGCAACATAAACAATCTTATTTAATTATGAAATATTTTTACCAATGTTTTAAAAATCGAATCAATTCAGTCAGTTTGACATTAAAAATTTTAAATTAATCAACTTTTTAGTTCAGTTTTTAACTTTTCAATTCAATTTAATTTAATAATCTCTATTGTTAAAAACTGGCCAATTTATTGATTAAGCAATCAATTGTTGGAAACTAATTGGTTTTTATAAACTAAAATAAATCGATTAATTTTCATTTAATGATCTCCTTTTTCAATTAATTTTAAACTTTTTGATTGGTAAGAATAGTCTTCTTCAATTATTATTTAATTTTTTAATTTTATTTAAGTTTTAACCAATTTTATGATGGTCTAATATCAATTAAAACTTTTAAATCTTAAATATTTTGTCTTATCGATTTAACTTTTAATTTGTCTTTTAAAATATTGATTTTTTACGGTATATTTTATACACTAATTATTTTCCAAGAAAGGAACAAAATGGTTAAAATAATTTTCATAATTTTAAAATTTAATTATTTGATTTAAAAGTGTAATCCACTTACCAT
>JANIIA010000192.1:2293743-2309991 GCA_027478495.1 Erythroxylum alaternifolium
TTTTTCAGAAGCCTTTTATAGTTGAAATAACTAAACGACATAACTGCAAAAGAGATAACTTAAGAAAATTGAAGAACTTACTTAAAGTGATAAATGAAGAGTAAGTAAATAATTAATGAATGGTTGACGAATAAAGAACAATTCATTTGCTCTTACCTTCTCAAAAACCTGGACGTCTTTTTGACTTGAATGGTTTAGACAGAGAAAGATGTAAGAGAAAAGAGAGAGTTTATTTACTCGTGAAATGAGAAGGCAGAAGAGGCCTTCTTATATAGGCACAGATGGTTGAAAAAGGAAAAAGAATATTGACAGGTGGCCGACAACTTTCCTAAAGTAAATAGGAAAAAGCAAAAGTAAGAGAAAACTACAGTGAAAAGTAAAGAAAATCTACAGTAAAAGTACTTTACATAAAGTAGAGCAACGAAGACTGTTGCTTTTGAGCCGCTTGGGGCCTACATTGGTTAAAGCAGATTCTTTTCTTTATTCTTCAATTATTTCATCAACTGAGTCTTCGTCCGCTTGCCTGGTCTGTGAACTGGATGGACAGTGACTACAATGATGCTGTTTGTATCCTTGCATTTGTTTGCAGATTGCATCCTTCCAGTTTTGGTTGAGTGCTGAAAAATTGCCTTCTAATTTATAGAAGGGTTGAATAAATTGTTGAATTACTTCCATGGAATCCTTCTGGATAGGTTGCTTGTAAACTAATGTCATCAAAACTTGTTGTCCTTTATAATTGAGTCTCATCATTGATTGTTCATCAATGCGGGATGTTTGCATGTAAACGCCCCATACAGAACTTCACTAAATTCATGTGACTTTGTGGATTGGACCGTACATCATCCCCAACGTTGGACTAAAGTTAAGGGGATTGAAAGCTCTCAACACAGAGCTTCAGACCTTATCGCCGGACCAGCCCACTTAGTCTGAATTGTGAAAATCTTCTTTTTATATATGCACTAATTGAGCACCAAGTTGCTCACACATCAAGTATTTTACCTTTAATTAATAAAAGATTATTTTCTATATTTATATTTTTTATATAGCACGTAAAAGGAGGAGAGGAGGCTTACTCTTAAAGCTCAGGTGTGGGAGACATAACTATTGCATGATCATTATTTACGGTGGGATAAAGTTAGCATCATCGTAACTTCTAAGCAATGGACAGGAACAGAACAATATTAGAGGAATCGCACTAGTTGGTCCAAAATGGATCAAAATCTCCCTATTTCGCGCGTATGTTTAATCGGGAGAATATAAATAAGAGGTTTTAAACATGGGATTTTTTTGATCCCGTAATCTTCACTCTACTAACTCAACCATTCTTACTTACTTCGATCTCTTAGGTTAAGTTTGAATTAAATAAATTAAATTTGAGTTGACCAAAATTTGAATCTAAGTTTTAATTCTAAAATTTAAAAATTTTAAAAATAAATCACTTTTATTTTTTAAATTAAAAAATATATTTTAATCTTGATCAAACTAAGCTTAAATTGACCGTAAAATTTTAAGCAAAGAAGCCAGCTCATTGCCATCCTTCCTTACTTCATAATAAGCTCTATGTTTGTGAATAAATAAAATTATTGTAATAATTTATGAATTATATATTTTAATTTCATATTTATAATGTGTATAATCACCTACAACATGGAAATCATGACATCAACTTATAGACCAAACATAGTTTAAAAAAAAAGATGTAATCTTTTAAAAAAATAAAAAAGAAATCATATTAGTTGAACCTAAAAATAGATTTTAAGAAATTATGATTTTTCTTCCTTGTTTGGTTGCTTACTTCTACTTAATTAAAGTTAGTAGAGAACATTGGTTCAACTTAGTAGGTGAGTATGATCAATTTTTAAAGTCATTTTCTTCTTATAATTAAAAAATTTAACCGATTTAATCGTAAAAATTTTGAACCGTCTAATTTTTCAGATCAATTTTTAATTTTTAATTCAATCTACTTTAATAACTATTATTGTTAAAAACTAATCAGTTTATTAATTAATCGACCAATTTTTATAAATTAAAATTATTTATTTATTTATTATTTAACAATTTCTTTTTTAGTTAAACTTCAAATTATTCTACTGATAAGGGTAATTTTTTCAACCATATTCAAAATTCTTTATTTTTGTTTAATCCTTAATTAATTTTATGACAGTCTAATACCGGTTGAACCTTTTAAACCTTAAACTTCTTATTTTATCGGTTTAACTTTCAGTCTGATTTTTAAAATATTAAATAAAATAAAAGATAATTCCTTTTTAAAAATTTTCTAAATATGAAGAAATTTTTTTAAAAATTCATTTTGAATACTAATTTTAGGGATTTTGGTCTAATAATAAGTGATTTAATGCAAAGTCAAATAATATATGCAGAGGGTGAGAAACGGACTCCGTATTCCGTAATAAATAATAACTCATTAATTACGGACTTGAAAGAAAAATATAAAATGTGAATATAAAAAAATGACAGCAACTGCCCTTTACTCTCGTACTAGCTTCCCGGGCAGCCCGAACCGGCGATCTTTAAAAAAATAAACGAAGAGAAGGTGCTGCCCATGCTGCCCAAATAATGACTGAAAAATTACGGGCAGTCAGTCAGTCACTCACCCGCACCCAGCTCTATGTTTCTCTCTCTCTCTCTCTCCTCTTTATCTGTGCTATATTTTTCTATATCTTTGGAGTGTCTGTGTCTTTGCGATCACGATCCGACGGTCCACAATGAACGGAGCTAGCTACGCTTGTTCCTCCAGGTTTTAGGCCCTGAAACCTCCAGATCTGCTCTCTCCGTGCTCGGATCTTCACACACGGTACGCTTTCGCTCTCTGGTTCTCTCTTCCTGGTCTCGATTCCTCAATTTTTAGCTCTTCTCTTGCTTCAATCTGGCTCCATTGCTTGTGTAACGAATGATTCGAGAGCTTAACGACTGATTTGTGTGATATTTAGCTCTTTCTCTTGTAGTTTCTGGGTTGTTGACCGAGTTTCAGCGGGTATCGCTTGAAACATTACGTTACTTCGCAGAACTTCGACGTTTAAAGTTTTTTAGGAAAATTAATTCATTCCTCTTTCAATTCGTAGCTCTAAACTTAGTATAGTAGTGAGAATTTACCGATTTTCAAGTGTATAGCCTCTGAAGTTCACTGCTAAAACTGGTCACCGGCGAGTTCTCTCGTCACTGAAAGTGGTATCTTGTCTTATTCTCTTAATAATAATATCTACTTTATTATTCTCATTTTCTACCTTTTTATTTGCATAATAAATTATTTTTGAAAAATTAGGTTCAATTAACTCAATATTTTCCTTTTTTTCTTGTGTTTTTCCTCTTTTCGGATCTGACGGTTGATATGTTCTTTATTGGGACTGATCTAACAGTCAGAACTTTGTCATCCACTCTCGTGCAGGTTTTTCCTTTTCCATAGTTTCCTCTTTTTAGCACACGCAAATGGAGGAGACCATCCACGGTACCACGACAGTTACGCAAAGTAACGCCACGCTAACGTGCGCCGGGGAGGTACTTGCAACTCTGCTGGTCTCCACGTTGGTCAAAGCTACTCAGCTTTTAGCTCAGGTGAGTTTCCTTTTTTCTTGGTTTTTCCAAATAAATAAATAAATATTGTTACATATTTCTGATTTATATTTTCAGTTGTTTTTGCAATTAGTATTTGGGTTTTTTTACTTAACGTACGCCGATGTTAAATAAAGATAAAGTCAACTTGTTTAGTTGGTGGGAGAGGATTAGAGAGGAGTAGGCTAACGTACGCGGTGGGTGAATAAAAAGTAGGATACGATAAGTTTTCCAGACGGAGAAGGTTGTCTTCTGAGTTACCGGGATTTAGTTTAGTTTGTTCGCACGCGTGGGCCGGTAGATATGTCCGTTGTCTACGTGTCGCGTTCCGATAGGAGGTTGGTTGGAAACTGGAACTAGTAGTTTAGGAATATTCTGTCCCAAAAGATGCTTCTTATTTTTTAAAACGAACCACTTGTCATCCCACACCAGCTATACTGGTACAGAATTCATTTTTAAATTTTTTATTATGAAATTAGGTAAGGTCATTTAGTTTTATTTCTGTTTTTTTTTTAGTTTTTAGTTTTCGTTTTTAGTTTTTTGTTTCTGTTTTTTTTAATAAAAACAAAAACTTGTTTAATTGTTTTAATGTAGTTATATTGGTATCACTGATAATAATTAAATATTAGATAAAACTTAAAGATAAATTATTTTTAATTAAATAAATTTATTTAATCTCTTATATAATATTTTTAACAAATTATTAATAAAATTATGTTTTTTTAATAAAATAAATAATTTAAAAATTAAAATTTTATTTTGTAATTTAATATTTATTTGAAATATATATTAATTATTAAATCAAATTTTATATGAATATTTATATATTTTAAATTTAGTTATATTTATTAATAATTATTAAAATTTAATTGCATATAATTTAATTATAAAAATTAAATAAATTAATTATTCATAATTTTATTGATAATTAATTTTAATTTATTAAATATATAATCTTAAATTAAATGATTCATAATTTTTATTAATAATTAAATAACTAAACAATATATATTTAAATGATAGTAAATCAAATTATGAAAAAAAACAGAAACAAACCAAAATTAAAAACAGAATCTAAAAATTTAAACAAACAAGTTTATTTTACTAAATTTGAAAATAAAAACAAAAAATCAAAAATAAAAATGGAAACATCAACTCCTAAATTATCAGGTATATGTCATAGTTCTAAGTAAACTTTCGAATTTACACAATAATTTTTAATAAACCAAATTTGTTCTTTGTTTCTGTAAAGGGAAAAGAATATATGTATAGCTAAAGTTTGAGATGATAGACCTTTGTAGTCACATATTCCATTTTGCACTAAGCCAATATTCCACTTGCTGGCGGTTCTAAAAGCTCTGGAGTATTTGATTCCAATAAGCAAGTGTTTGATAATATCTTCTTGCTTTTGCCACTTTGTTTGTTAATCCAAAAGTTGTTGATAACTTGTGAATATGAACTTCGATTAGCTAATTAGATACTGCTACTATGGACGTCCAACTGTGCTTTTTGTGAACTACTATGGAACCCATTTGTGTGACATGGTTTCAGGAATCGATAATAGCATTTCTTCTCCGTCACGTACCTAGAACAAAGGGAGATGAAGTGCAGAGCCATGATCATCCAGTTGAAGCGGAAGGAGGAGATGATGATGATGATGATGGTGATGACGGCGATGGTGGTGACTTTGGAGAAGGTGAAGAAGATTTGTCATCTGAAGATGGAGCTGACCATGAAAAGAATCCAAACAACAGCAAAGACAACAACAAAAGCAACTCTAAAAAGGGTGGAGCTGGTGGGGCAGAAGAGAATGGGGAGGAGGAGGAAGAAGATGAAGACGGTGAAGACGACGACGATGAGGATGAAGACGATGAAGATGACGACGACGATGACGACGGTGGTGAAGACGAGGAAGAAGACGAAGTTGAGGAAATTGAGAATGAAGATGAGGAGGAGGACGAAGACGAGGAATCTCTTCAGCCTCCAAAGAAGAGGAAGAAGTAAAAGATTGGACAGCAATGTCTTGTGTGACTTCGTTATCTAACATTATGTGGTCTGATCTGATCCTTCTTAAGGCTGCTAGTACGAGAACTGTGTAGGACGATGTTGTTATCTTAATTTCCTTTTGATGATTTAGAGTACTTCGGTGATGTTTAAGAATCTTAGCTAAAAAGCACATTCCTTGTTAGACGTTATAAATCATTTCACGCATTTTCTTATTTCATTTTTAGTTATAAACTCGCTAATTATGATTAAATATATTTTCCAAACCCATTTTTTTTTTTGAAAACACCAAACCCAAATTTTAAAATGTAATGTTACATTAACTACACTACGAGCACTACAACAACAAAAATCTGGTAGTAGTCTACGCAATCTAAGGATGGCAAAATCGATCTGGCTCGTGGTTTTTATGTTATTTTCAAAACGACTTTATTTTGAAAATTTTTACTTGAAAAAGATAAATAGCAGGTCGGGTTGGCCTGATATACCTGTGGGCCGTTAGGTCATAACCCGAGCTACGGGTTGATTAGCTTATGGTTGGGCTTACCTATCTCAACCCGTCAGGTACGGGCTAAATCTTATTTCTAGTTGATAAAGATACTATTTTCATTTTCATTTGTATGTATTAGACATTTTTTTGTTTTAAAAAATTTTGTGCTTTAATGATATATGTTTACTGCTAAAAGGTTATATTTAATTAAATTTTATAAAATTAAATTTTAAAATATTATTTTATAATAAAAATTAAAAGGTTAATTTAAATATTTTTCTTTAGAAAGAAACTAAAAGCTAAGTTTTTTTAAAGGTAGTTTTGATTTCAAACGAGGATATTTAATAAAAAATAATTATAAAAAAATAATAAGGGTGAGCCTAAGAGCAACTAGCAAAGTTACTTATGTGATTATAATATTATAGATTAAGCTATAGATATTATAGATGTCAAAATTAGCCCAGTCTGTATTTTAGCCCAGGTTAATAAGGTTATTGATCGAATTCGAGCTTGCCCAGTCAGACTCGTGGCCCCTCTATTATTTCTAAAAGGAAGTTGTTTTTTCAAAAATAATATCGTTTTGGATTTTTTTTAAAAAATAATAATAACGGGCCAACCCATGGTCGAGCACCGGGCCACGAGTCACGGGCTACAATGGCCTCTTGATATCTCTAATAGAAACAACCTTTTTGTGAAAAATATAAAAAGAAAATTATATACATTATGACTCCTACTAAATTTTATAAAGTGAGAATTTTGTGTGTCGAAGTATATTACCTTATATTTAATAAAAAAATATCGATCAAATCTTATATAATAAATAAATTTTTGTAAAAGAAAATCGTATGAAAATTGACATATTTTTTAAAGAAAAATTGATTAATCCCTAATAAATATTTATATGATAAGTATTTCGAATTTAGAAAAAGAAGAAAAAAAAAACTAAAAAACCGAAACCTAACCAAATCAAGTGGACCCTTCACAGACCATACAAGAGACTGAGAAGAGAGAAGAAAGTCTTAAAATTAACTGAGACTTTGTTTTTGATTAAACGAAGATTTCACAAATTTAATGATCGTAATCATCGGGTCGCAAATCCGTTTCTCCCAAATCTTGTTCTGATGGCCGATAACGCAGACCCTTCACCTCTTGTGCCGGTGACCCCAATCATCGAGCCTGGCGAGATCGACCTCGAGGCCGGCCCCGGCGAGCAGATTCAGTGCCGTATATGTCTCGAAACTGACGGTAGTTTTTGACCTAAACCCTCTAATTTCCCCAATTTTGAAGAATTCTCACTCTTGTTTCTATAGGGAATTTGTTGCCGTTTTTTGAAGTAGTCCTTGGTTGTTGAACAAAATTATTGGAGTATTGCGTGAAAAAGACTTTAAATTTTGGATTTTTTATGCATGTATGATAGTGGATGCTTCGTTTGTTTCTTTATTTTCTGTTGGAAAAGTAGAAATTTGTAGTGAAACTGATTCATAGGATAGATTTTTGGTTCACTTATGATTTGTTTAGCCTAGTCCTTTTACTTTTTCTGCTATTGGTAGCAACGATAATTGAATTGAAAGTGAGCAGAATTGATCTAAGTTGGGAGTTAAGTGTTTAGCAATGTCTTGTATTTTAAATGGGTTCAGTTTTTTTTTTTTTTTTTCCATTAGCTTGTGGCCTCTACTTGATGCTATTCATTGTTAATGATATCTGATATCTTATTGATTTATATTTTGGTTTCTTAGATACCTTGTGAGCAGCATTAGAGTTTGGGTGCATTGAGTCGGGCTATCAATATTTTCCTTTGATCTATTATTGGTTATTTTAGGGAGGGATTTTATTGCACCATGTAAATGCAAAGGGACGTCAAAATATGTTCATCGGGAATGCTTGGACCATTGGCGGGCTGTAAGGGTATGATTCCATTTCCATTTTATTGACTCTGATTTATTAATTGAATTAGAAGCATGTGACAGGATTGTTGCATAAAGTGTGAGTCAAGTTAACATGGGTTTCTTCAGGAGAGCCTGATTTTGGTGTTGATTTTCGCTTTGGTTTCTGTAGGAAGGATTTGCATTTGCTCATTGCACAACCTGCAAGGCCCCTTACCATTTGAGAGTTCATGTTGCTGCTGACAGAAAATGGCGGACTCTAAAATTCCGATTCTTTGTGACAAGGGACATTGTCTTCATATTTCTGGCTGTCCAGCTTGTATGTAATTAATTCCCTTTGTAGTTTCCTTGATATTTCTATTTTTAATTACAAGAATTCTCAGTGTTATTACTCACCATCTGCAGGTAATCTCTTCACTGGCATATTTAGTGTGTCTAATTGATAGGTATCAAAACTCCTGGCTTCGTCTTGCTTGGGGATTTGACAGTGAACTTAGCTTCTACTACATATGTGGTAAAATCTCAAGACCTGACATGAAGTTCATGATAGCTTTTGCATTATTCTGGCAGATGACACTATCCTCTTCTATGCATATTGATCGCAGTATTGTTTGTTTCTAGCCATAAATGAGATTTCCCCCTGCTTTCCTAAATTGTACTGATTGGCCATTTTGATGTTTTAGCAGACTGACTTGATGATATATTGATTGGAATTTTCTTGTAAGGTTATGCATTGTGTCACAAAGTTTCCTCTTTGCCACAGTATGTTTGAGCATCTCTTGTCTGTAGATAATATGATATGGGGTTAAGCATTAGTTTCTCACTTTGAACTGACTGTTCCTAGTTGTTTACTTTGTGTGATTGCAAAAATTGTTATGCTTCTGTACGTAAATGGTTAATTGGACTTCTTTTTTTTTATAACACATAATTGAGCATGCCATGTGTATTTCTGCATATTTGAAATGAATCAATCATACAAAGTTGCATTTGGTTGTTTCCTTTTCGAATTGATCTAAATGGATGCAAGAGGCATTTGATTTGGAAATTGTATTTCATGTGCTGTTTCTTAACTTTAGATGGAACTTTTGGATGGATCTTTTGTGCAGGAGCTCTATTGTTCTTTGCATTGTTGGGCCTATCTGGATGCTTCATTACTTGTTATGATCGAAGAGTGCGGAATGATTTGGCTCAGCCTTGTCGAGAATTATGTCTTTGTTGTTGTCATCCCGGGTATGATCTGCTGTCTATTCATGCTATATGTAGGGCATGCTGGTATATCATAATCATTGTGGCTTCAAGGGCTTAGGTAGATTTTTCTTGGTCTTTTGGGTTGAGATTGAATCTCTAAATTGAGGGCTTCATGTTTTATGATCGTTCCACACATTTGCCTACTTTGATACATTTATGCATGTCTTTGCTATCATATTCTTGTTTGCACCCTCTTGGTTGGGTTGAGATTAAAAAGTCAACAACAATATCAGCCATGCTGTCATCTCACATTAGTACAAGGAAAGATTCTCGATATATAATATTTCTTACTAGTTGTTAGCAGATCTTAAGCTTCTATGCTATAATCAATTGTGTGAAGAACATAACTGCGTTTCCTGGGGATATTGTAACTCACTAGATGGATTAATTGTTCAATTTAGGTACTTCTATATGATAACAACATACATGTGGCAGTTTCTGGTTTTTCTTTATCTGTATAACTAAGTTTTTTTTCATCTTTCAAAGTGTTTTATAAAAGGGCTGAGATGCAAACTCAAATTAAGAGTAGTTTTCATAACTTGGTTTATTGCCATACCCAAATTTCTAGCTCCATGTTTCTGAAGTAAAGTCCATTAACCATATGCTTGGTGTTATGATAGCTTATATATGCTTTGGTGCTGGATTAGATAAAGCTTGGTGTTATAATATGTTACAGACGCTTTTTCCTTTGTGCAGAATGTGTGCAGACTGCCATTTGCCTGGCACGCTCTGTATGTGGACTGATTGTACCACTTGCTTTGAAAGTTGTGCAAGTGCAGCTGGTGAATGTGGTTGCTTAGGAGGTGCTGGTGAAGCAGGCCTACCGTTATTGTTTATATTGGCATTGGTCGTGCTGGGGCTATTTACTGTAATTGGCATATTTTACAGCGTTTTGGTGGCTACAATGGTTGGACAACGAATTTGGCAGCGACATTATCACATACTTGCAAAGAGGATGCTAACCAAGGTCAGTGGCATAACCTGTTATCTGATTATTTCAGAATGCTAAATGTAGTCCTATGTTGAATCTATGTTTAAGCGTAATTTGCACAGGAATCACTCCATTAGTTAAGTTCTTTAGGAATGATTATCGTGGCCATGGTCATATATGTGCCTACTTTAGCTTTACACCAGAGACATGCCAGATGCCTTTGAACCTGGCCTAGCACATTAAATGTTTTGGGTGTCATCAGTCGTATTTTTGATCATTGTATCCAAGGTGTTTCTGTACTACTATTTTGACATTTTGGGTAGTAGTCATTGTGATGTTGAAGAGGGGATGGTCCAATTTTGGGAGTTGTCTGTTCAATGTGGCCTTTAGAGCATAATAGGAATTTTTGATATGTAACAAACATGATAGGTGATCCATTTGACATTTTGCTTTTGTTAGAAGAGTTGTGTACCTTGACTTAATTTTGTTCTGAAACAGTTCTGATATTCTCTGTCAGGAATATGTAGTCGAGGATGTTGACAGTGAAACGAATGGATCTGATTGGTCTCCCCCTCCTCTCCCAACTGAACATATTCAGCAGCTGAAAAATCTAGGCCTTCTATGAGTGGAAGGGGTGACATCATGGATCACAGGAATAACATGCTATATAGGAATTGACTGGCTACTCTAATTTAGTAGGTCAGTCTATGATGCGAGCCTTCGACGTTTACTTCTATTATAAAAATATCTATGCAATTTAAGGAAATATCCAAGGCCCCACCGATGTGAATGATCATCTATCAAAACCAAGTACTGTCATTATTTAAGTTTCTTGCGATATCCTGAAACAGCTAACAAAAGAAGAAGTTTGTATAATTAATTTCACGTTGTAACGAGATCGAACAGAACATGTGATGTACTAGATGCTAACTTTGTGCATGTCACTTTCTTGTTTATCCATTTCAATAAATGTTTTTCTGTTTCAGTTGATTTGAGTGAAGCAATTTCCTTTCATCTGTTCTGTTTATTCCTTGATAAAAATCATATTGCTTGCAAGATGATGAATTTAAAGTGAAGTCTTTTCTTCAATATCGTGATCAAAGAAAGAATGCCCCAGAAATCACATGAACTATACTTCTAGTCATCCACAGATACCTTAACGAAGGTGGAATTTACACATTCCAGGTGTTTTGTGTAACTCTGGAAATAGATGTGAAATAGTGGAAGTACAGATTAGCAGGTGATTCCATAGCTGAACAAGTGACGATAGCCTGCCCTTGTGTGGTTGGAATTGCCGGCTGCAGTAAAATCTTCAGCATAGTTGAGACAGACAATTTGTTGCTTTGGCTTCTGTACTCCTTAACATTGTTGCAGATGAGCATTACATAGACACACCATTTTCTATCAAGACGGTGGCGTGATGTAGGTTCTTAGACATATTTAGACAAAAACCAGGTCTTCCTCACTATGTTTATAGCGACAGGGTGGGTAATTTGTCTGCTCCCTGATCCTTTTCAGGTTCTTTGTATGTGTTCTTCTCAGGAATTCGTACATACATCACACGAACCTTTTAAGCTTGTCAATTCCTGGAAAGTTCCACATGCACATGGCATAGTAAAGCCTGTAAACCATCATGCCGACCTTTTCTGTCCTGTTTTCGGTGGTAGACCCCTTAGCCACACATGACACAACCCCATCTATAGATTTTAAGATTCGAGTCTTGGTCTGTACTTGGGTATGCTTTACTTACATTGAACTAAGTTGCTTGAGCATCACTCAAAGATGCTCAAATATTTTGTCTCCTTAAAAGTTAAAAGTCTTACATAAACAGCACCAAATTTCACATCGCAAATGGGTTTAAGTCCTGAGATACCAACTCAGGTTTTCCGGCTTTCGTGGCTTTCTTTTGGAAGGTTTCATGCCGACCATCATGATAACATCATACTTGATTATGTTCGTTTGATTTTGAATCGTTGCGGCAATTAGGGTACAAGATATATTTTGTTGTGGTTCAAAAAATTTAGGAAAATTTTCATACTTTTTAATTTTTAGTTTTTAATTTCTTTCTCGTAATGGAAAAATAAAATGAATACTAAATATAAAATAATTATAATAAATTATTAATTTATTCAATATAATTATGACGTAATATAAATCAATTAAATTACTTAATTAATAGTTTAAGATAATTATAATAATTATTAGTTTATTTCATATAATATAAAAATTATTAGTTTGGATTAGATTTAATTAGTTCAATTAATCATATGGTAATCTAATCTATATATTAAACTTTATCTAAACTAACTAAATTATTCAAATTAATTATATTAATTTATTAATTTGTTTAAGATAATTATAACTTGATCTCAACTAATTAAATTACTTAAATTAATAATTTAATATAATTGTAATAAACTATTAATTTATATTATATTAATTAAATTCAAATTTAAGAAATGAGTTAAAGCATTGTGTAAGCAGTATTGGTATAATTCTAACATTCTTGTCACGTATGTTTAATTGTTATCTTTTAATTAAATTTTAAAAGAGAGATTTTTCTACATTAAAATTAATTTTTTAAAATTTCTTAGATTGTAATTAATGTCTATCTCTTAATATTATAATAATGTCTTCTAGGATTCCAACGGCACGGATCGTGTAGTCGAGGCAAGGCACCATGTCTTGTCCCAAAACCGGCAAACCAACAATACCGCGGCATAAAGAGAACACAAGAAACTGCCAACAACTATACTATACAATAATCGTCACAAGACTCAGAACCTAAGCACCCACCTGTCAAGCTTATCCATTTCTATGATCTTTACCTATAAATAATTACCTCCTCAGGTGTGGTACTCCTCGGAGATCATCATACACACAAAAGCTTTAATACACAGCATCCTCCATGGCTGATATTGCTATATTGGTTGCAGAAGAGCACGAAAGGAGAGTGAAGAACAACTCACCAAAGGCTGCTGATGATGATGCTAGCTGGGTTTCTTCTTGTGCTTCTTTCGTAGCTCAGAGGGTCAGAAACAAGATTAACAGCAACAATGGCAGCCCTCTTCTTCGCAAAAGTTTGGAGTTTTCCAAGTTGGTTTTGGAACCCAAGTCCCAAGTATCTACTGCTGCTGCTAATGGCGTCTTCTCTGCCTAGTTCTTGAGTTTTTAAGGTCGAGTGAAGTGACTTTGTTCATCGCTTTCTGTGTCTGCCTTCTTGATATGATCTGAAATGTGTATGTAAATAGACAGATTATCCTTAATGCATATATATATATATATATATATATTTCTAATTTCAGGTTCATTAGAACATTCCATGGAAGAAGATTTGTGTTTTGGTAATCTAATGTTTGGAACTGATTAATTAGTTTGCTAATCTTCTGTTCCGATCCAGCGCACCGTCAGGCTTAATGGTTGAAAGTGGCCGGTCGTTTCCCGGCGAGGTCATTGATGATGATAACAGACTATCAGAGCTTTTATTGCCGTACACTTGAACTATTAAATTCGTTCGGTGAACTTTCCGGCAGAGTTATCAATTATCTGTCAGTTCATAAATTCACGAACTGAATTGTTTATTAAAGAACTAATTAATAAAAAAGATTTATTATTATTATTATATTTGATTAACCAATTATTTATTTAAGATAAATAATTTATAAATTATTTTATATATTTAATAAAACATTAAAAGCTGCACATTCATATTCCCTGCTAGATTCTATCCCCTCATCTAATCCTAAATTAAGATTAAAAGTGTTTTAATACATAAGAAAAAAAGTACAGTTACTCAGGCAAAGTAAGTGCAGTTACTCAGGCAAAGTTGAGGCAACCCGTCACCCGTGGGCCTGTGCAGTTGAACATTTGTCCCACAGAAAGTGCCTTTGAACGTGGAAGCTAAGATCTAACAAAATATCTTTTTATCCTTTTTGTACATCGGACCAAAGTAGGTAGGTAGATTGTTCAAATTTCTATCATGCATATTATATTTATTTAAAATACTTAATTTTATAAAAATGCTTAATCAAAGGTTGTCTGTCCCTATTTTGAACACTTTTTATTAATTTAAAATAAATTTTTGTATGAGTACCAAATAATTAAATACTTTTATTATCTCCCTCTTCTAAAGGGAATTCATATTTTGATCCATAATAATCCAACTATAATTATAAATGCTGCTCAGGCCCAGCCCGACCTAGCCCAAATATCTCTTTATAAACAAAACAACATTATTTTAAAAACGACATTATTTTTTGCTTTGAATTAAAATATTTTTGAGTCAAGTGGCCTCTCAGGCTCGACCTAAATCCCCATCAATAGGACTCTAGCTTAGGTGGGCTCGAGCTCAGGCTCAAGCCCGGGCTCATTACTATCCCTATAATTTTCAAAAGTCAAAGCGCTTAACTTTCCATACTTATTTTGGAGATATATAAATTGCATTCCACACAACATTAAAGGAAGTCAAAAACATTTTTTTTAAGAACGAAAGAACTCGCAACCGTTATTTTTTGGATGTACACTGCCTAAGTTTTTGGATTGACGCAATAGTCTATAAATCACATCAATCAGGTACTTCACACTAAGCAAACCTTGTACTACATGTATGTTAAAATGATAATGTTGTTAAAAATTAGTGCATCTTACTTCAGATTATTTACTGTTTTACTTGGTTAGACTTAGTCGTTGTTTCTGCTCCTATTGTTTAAGATTGGATAAGTAGTTGAGTTTGTTTAGGAAAAGTCTGTTGAGTTTTAGCTTATAAATAACCTCGTGTAATGTTATTTTTGTCTTAGTTATAATAAAACAATTTTTTCCAAAATTAGCTTCATCTGCATATTTTCTCTTCATTTGTTTTATGGTATCAGAGCCTCGACTCTTTACTTTTACAGTTCTTTCTTTCTTCTAATCTTTTAACTGTCCTATTGGAGGAGATTGAAAGCTGTAGAGAAATATGGAGTTATCGAATGGAGGAAACAGTTCAACCTTAGGGGTTGAGAAGCTTGTAGGAACCAACTATAAGTATTGGAGAATGTGTATGGAGGCATATCTTCAAGGGCAAGACTTGTGGGACTTGGTCACGGGTGCTGATGCTGTTCCTATTGATACTCCAGAAAATGCTGAACCAAGGAGAAAGTGGAAGATCAAGTGTGGGAAAGCTCTCTTTGCTTTGAGAACTTCTATTAGCAAAGAGTTCATTGATCATGTTCGTGATATAACACCAAGATATGTATGGGAGACACTTGAGAGATTGTTTTCCAAAAAGAATACAGCAAGGCTACAACTACTGGAAAATGAGTTGGCAACCTTGACACAAGAAGGTATGTCTATTTCTGAATATTTCTTGAGAATTAAAAGCATTTGTGCTGAAATTTCAGAATTGGATATGGATGAGAAGATCAGTGAAGCAAGGTTACGACGATTTCTCATTCGGGGATTGCAAAAGGAGTACAATCCTTTCATTACTTCCATTCAAGGATGGGCAAATCAGCCTTTAGTTGAAGAACTAGAAAGCCTACTTTCCAACCAGGAGGCCTTGGCAAGACAAATGGCAAAGAATTTTGATCCAGAGGAGGTTCTCTTCTCAAAAGGAAAAGCTACCAGTGATAGTTCTCCAAGAAAAAGTACTGTGAAATGTCACAGATGTGGTAAATTGGGCATATCAAGAAAAATTGTAGAGTAAAATTTTCCAAAGCAAATATTACAGGTGAGCATGAAGATGAAGATGAGCTAAGATGGGAGCAGTGCTTCACTATTGAAGTAATTGACGGAAGGAACAACGTTGCTGCTGAATTGCTACAAGCTCTCTCTAATCATGACCCATGCAAAGAGTGGATCATTGATTCAGGTTGCTCTCATCATGTAATTGGAGATGATTCACTGCTCTCAGAGGTACGTCAACATAATGGAGAACGTGTTATTGTTACTGCAGATAATTCAACATATCCGGTAGCAAAAGAAGGAGTGGTACAGATTGGCACTGATGACAAAAGTGCTGTCAAGTTGAATGACGTCTTTCACGTACCAGGTTTAAAGAGAAATTTAATTTCAGTCTCTCAGATTACAAACTCTGGAAAATATGTCTTGTTTGGGCCTAATGATGTAAAAGTTCTTGTTAATGT
>JANIIA010000192.1:2310091-2322493 GCA_027478495.1 Erythroxylum alaternifolium
TCTCTACCTAACAATAGATGATTCTACATATTTAGGCTTGAATACTTGGGCTTGGACCAAAAAAAAAGTTTATATTCTTAACAAATTTCTCATTAGGGGATTGGCAAAGGAGTACAATCCTTTCGTTTCTTCCATTCAAGGATGGGAAAATCATCCTTCAGTTGAAGAGCTAGAAAGCTTACTTTCCAACTAGGAGGCCTTGGCAAGACAAATGGAAAAGAATTCTGATCTAGAAGAGGTTCTCTTCTTAAAAGGAAAAGCTACCAGTGACAGTTCTCCGAGCAAAAGTACTATGAAGTGCCACAGATGTGGTAAAATGGGGCATATCACGAAAAATTACAGAGTAAAGCTTTCTAAAGCAAATACTACAGGTGAGCATGAAGATGACGATGAACTAAAATGGGAGCAATGCTTCACTACAGAAGTAATTGACAGAAGGAACAACGTTGCTACTGAATTGCTACAAGCTCTCTCTAATCTTGACCCATGCCAAGAGTGGATCATTGATTCAGGCTGCTCTCATCATGTAACTAGAGATGACTCACTACTCTCGGAGGTACGTTAATATAAAGGGGAACTTGTTATTATTACTGCAGATAATTCAGCATATCCGGTAGCAAAAGGAGTGGTAAAGATTAGCACTGATGGCAAAAGTTCTGTCAAGCTAAATGAAGTCTTTCACGTCCCATGTTTAAAGAGAAATTTAATTTCAATTTCTAATATTTCAAACTCTGGAAAATATGATTTGCTTAGGCCCAATGATGTAAAAGTTCTTATTAATGTGAAAGGCATAGATGCTGATGTTGTTACCTCTAGTGAGAGGAAAGGTTCCTTGTTTGTCATGTCTGCAGGAGAGGCTTATATGAAAAAGACAAGCCAAATTGATAGTGCAGCAATTTGGCATGCTCGATTAGGCCACTTAGGCTATCAACTACTGCAGCAAATCTCCTCAAGGAAGCTGGTGGAAAGCATACCAGATTTACAAAATGTTTGTGATGATGTAATTTGTCAAGGATGTCAATATGGCAAGTCGCATCATCTTCCTTTCATGAAGTAATTAGATCGTAGATCTTCCATGTTTGAATTGATTCGTACGACCTTAATGGGACCAATGAAAACAGCAAGCTATAGTGGATTCTGCTATGTCATGGTGCTGGTAGATGATTTTTTCCAGGTTAGGTGAAATATTTGAAGGAAAAGAGTGAAGTACTGTCAAAGTTCATTGAATTTTTAAATGTTGTTAAAAGTGAATATGGGATGAAGATCAAATGTTTACAAAGTGACAATAGAGGAGAATTTATGTCAGAAAATTTCTCCAATATTGCAGCAAAAATGGCATTTCGCGACAAATGACATGTTCAAATACACTTCAGCAAAATGGCATTTCTGAAAGGAAGTTAGCTCATCTTGCCTCTGTGAGTCTCTCGTGGCTGCATGATAAAAATCTCCCTCGCGAGCTTTGGGCTGAAGCTTTCCAATGTGCATGCCACGTGATAAATCGCTTACCTCCATGGCCTGGTAAAGAAAAATCTCCTTTTGAGACTTTATATAGTGACAGCCAAATGTAAATTACTTTCGGGTTTTTTGGTTCAATTTGTTATGTACATGTCCCAAAATCTAACCGAACTAAGCTTGACCCGAAAGCAAAGAAATGTGTGTTTGTTGGCTATGACTCATGCAGGAAAGGGTGGAGATGTATGGACCCAGAAACAAAGAAGTTTGTTACTTCTAGAGATGTGGTGTTTGATGAAGTTTCTTCATATTATTCTGAACAAGTCATTCTTGATGGTAGTCAAGAAAATTTGCTAGAGTGTCCAGAACATAACATGGAAGCTTCAAACAATGGTGAATCTTCAGTTTCAAACACTTCAAATTATGATGGTGAAGAACAAGTTCAAAGGAAGTCAACAAGGGAGAAAAGGCAGCCGAGTTATCTCCAAGATTATGAGATTCAAATAAACCCTTGTACTGTTACTTCATGCTTCTTTACAGGAACAGTGGATAAAGAACCAACGAGTTTTGAGGAAGCAAAAGGTTGTCTAGAATGGGAAGCAGCTATGCAGGAAGAGATTGATGCACTAAGCAAAAATCAAACTTGGGACTTAGTTTCAAAACCAGAAAATTGTAAGCCCATCACTTATAAATGGGATATAGGTTGAAGAGGAAATCTAACGGGATTATTGATAGATGCAAAGCACGGCTTGTTGCTCGCAGGTTTTCTCAAAGCTAAGGGTTGGACTACGAGGAGACTTTCAGCCCAGTTGCAAAAATTGTAACTCTAAGAACCATATTTTCTCTTGCATCTTTTAAAAGTTGGAAATTGTGGCAGCTTGATGTAAAAAATGCATTTCTTTACGGAGAATTAGATCGTGAAGTATTTATGGAGCAACCGAAAGGATATGTTTCGGAGCAATAACCTCACCATGTTTGTTGGCTAAAGAAGGCATTGTATGGTCTTAAACAAGCACCACGTGCTTGGTATGGTAAAGTTGCTCAATACTTTATCTTTTTTGGATTTAAAGTTTCCGATGCAGACTCTAGTTTGTTCATTAAAGTAGAATCAGATATGCATTTGTTGGTTTTGTTGTATGTGGATGACATGATAATCACTGGTGACAATGAAGCTAAAATTTCTATGCTAAAAAAATGAGTTATCAATTCGCTTTGAGATGAAAAACATGGGAGAGGCTAGATGCTTTCTCGGTCTGGAAATTGAAGAATCAGATCAAGGGTATTTTGTTTCTCAAAAAGGATATGCAAAGGAGCTTGTGCAACGTTTTGGCATGGGGGAGTCAAAGGAAAAGGCAACTCCAACAGAGTCACATCTCAAGTTAATGAGAAATGAAGGGAAGATGCTGAAGGATGCAAAAAGATTCAGACAACTTGTTGGTAGTTTAATTTATTTAACTATTACAAGACCAGAGATTTCATATTCAGTTGGCATCATTTCCCAGTTTATGCAAAATCCAAGGACTTCTCACTTAGATGCTGCAAAGAGAATTTTGCGCTATGTCAATGGGACTTCTGATTATGGTCTCACATACAAGAGAGGAGATGGTTTTCTGTTAAAAGGGTTCACTGATGTAGATTGGGCAGGCAATGTAGATGATCGTCGGTCAACTTCAGGGTACTGTTTTTAGTGTTGGTTCTGTTGTCATTTCGTGGTGTAGTAAGAAGCAATTCACTGTTGCTTTATCAAGCACTGAGGCTGAGTATATGGTAGCATCAATGGCAGCTCAAGAATGCATTTGGCTAAAAAGGTTGATAGGAGATATTTTTGGTACCGTTGACTATGCTGTGCAGATTTTTGTGACAATGAAAGTGCTATTAAACTTGCTTCAAATCCAATTTTTCACGCCAGGACCAAGCACATTGAAGTTCGACATCATTACATTTGAGAGAAAGTGTTGAATGAAGAAATTGAGTTGAAGGGAATATCTTCAAATGATCAAGTTGCTGACATCTTCACAAAGGCCCTGGGAAAACCTAAGTTTGAATCTTTTAGATCAGCTCTTGGAGTTTTCAGCCGTAAGCATGCACTAAGGGGGAGTGTTAAAAATTAGTGCATCTTATTTAAGATTATTTACTGTTTTACTTGGTCAGACTTAGTCGTTGTTTCTGCTCCTATTGTTTAGGATTCGATAAGTAGTTGAGTTTGTTTAGAAAAAGTCTGTTGAGTTTTAGCTTATAAATAACCTCGTGTAATGTTATTTGTGTCTTAGTTATAATAAAACATTTTTCCCAAAATTAGCTTCATCCACATATTTTCTCTTCATTTGTTTTAAATATGTCTAGAATTAGAGTTTGAAAAATAATTACAAGATTGACTTAAATATTAAACTTGGTTAAATTTAAATAAATAAATTCAAATTTGAGTTCATTTGTTGCATGGTCTTTTGAATTTTTGAATTTAAATTTAGTTTTAATATTTTTTATTTTTTATTTTACTTTAGATCATACCACAATACTTAAAATATTTGATTGGAGTATCTCTTGCACAATAACATCACTGATCCATAAACGCTATAATGTTGTTAGAAAAAGAAGATAAAGTTATGGATGACAATAATGGCCCGATTCAGTTCGGCCTGGCCTATTTTTGGTCCAATTTGGTCGAACCACGAGCTAAACTGGGCCTATTTTTTCAGAAACAAAGTCGTTTTGAAAATTTTTTTTAAATTCGTGGCCCAACGGGCCATAGCCAAGGTCACAGGCTGATCAGCCCGTTGGCGGGTCAGGCCATTGGCCGTCCACGGGTCACCATGGCTCGAGATCGGCCCGACTCAACCTGATTCATTGACATGCCTAGATAAAGTCGATAAGCCTGTGCGCGCATATATATATAATCTTATTTGTAATAATAAAGAATTAATTCAAGAGACATGCAATATACCATAAAGAATATAATAATCAAAATTAAGTAAAAGAATTTTTCTCTCAAAAAAAAGTAAAAGAATTTTGAATAATTGAATAAATTTTGGTAGAAGTTAAAAAAACCTAAGTAAGCTGTCACCACGTAATGCTGATAACAAGAGAATGATATGCTCGTGAATCCCATCGCACTCTACTTTCTTTCTCAGCCGACGATAACTGTCAACAATCTCATCCCGCAAGATCTTTTTCCGACAAACCGGACATGTCGTCGCCGCCACACACGGCTGCTGCAACCATTTGTCCATGCAGTCCTTGTGGTACGCGTGGTCGCATCTCAGTTTCCTCACGCTTTCTCCTTCACAAAACAAACTCAAACACACTGCACATTCCGCCAACCCCTCGCAGACCTTCTCCGAGTAACGAACTGTCGGGTTTTCCTTCTCTATCAGCTTCAGGTAAAGGGTTGTGTTGATCGTGTGCTTATCGGCGCTTGAAGTGCTGTTTCTGATGAGTAAGGACCGGACCAGAAGCATTAGCTCGAGGAGTATGAGCTTGAAGAAGATGTTAACGATGAGGTAGAGGGCAGAAAAAAAAAGGGAAAACTCTGCCATGGTTAGAGAACGAGAAGGTTGAAGAACTTACCAAGGAATGTGCAAGTAGTTTAGCTGCAACAATGGAAGTTTAAATAGCTAAGCCCAGTCTGACTTGGGGAAGAAGGCGATATGTTTTTTGGTTTGTGCTTCCTCTTGGTACTTAATGCTGAGAATCGTCAAAATTGGATTAAAAATTTGACTAGTTTATTTTTATTCATGGAATATTTTATTCGAAAGCAATAATTTAAAAACCTAGCTGGTTCAATCGTACAATATTGAATCGTCCAATTTTCAGTTCTATTTTTAATTTTCCGATTCAATTTATTATAATAATTCTCGTCATTAATTGATCAATTGTTGTAAAATAATAATTTCTTATAAATCAAAATAAATCAATTAAAATTTATTTAATAACTTTTTTCAATTAAAATTCAAAATTTTCGATAGATAAGGAAATTTTAAATCTTCAAATTCTTTAATTTTATTTAATCTTATCGGATTTTATGACAATCTAATACCGGTTAAACTAACGTTAAATCTCTTATCTTAACAGTTTAATGTTCAGTCCGATAAATTGGAGTTCAAATTAGATTCCAATAGAGCCATAAAAGATGTAACAATAAATAATGTAGTAACAACAACTTATGATTTAGGTTTGATAGAATATTAAATCCAAAAATAATTAATTATGAGTTGATTAGTAATACTCATTTTTCACATGAAATGTCATAATCTCCCTTTAAAAATCTTGTACGTCTTTATCAATAAATTTTAATATAAAAGCAAATTAAAAACTTTCTTAATCAAAATGTTAGAATCTTATCTCCTTAAAATATAAATAATATCACTTTCTATTTTTATTATTCAGATTTATTTTAATAAAAATGACCTATCAAATAATTTCAATTTAATTTTGAAAATTAAATATTTATAAATAACTAAATACAATACAAGTTGATTAATAATCTTTTTCTTATAAATATTAAATAGTGTCATCTCTTGATATCCACCTGTTTTACGTGGGATGTCACATTGTTTTCTGGTGTAGTGGTTTTGACTTTTTTTTATTCTGAATCCTGGAGGAGACTTAAGACTTCGTTCTTTCCTCGTGCCTGGAGAGGGTAATGTCACTTTCACAGGGTTCTTACCTGTATCCAGCTATGGCGGCCCTAGGTTATTTCTATTTCACGGTAGTTAGGTACTGGTACGGTTAACCTGTATGACGTTTAATAGTTAAGATTAGGCAGCGTACAAGAAAACAGGAGGATTAAGTATTTTCTTCTCCAATAACAAAGAAAACGTTTCGTGAATAGTTCAAGCAGGCGCCTTCTAACAGGTTTTTCCCTGGTTTTCAACTTTGATCGATTGCTTGTCTTCTTCTTTATGTTTTAATCAAAGTAGTTCTTTTCCTTTCCCTTTCACGTTAACCGTTTCTAAGTTTCTTGTAGATTAGTTCACAACTCAACATGCAACTTGCTCGTTTAAATTTCGACCCACGTTTTATCCATGGTTGATCTGATGAACAACGAAAGATTTAAGATTTAAGATAAATAACGTTTTTTTATTAATGTTGATTATAGATTACCATCAAGTAATTAGCCGTGCAGGTATAAGTCTCTTTCCTTTTAATTTTTCAGTGATTAAAAACTTAATCGGTTTGGTCGATTCAACCGTAAAATTTTGAACCATTTAATTTTTTATTCGATCTATTTTTATAACTTCTGTTATTAAAAATTAATCATTTTATTAATTAATCAGTCAAATTTTTTTTGTAAATTGTAAGTTCTTATAAATTAAAATAGATCAATTTATTTTTATTTAATAATATTTTTAATTAAACTTCAAAATTTTACACATATATGGACAATCTCTTTTAATTATTTTTCAAATTTTTTAATTTTATTTAATATTTCTCTGATTTTACGATGATCTAATATTAATTAGACCTTTTAAATCTTAAATCTTTCGTCTTATCGGTTTAATTGAATATAAAATATTTCTTTAAAAATGGTACGTGATTCATGATTGGTGATATGGTTATTAATGATCCGTGTGTTGTAAAAAATTATAATTTAAAAATAATTAAAATAATAATGTTTTTATCTTTATTTTATTATGAATTATAGATGGCTGCCCTTTTTACAAACTACTAAATTTTAGAATCAGATCCTCTGTTCCATTTAACTATTTTCTACCATATTTTATTAAATCTCATCCACACATTTATATAAGATCCACTCAAATATGTGAATTACATATTTATACAGTTGCCTTGATGAGATCATATACCATAATTCAACCCAATTTTAATCCAAGAATTCATTTGGTTCCACTTATATATTTTTTTAGTTTATATTTTATATTTTATAAATAAAAATAAAAACATGTTTGATTGTTAATAATATTGTTGTTATATTTTTATTACTAATAATAATAACATATTAGATAAAATCTAAAGATAAATTACTTTTAATTAAATAAATATATTATAATCTCTTATATAATATTACTAATAAAATTTTATTAAAATAAACTTTTAAAAATTAATATTTATTTTAAATTTATATATTATAAAGATATCTTAAATTCAATTATATATATTAATAATTGTTAAATTATTTTTATTTAATTTAATTATAAAATTAAATAAATTATTGAATTAAATTAAATATTTCATAATTTTATTAATAATTAATATATATCTAATCGTTAACTAATATATATTTATTTGATAATAAATCATATCGAAAAATAGAAACAGAAAATAAAAAAGACACTTTTATAGTTTGCATAAATTTTAAAAACCGAAAGAAACTAAAACAAACAAATTTTTTACTGAATTTAAAAATAAAAACAAAGAACTAAAAGTACAAATAAAAATAAAAAATCCTAAAAATTTTTATAATAACCAAAAACAAAAAGAAACGATTTGTCAAGTTTATTTAAATCAAGTTACAATATTATTAAGTCAAATCACAATGTGAATTATTATGTACGTCGTGATATTTATTGGGACCTATGAGCTATCGACGTTTGTTGTTAAAAAATATGAACAGATGAGCAGACAAAGAGCGTTTGTTGTTCTTAAATAAGGAATGAGTAGGACAATCTATAAGTTGTTGGGTCCTAATAGGAAACCTACCAATTCAATTTCACAACCTAGCTCCCAATAAATCACTCAGCAACCTTTTTTTTATAAATATTTTTCATGCCATTAAATTAAAAATTGCAGAGGCAGATTTCTCAGGTTGTATCTGTCAGAACCTACCATTGGCTTTTTTCTTGGTTTAACTGTTGTACCAGAAGCAAGCTATTCTCTTCTGTCCAAACTCCAAACTCCCAATGACTAATCATACAGTATTTATCTAATTGCATTAGCTTATTTAGAATGCAAATCGTTTTGAAACTTGTACTTGAGGAAACAACAATTCTTTGAACTTGTTCTACTTTCAAAATCAAAGTGCTAGCAGGTCTTATTAATCATTATTTGAATTTGGAACTTTTGGGTTCGATCTGACTTATTATCAACTCTAAACCTCATGTCAATTAGAAAAATGAACCTGTAAAATATGTAGATGATGATCATTAGACATGAAACACAATCTGCTATAGAACTTTATTTGGAGTATATATGACATATCTATGAAGATATAAATGCTTACATTCTGCAGACAGTCCCCATGTGCTATACAGCAAGAGATAAGGTAGGACCAAGGTCTTAAATTCTAGAGTGGAGGATTTGGTGATCATTGGTCACTCAGCACATTAGATCACCTTTAATCACTACCAATAGCTTGTATTGACTGGTGTTCATAGCCTACTCTTTAAAACCATCACTTTCTCTACACATTGCCGGCTTCAATCATCAATTCTATGACCCTTTTTGACCTTTATGATGATAAAGATTATCAGTCACCTACTACATGCACAGTCACGTATCCCCATAGTTCATGCCATAACACACAGTTCATTAATTCAATCACCAACCCATCTCTACTGTAATCAAAAGGACCAGACCAAATATTTATGTTCTTGTACGTCTCCAACGACTTATTTAAACTATCCGATTACGATAAACTAAGGTAACGATCCCGATCGGCTACACTTTTCTTGTCAGAAAAAGGTACACATTTAGCATAATAATGTCATGAAAGTGATGAAAAGAATGCACTATTATGATTCATTCTTCTTTTTGGTAATATGTTTTAGTCATCAACGATAGTACAACATGAGTATGGATGACCATATAGCATTTACTAACACATTCTCCTTTTATGCCTACCCAACACAAAACGCTGGGTCAGTAATCCAGACTACTCGGAGCTACAATGTTTCCCAAATTAAAAAATTTGATTTAACTAAAACATTCCATGTAAACCATTAGTGTGTAACAAAGTTGAGAACACGTACATGGTCTCTTCCTCGCTGTCATCCAACAACGTCGGGTTCCTTTGCCGCCGGTAACCTCTCACAACCTCGTCAGACAAAACCTGAGTCCGACAAAGCGGGCACGTGGCAAAACCCTGCTGCAGCCACTTGTCGAGGCAGTCCTTGTGGAAGACATGTCCACACCTCAGTCCCCGGACGCTCTCACCCTCGTGGAATTCTGATAAGCATACAGCGCACTCCGACGCTCGCCGGTGTTGGTGTCTTGAGAAACAGACTGTCGGGTACTTTTGTTCGATGAGATTGACGTACTGGGTGTCGGTGATTATGCGCTTGTCAGAGTTTTTGGTGACAGAACGGCATAGCTTGGCCAGTTCCAGGAAGATGAGAGTGAAGAAGAGAAGGGTCATGGTGAGTAAGTGGGAGAGGAATTCAGAGAAAGCCGCCATTGACTGTAGTGTGGGGATGTGAAAATGGAGGACTGTTGGGAAATGCCTATCCGCTAAGGGAAGCATCAGTTTTGTAAGCAACAGAAAAATAGTGGCAAGTTGATCTTTGTCTCTTGGGGTTACTGTGTATTGATATTGATGATGTTCTACCGGAGAACAAATGAATCGGTGACACGTGGAAAGGTTCATCGTGGTGGTGCCATACTTTGGAAGGAAAATTTTTGTCAGGTTGCGGACTCAAATACGATCCTGGAAATGGAAAAACTCTGTTTCACCGGTATTTTATTTCTGGTAGGTTTAGACTTTCCTAAAATATTTCATGAGTTAGCTTAAAAAAATTTTTAGCTGATTATTAATATTATATATAATAAAATTATTATTTTATAAAAATAACTAAATAATAATACTCAAGTCTGACCAGCCCAATCGAATCAAAGTCAACAAGTCAAATTTGAGTTAGCTAACCCAAAGATAGGATTTTTTTGCCTAGATAGGTAGGGATGGTAATGGATTGGCCCATGGGCCATTTTCATTAAAAATGTTAAATAATTTAATTTTTAATTAAATTAGGGTTTGAGTTGCCCAAATCCAAATTTACCCGAAGCTCAACTTTTTTAAGTAAAATAATATTATTTTATTTAAAATAATTGGACCTCGAGTTTATCTAGACCTGAACTTGACCCATAAATCGACCTATTAAAAACAACTAAATTTAAGCTCATGAGCTAAAAATTGCTATTCCTATAAATAGGGTCGGCCTATAGCCCTACAAAAAGTGGCCAACGATGGCATTTTTTGAAAATTTCAAAAAATAATAAATTAGATCGGGTCACAAGTAGGGAAGTCTCTACCTAAGCCTGAGATGTTTGGTTTGAGCTGGGCGACTTAGCCTATTGTCATCCCTAATTTTCGGTTTTAAAGAAATTTCTATTTATTATGAAGTAATGATAGACAGGTATATAATTCCTTCTTGAGGTTACTCAAGCTGGGCATGTCTCATTTTTAAAGATTTTGTTTGCAGCCTTAGTAGTATAGGTGCATTATGAGACTGATGTACGTGGAAGAGGAAAGAATAATACTTTTTTTTAAAATTATTTGGGCCATTTTCATACTCATTTCCTGAAGAAAAATGTCATGAAATTGGTACGCCACCACAAAGACATTTTTAGTGGGATGTACGATTTGTGAGGGCTCCAGTTCTAGGTGAAAATAGAATGTGGAACAAGTAAGAAAAAAATATTCATGACTTTATAAATGTAATCATGATACAATCACTTGTTGTTTACGATTTTTATTTAAATTATTACTATTTTAATTAATTCAATTAGTCATCTTTGTTGTCATATTCAGTCCGAGTCTTGTATTAAAGAGAAGTCTGGGAAGGTCCGATAATACACAGCTTTATTCTTACAGAACAAAAAGACTGCTTTCAGTAGACTCACATGCGAATGTGAAAATGAAAAAATAATACAGGTTGAAAGAATAAATATAAAAACTGATATGTTTTTAAAAATAAAATAGAATAGGTAAATAAATAAAAAATAAAATAAAATAGAAGAACCAAACGATAAAATTCAAATAGTAATTTTTCAAAACAATAATGAAATTTAATTATGCATGTTAATGAAAATCTTATATGTAAATTAAAAATGTTATTTAAAAATAGGAAAATAGATAAATTGATGAATTTATATAATAATTTATAATCACGGATAAAATGAATAATTTGACGAACCATAATTTCTATAGGCAAAAGATTAGTTTGGTATTGATTGCATATACACTTTGATTAGTCGGAGCAATCACTAACTTTAAATCATTCAAGTCACCTTCTTTAATAAAAGTTGAATATATAAAGTTGATACGAAGCTTTGAACACGAGTAAAAGTAATAACATATGCTAGAGATTTGGTTTGTAGGCATTACCGTAATAATATTTTTAATTGTATAAACAATTTATTATAGTTTAAATTTGTATAAATACATGAGTTGGCAAATTGTATTTTATATTAATGCTTTTTTACATATAGCGATCGGAAGTCCAATTTGTTGGATTTTAAAAAAAATGTATAAGATTAAAAGGTTCAATTGATATTAGAATGTCATAAAATTAACTAAAGATTATATAAAATTAAAGAATTCGAAAAATGATTGAAAGAGATTATCCTTATCTATCGAATAATTTGAAGTTTAATTAAAAAACATATTATTAAATAAAAATTAATTGATTTATTTTAATTTATAGAATTTATTAATTTACAAAAATTAATCAATTAATTAATAAATTAATCGATTTTAGTATAAAGAGTTATTAAAGTAAATAGAATTAAAAATTTGAAAACCAAATACGAAAATTAGACAATTCAAGGTTTTTACAAGTAAACCGATAAAACCAGTTAAGTTTTTTAATTGTCTCTTTTTTTAATTAAACTTTATGTTAAATGTTAAATTTTTTATATAATTGGATCTAAATACACTAAACACATATAAGTCTAAATGAGGTTCCATCCTAAAACCAATTGGTGATAAGAGAAGTAACTCACTAAGCTTATATGCATACTCAAGACCTTGTATTCTTTCAATATGGGACAAACGTCTAC
>JANIIA010000192.1:2336444-2362758 GCA_027478495.1 Erythroxylum alaternifolium
CTGTAGATTCATGTTAAGATTTGATTAGATTTTGTTCTTGGAGTAAGCCACGAAGAGAATGTAATTACTAATTAAGTGTTTAACGTGAGTCGAGTGCGATCTTAGATTAATCAATTTTAATTTTCCATCTCGACCTTCTCTTTTAAATAAGATTTAGCTTATCATGTAGACTATGATGAGATTTTATTTTTTGGTCATCGCATATCAGGATCAAATCTTCTATGCTTATAATCTTGTATTAATCCTATTTCATATCATCTCATCCGCATATTTTTTTAAGTTTAAACATATTTGTATGGATGAGATGATTTGGAATAAAATTGGTGTAAGGTTAAAAGGCAAAGAGAATTTGAGGGCATATCATTACCTCCGACTCCCAAACTTCAACTCTATCGAAATCTACGAAATTTGGGTTTAGTTGGCAAGTAAATCATAAGATGTTTAACTATAAATTATTACTACAAAAATTAAAATATTTATTTTTAACTACCATAAGATAATTCAAGTTGTTGTAAGATAAGATGTTTAAGGTTTAAAAGGTTCAACGGTTATTAGACTGTCATTGTTAAAAATTGAAGAATTTAAAAAATGATCGAAAAAGATTATCTTTCCTATTTGAAAAATTAAAAAATTAGTTTAAAAAAAGACTGTTAAATAAAAATTAATTAGTTTATTTTGATTTATAAAAATTAATTAGTTTATAAAAGCTAACTTATTAATTAATAAATTGGTTGGATTTTAACAATAAAAAATATTAAACTAAATTAAATCAAAAAATTAAAAATCAAATAGAAAAGTTGGTTGATTTAAAAATTAAAATTAAGTTATATATAATTAACTGCTATTCACATAATAATTAATGGTAGTATTATTAGTTAGCAACTTTAATGTTTCTAAATTAATGTTAAGTTGGTTTCATACGACAAGTCTCTTTTAAAGTTTAGCTTCATCAAATGCAGGTGGGTCTCCGAAACCTTACCTTAATTAATGCTAATACGTTTCAATCAAATCATCCTGATGTGTCTGAAAGTTGCAAATCACACAGAGAACACTTGTTTCTGAAAAAGAACTTACAGAGTTCACGACTCTGTCCGAAGTTTTAATATTATTCCAAACAATATGCTAAATTACGGATAAGATCGTGTTTCGGTTATTATATTTTTTTATATTTTATTAAATTTTATTCATATATTTACATAAATTTAGATTTAACAGATCATGGTTGAAACAGAATACTAACTTTCAACAAAAAATGTTAACATCAAACATTAGAGCATATCATCCACATTACAAACAAACAGTTTGACAAAACTGTACTCTTTTAAGCGTAATGATACAGATATATTTTTACCTTTTTTAATTTCAAATTATTTTTATTTCAATTTTAAAAATTTTTCTGATTTAGTTTCTTAATCATTTTATATTGAAAGATTTTGTTAATATATTCATAAAATATTAAATAACATCAATAAATCTAAACTAATCTTATAATTATGAGTAGTGATAATAATATGTGGAGTTGGTCTGACCTATTTATTTATTTTTAAGAGTTGAATTTGGATTAGGTGGGTCTTATATTTTATAATTAATTAAACTCAAATAAATTAAATACATTCTGACTTAATTCTTATGGAATATTACTATTTAAATTTAGTGATTTAGTTTAAATTTATTCTACTAATTTCAAATTGAATAAAACTAAATATATATTTTTTATCATGTTTAAATGTGAAATCACCGCAACTGTACATATTGTATTTTTGGGACAAAAATATCCTTTTAGTCTTTTGTTGACTAAAATATATTAAACCCCTATGTTGCTTGCTTTATTTTATTACTTCCTCTATTTCAAACATAAAAATTATTTAAAACATAAATTATATTTTGATCGTTAATAAACAAAAAAGGAAAAATTACTAAAAATATCATTGTCTTCATAATTGTAATTCATGACTGTTAATTTATGGAAAAAAACTTAAGAAAAGAAAATTTATTTATGAAACAAAATTAAAAAAAGGGTAGTTCCAACAGCTCATAGTTTTTTTGGGACAACGAGGGTGGATTGAAGATAACAATAAAAAGTAAAATACAAAAAAGTCTTTTTGATTTTTAAATTCTTTTAACCGGTAGTCAAAGGGGTAATAAATTTATTTTTAAAATAGAGGGAGACATAATGTACTAAGAGGTAAAATACAGAGGGTTAAGTGAATTTTTTGTAACATATTGTTATGATGTGAGTGTAATAATTTATTATATAGTCATTTTTGAGTGATGATAGTATAATAACTTATTACATTATTGTTCCTAATATATTTAAGATTATCATTAAAAACAAAATTACATAAATAGAAGCAATTTTTTAAAAAAAGTTTTAAAATGTTAAAAAAAAAATTGTCGAGGCTTATTTTGATTAGAGAATATTTCAAACCGGGCTTGGATCATGGCCCGTTAGTATTTCTAGTTGGTTATCTTTTAAACTTAAGACTTGATAATCCTTACCGTTTGATAACAGAATATTAAATAACGATCGCAATCTGACACGCGTCATCCACGAGTTGGAAGCATCAATTCTTAATTTCAACGAAGACCCACAATTTGTTTCCACTTCTGCTATAAGTCCCCTGTGAATTTTCCCATTCAGATCAAACCTCTTTAACCACAAGAATCTACTCTCAAGACCCAGAAACAACCAAATCTACGGCCAACCCAACAATTCACCGATGGAGTCCTATGGCCAAGAACAACAAGAAGAGCGGCAGGTTGTTTTGGTAACTGGGTGTAGTCAAGGAGGTATAGGACATGCTCTGGCTAAGGAGTTTGCTGCTAACAAATGTCTTGTGGTGGCCACTAGCAGGTCCTTGAATTCAATGAGGGACCTTGAACACGATCACAGGTTCTATGTTCAAGAGCTTGATGTTCAGTCTGATGAGAATGTCCAGCATGTATTGTCTACTGTTCTTGAAAAGTTCGGCAAAGTTGATATCTTGGTTAACAATGCCGGTGTTCAGTGTGTTGGCCCTCTTGCTGAGATCCCTTTATCTGCTGTGCAGGACACTTTCAATACCAATGTTTATGGTAATCATTCTCACACGGATTAGTTCCTCTTGCGTGCTTACTGATTGATGTTACTTTTTTCTTCCTGAGCTATTTTCAGCATTAAATGGGTGCAACATTTGCGATATAAGGAAATTGCAGCAAGTTCTTAACTTCAAATTGTTGATTCTGCAATATAAATAAGAATTAATCAAGAATAAGGTGTAAAGTTGTTGATCTAAATGAGAGTCCTTTCCTCTTTTGCTCCTACGGAGGAAACTTTCAATCTTTAACTATGTAGTGACAGGCTCCACATCCTCGTGGAACAAGTTTTGTAAGATCAGCTTGTGGAAACCACTTTGTGCGGTGTGTCTTGTTGCTTCCAATGGAATTTATTTTATTTTGTACTTGCTCTATGATCTTCAAGCAAAACGAGCTACTGAATGTGCTTTTGCATAGTTTAGTCCAATGCTGTATCTGTGCTATTTCGAACTATTTGAGATATTATCCCGCAATTTCGGTCATTGATGCAATGTCTGGATGTATCTTCGTTTTGTTGCAATATTAGTTGTTGCTGTCCATAAAGCACTGGCTAATTCCTTCAGTTATGGTACTTTAACATATAAGCTGCATCACCCTATTTGCTTTCCGTAGACCATGAGTCATCATTCATGTGATCTTCTTTCTACCTATCGATTTCCTAAACCTAAATTTATTTGCCGCAACTTTGAGAAGTACATTAATTTTGCGGACTCTGCAACTTAAATAAGAAGGTGCTGTGTTAAATTAACATACTAGCTATTTGAAAGAGGTTTCCTTCACAGTTGATACAATTTATCTCTAGAATGATCAGAATAACCCCGCCTGATGGAATGAGGAGCTCTATTGCTCATGTGTCATCCTAGTATACTCATCTTGGAGCTTGAACACTTTTAAGTGGTTCACCTTAGGAGGCTGCAGTTTAATTTGGAAATGACAATAATGGTTTTCCCTGTAGAGCTTAAGAATGCTTTGTTCACAGATCCCTGTACACCATCTAACTTGTTGCTTAGCTTTGTTTTCCATGAAGTTTTCATCTACAAGAAAGGGATCTTGTTTGTAAATTTCACGTTCTGCTCTTCTGCTGATGTTAGGAGTAAAGCCAAATCCATCTTCATAGCACTCCTAAGTGGTACTGAAGAATGTTACACTTCTGTTAAAAAAGGCCTAAGATACCACTATTGCATGCCACTAATAAGAGACATCACAAGTTCACTTTTCACCTAAGAATTCTCATCAAGGAAGAGACTGAGAGGTTAAAAATATGAAGAGCAGCTGTCTCTGTTTCGTTCATCTTGTTATACTAATTGGTAGATATCTTTGTTCCGGTAATATTTTTTTCTCATTTTGCCTGTACACCATGCAGGTCCCTTGAGGCTGGTTCAAGCGGTTGTACCTCATATGGCATCTAGGAGAAAGGGGAAAATTGTAAATGTTGGAAGTGTAACTGTTATGATTCCTACACCATGGGCAGGTGTCTATACTTCAACCAAAGCTGCCCTTCATACATTGACCGATACTCTGAGGTTCGTATATTCTATCATGTGTTTCATGTTTTTGTCTCAGCTCTGGTTCATAGCTGCATAAAAGCTTTGAATTTCTATTGTATAGGCCCCATAGAAGAGAAAAAACCAATGCAGAAATTGATTGTAATCATATAGATGCATGAATATATTTGAAGAACGACATAAGAAGTATTTAGTGAAAAGCAACCTATCTCGTGAAGACTTGCATTATACAAGTTTTATTGTCAAATGACTAAATAATCTAATAAATGTTCCTTTGACTTAGTTGTGAGCTTATCCTTTCGATTGATTAACAATAGTGCAGACAGATGTTGGTTTCTGCCACCTTAATTTAGTTGTACAGAAGAATCCTGCTTCAGATAAGATCCTCGTACTAGCCCAAAGCAAAGTACTTCTGTCCATTAGAAAGAAACCAATATCAACTATTGAAAATTTTATGGCGTTTTAAGATATGTTGTTTATGTTCTTGCCCATTGGTGGATAGTAATACCTGCAATAATCCATCTTAAGTGCAGGTTGGAACTCAAGCCTTTAGGGATCGATGTTATTAATGTTGTTCCAGGAGCTGTTCGATCAAACATTGGCAATTCTGCTGCAGCCAGCTATGGTCGAATGCCCGAGTGGAAGCTATACAAACCATTTGAAGCAGCAATTAGACAGAGGGCACACTTCTCACAACAAAGCAAGTCCACCCCTACGGAAGAGTTTGCAAGAAAGACTGTAGCTACTGTTCTAAAGAAACATTCGCCCGCATGGTTCTCATACGGCTACTTCTCCACCCTTGCATCAATCATGCATCACTTACCACTCTTTGTTAAAGATTTCATGATTCGACGAGCCTTCAAATTAAACTCGAAATGATATCTGATTTGAATAGCCAGCTCTTGCAGACATCTCTAGTTCAATGTCTAGCCTTTAAGTAGCTATGAATTTGGGTACCATTCGATAGGCTTTGCTTCTTGAACGTGTTGTATAACAAGATAAACAAGTTCTGCTTCTGTTTTTTTGTGTTTGATTAAACCAGTTAGAACATATTGGCCATGACCTTGTTATTACCTTGTCTTTTATGTATATCGAGGTCAACCTTTTCTTAACGTTCATGAACAGAGAGACTGATAAATGATCCTCATCTGCGAGTACCTACATCGATATACAACCAACCCAGTATAAACCATGATCATCCAGATATGGGCAGTGGGTAAAAACAGAAAGAGAGGCGGTAAGTACTGATAGTACTCTGTTCTCAACTTGGTAACTTCCAGTCTAAATCACAGGCTTTAAGGTTACATTGGAATAGGAAACCAAGATAGAAGAACCTCTTTTGATGGTAGGAAGAAACAAAATGGAAGTAAAGAAAATGGTTCGTGGAAGGAAAACAGACTATCATAAAGTTCACTGCCAGTTCTACCTGGCAGAAGATAGTGAAGGCTTGTAACTGATACATTTCGATATACATTATCAAAGATTCCGACTTTCAGATGGTTACACTTGTACTATTTCAAGGGCTTACGAGATACACCTTTCTCCTAGCAATTTTTGGCTGAGAGTGTGTCGATTGCATCATGCTGAATCAGAAAGGTTGAAGTAACAAACAGTTAAAATTTAATAGCACAATTCTGTTATGCCTTTCGATATACGATTTTGCTCTCAGATGCACTACATTGATACTTCCCAAATTGTTATTGAATTCTGGCGTTTCATAGTTTCGTTTTAATTCATAGGTCCTTTTGTTTGGTATTTGAGATATGGGACGATTTTCCTGAAGCTGAAGGTACTAACAAAGATGTACGCAAGCAACATTCTTGCTGTTACAGAGAATTGACAATTTGGAAGTAGTCTCAGAAGGAGCCAACTGAAAATTCCAAAATGCTCAACTGATCCTGCTTGCAGTTACAATCACATTAAGTTTATGGTGTGTCTATCTATCTAAAGTGTGAACTGTCACTAAGAATGAGGAGGGTGACCATAGTACACCATGCCTGGTGGGTGAAGAGGTCGGAAACTAGGGCCTGGTGGTGGTTGTTGAGTTAGCATTGATTGTTGCTGAGCTATAGGCTGCTGCTGCTGGGGCAACTGTAGCGATTGCTGATGTGTTATTTGAGAAGGCTGATGAGTTAAAGGCACCATGGGACTGACCATGTAGGGTGGTGGAGGCAGCGGTCCAGGAGGTAAAGGTGAAATAGTACCGTAACCATAAGGGCTTATAATCCCCCCCGATGGCTGTATATATTGTTGGGAGGGGGGGCTTGGAAGCATGTGATATTGAGCTTGTGAACTAGGGGTCTGGTTCTGCACAGTGGCCTGCGGCAGCCGAATCGATTGGTATGAATGGTTTAACGGAGCAGTGGCCGGTTGTGCTGGCACAAACACATTAGGTTCTGAAACAGTCAAGGTGTTTTCAGGTTTTGACGACTCGGAAGCTGAATTGACAGGCATGGATGCATATGGATTTGGTGTCGAAGCTTTTATTAAAGCAGCATTTTTGGCCTCTTCTGCAGCAAATGTAGAAAGAACAGAATGCATGATCAATTGAGAGGAGCTGGAAGCAGCGAGCTTATCTGCAACCTCAGCAGCAATGGCAGCTGCAGACTTCTTTGGCGTTTGTTCAACTGATTGGTTCGTCGGAATCAACGCTTTTGCTACATAGTTTTCATCATCGAGCCATTTTCTCATGTTGCTCGCTTCCTCTGCCTGTGCATGGGCTACCTAAATATATGCATATTGCAACGTCTTCTGAGAAAATTTAGGCAACTCCAAAAATATTTCCACATTCAAAAGCAACAAAAGTTAAGGGCTGCAACTCAGATAAACAAATCAAGGGCTGCAACTCAGATAAACAAACTTCACTGAAGGTTCATGCACAGAAATAATCCTCCTCCTATAAGCTACTAGAATTGACACCAAGTTGATTGGGCAGGAAACAGAATTTGGCATTCAAGGAGGTTTCCAGCCTACAGGAAAACTGTGGCATCAAGTAGGCTCTAATAAATGCATTTGACAGCCCACAGTTGTCTTCTAAAAATTCACTATAAAATCTGAGCTAGACCAGCATGCAGCCCCACAAACAAGTTCAAATTGCAAAAATTAGAGGATAACTGCTTGACGTTTGTCAAAAATAGAATCTAGATGACTGCAATACAAACATAGATATGATAGATGAATGTCCATAATTCAACAAAACCCTGTATAAATAGGCACACTTCCAAGAAATGAAAAAACAAGACACGTACCTGCATCTGAGTTCGGATATTCTCCAGTTCAGACTCCTACAGGAAAAAACAAAGGGCACAAAATCATGAATAATGAACATACAAGTGCACACATAATATCTAATGCATAAGTTCATAATGATTTTATAAGACATGATCGCTAACATTCATGCAATCACTAAAGGTCATAACAAGATTGATACCTGTTCTTGTAGAGCTTCTTTCAACTGAGATATAAGAGCAACTCTACTTGCTTCAACTGACTCGAGTTTCTCAATACATTGGTTCAAAAGCTTTTCTTCCTCCTCTAATTCTTTCGCCAAAGACTTACGTTTAGGGTCTTTTCCTGAATAGCAAAAAGTAACGCTTTAGGTGGCCACACATTTTGGGTCAAAGCCGAGCCTTGAGAGCCCTACAGGAAAAAGAAATAACAATAAAGCGGCTCAAGAGTACACACACTCAATCTAATCTGCAGTATGGTAATAACTTCATATGATATTCAACATACCATCAGTAGAAACATTATCAACTTCTTTCTCCATCTTCCTCACACGATTAACTGCAGCCTTGCAATTGCTCATCTCTGCTTCTTCAGTTGAATGTTCACTATCGACCAAGTGATATGCTGAAACTATTTTTTCAGCAGCACCTCCAATAGACAGTTTCTGGTTGTGCAGTGCAATGAAAAAATAAGTTCTATTCTAAACTACAAAACAGAAACAAATATGAAAAGGAGACGCAATCTGCAGAAATATCATATTAAATATGGCCTGCATACTGTATAAAAAGGAAAACAATGACAATCAAGGGCCATGTTCTAACCGTTCTAATGGATCGTGTATCTCGTTTCACAATTTTAACCGAGCGTGATCGTTTTTTGCTGAACTCCAAAGGTGGCATTGCATCTTCACCAAGCATTAGATCTTTAAGGCTTCGGGCACGAGATCCAAATACTCTCCTCTCCTCCCATATACTGACCTGACAAATTTGTAAACAATGAGCTGATTAATTGAGCACATTATCCACTCTTTCTAAATATGGCTGCAAATCAAGACTACTAATCCCAATTTCCAACTAAATAAAAATGATCCAGAACCAAAATTTACAAGGATTTGCATCCCAGGTATGGAGATTATACTCATATGGTACTTGCAAATACAATGGCACATTTCTCTCTGTCCAATACAGTGAAACCACAGATAATTGACTTACCAGTCGAGAGACCACATTCTTGCCACGATCATCGCCTTTCTCAGAAACATCTTTGAGTGCAGCTGGAAGAACCTTCCAAAACTCAGTGACAAATTCATTTCCCTTACGCTTACTGTTCTGCAAGATATCATTTGCGAGATAGAGAAGAGGAACTTTCTGAACCATCTCTGAACTGTGGAACTGTTTATCCCATGTTGCAACAACCTGTTCTGCCTTGCTTCGGTGAAATATGCACCAATGTGACAAAGCTATAGAAGTAGAGTTAAGATGGTGAAACATAGGTTGTTCAATATCACCATTTTAACTTGAGAAGTGATAACATTATATAAGTAAGCACCAAAGAAGGATCATAATCAGACTGTGAACACGAATCAAGAACTGCTTTCAGAATAACTTAGAAAATCCAATAAAATGACAGGTCGAAACAAAATTTGAATTTCAAATTTTAGCTCTAATCATCATCATCAACACCCAATTGTAAGCCCATTAAGTCACAAGGTCTGGAGAGGTCCGATAGTACACTTCCTTACCCCTACGTAGTAGAGAGGATGTTTCCGAAAATTTTAGCTCTAACACAAAAAAAATGATTAATGACAAACAGTAGGGAAACATAATATGAACTCAGTAGTAATTGCTAAATCAGCCACCAGAAGTACAACAAGTTCATAGTAGTTTCTAACATTATAATGGCATACCAAACACAATCGTTTGTTAAAGTTGTTCTACGACTACAATCAACATAAAACAACACAGAACACTAATTTTTATTTTAAATGCAACGGAGGAGAAAAATACTAGTTAAAATTAAGGAAATGCAAATGATAAAATCCAATATTTCGGAACAACTGAAAATGGAAAAACGCAGAAAGGATACTTTCAATACATTGCTGGGTGCTGTTGAGCTTAGAAAGCTTGTCTGAAAGTATCTGTTCACTGAATAAACTATTCATCCCACCTCAAGAATTCCCCTCGCGTGCCAAGCAACAAACCAATCACCAACTAAGAGCAAAACCTAAAAAAAGACTCCTGAATTTTCAAGTACCCAATTGAGCAAAAGAACTAGCAATCATGACAACTCCAGAAACCAGCTGAAATTGATCCAAAGATGTGAGCTTTGGCCCTGAAACAGATGCCAGCAACTGTCTGACAATACTAATTACCCCCTAGATGAAGGTAATCAACTGAATTCGGAACAAATGCAGGGAGACAAACCCTAATTGAACACATAAACAACAGCTCTCATGCGACGGAATCCTGAAATTTGAAAGGTGAAAAAGGGAAAAAAAACAAAAAACAAAACGACGGCGTGAAGAGTAGCAGAAAGCTAGAAACAGATTGATAAGGAAGCAATGCGAATCAAAGAGCAGGGCTTCATGAAATTTGAGGAACCCTAGAAGAGAGAGTTCTGGGAAAGAGACGCGTATCCAAGAAAGAACGTGTCTATAATCAAAGAACTGGCAGAGAGAGAAGCAGCAGAGCAAAAGGACGTTAAAGAGGTCTGGTCAAAATTGGGGCAGACCATGAAACATCAAAAGTCTCTATTGTCTAAAAACGGCTCTGTTATTGTTATATAGATAAAATATCATTCTAACCTAATTTGTTATATTTTACAGTTTCATGTCTGTCTCTCCAATGTCTGACACATGTTTGTGATATTTGTCTCGGCCGCAAAATCTACTAGAGGACATAAACTAATAACCATGAATCGTACCTGGAGTTCTTGATGATAATTGATAAGAAAAACATAAAGATCATGACTTTATTATTCAAATTGCAATCATATTTTGTAATTATTACACCTGATTGGATCTGTTCTTAAAAATTAATCACTTTTCAATTTTAATCAGAAGACTTTTAAAGGAACATGTTTTGCAGATTATCAAACTCGCATGCAGATTTGAGCATGCCTAGAAAAAAAGCAACCTGTTCCACCAATTTAAGCCAGGAAAAGTTATAAGTTCTGCAATTTGTAAGAAAAATATGATGTACACACAAACGGAGAATTTAGTGAGACATAGAGCTCTGGGTGCAAATATGATTTTTGCTAAAGAAAACTTAAAACCATAATATAACCCCGTCGTCAAAGACCTAAATTCACTATAGATCATCTCTTGGCTTGGCTGGACCAATTCCCTCCCAGAAGCAACACCTGCATACCTGCAAAGACGCAATTATGTGATACTAATCTATATCATTATCTAACAAACTGGACAACCATAACAAATTCCTAAGAGCAGCCTCGTAGGTAAGTAATAGCCTGATCCCTACTGCTTGATGTTTCCATCCCGCTCCGCAAGCTTTGCTGCAACCTGCTCTTCTGACAATGGAAGATAGTAGATTCGAGGGGTGGCTTTGGTCTTCTGAAAGAGGTCATCCAGGGTAACAATTGGAGGTTCGTGCTTCTCGAGTGATGGGGGTGGTGGACGAGCAAGCCTTTCCTTGGCACTTGGTGGGTTAGATAGTGGTGGTGGCGGTGGAAGAGGAGAAGGGGTTAGAGGCTGCTGCCTGGAAACCTGACGCGGTGAGGGCTGAGCCTGCAAAGTTGATGGAGCAGCAGGAGCACTAGGTGTAACAGCTGTAGTTTGAGACTGAGGAGCTTTCACACGCATCTTTACTTCTTGAGGGTCAACAAACTCAGCCACCAGAAGGCGTCCACCATTGGGTGGCCATTGTAGGTTGTATACAGCATTTCGAGTTTCTATGGCTTCGTCCACAGAAGAATACTGGATTACATAATTTCTGATATCAATAACAAGTTCAAAGTAATGTATAGACTCTCCAAGAAAATTTGCATTCTCACAAGTGTCATTACAGAGAAAAGGTTAAATGTGCTGATTCCATAAATCTAACACACTGCCACAAGTAATTGCAGAGACAAAGAGAGGGAGAGAGATCTTACGGTAACATAGCAATGGGTTTTAATCTGATCCATCCAAAAACTGGTGAAAGTCCCAGTTTTTCCTAGAAGTTCTTGGACAGCTTTAATGGTGAAAGGACGAAGAAATCGATCAATCTTGAGAGAATTTGTTGGAGGGTTTTGCGATGGTGGAACTGAAAAACAAAAGACATAGAGCAAGGCGTTACTAGCTATTAAAATAACTGTCACTAAAGTTTATTAAAATGTGAAAAATAACAACTTACCAACTCGCTCCTTGGGTGTATCATCACTAACTGAAGAGTTAGATCGAGAGAAGTTTCCTCTCGTAGCTGCAGACTGAACCGCATCTTTAGGCGTAATGATGGGTGCAACATCAGCAGTTTCTGTTTCAGAAGTCTTGATGCTCTCAGAATTCCATCTGCGCTGCCTCTTTAAAGGCTCATTTCCAACATTTTCTTTACCTATAAACGACATTCAGTCAAACAAAGTACCTCGTCACAACTCCAGATTACTTGGAACAATATGAACAACCAAAATCAAGAGACCATATAAGTAACGAGAAAAAGTATGGTAAATTCTAGGATAACTAAAGTGCATGAAATTGCAAATAGAATTAGCTTAAAAAGATTTGCTGAGTGTCGACCGGAATAAAATGCCCCGTCTCTCCATAGAACAATAGAAATTATCTCCATGGCAATAAGCACTTATAGCACACGTTAGAGTCAATGTATAATGCTATTGGTACCATCCAAAATTATATGAATCACACAAAATATCTGCCACTAAAAAGATCAACGTTCCCCTTTCCAGTGCATCACTGATCATGAAAGAATTTCAAGACAATTGGTTGATATCGCACAATTCATCTTGCAACAAAAGTAAAACTGTAAGCAACTTGAGGGAAAAAGAATGTCAATAAAGCAGAGGATATATATTAACAAAATCTGTCAGAGTCAATAAGGTGCCAGAGAGAAATCAAGAACCCATAGCTCACCATTAAATTTTCTTTTCTCCAGTGGTGCAGGAGAGAGAATGTTGCCATCGTCATGTACTTCTTTTTGCTCAGTACACAAGTCATTTCCAACACCTTCAGCAAGATTTTTGTCCATCCCAGTAATCACTTCATTTTTCTCAGTCTTGTCTCCAACTTCATCAGGATCATACTTTGAATCAATTGGCTTACTCTCCAGTACATCATCCTCCAAAGAGTCATCGCCAGAACTTCTGTCCAAATTTAACTTTTCTGAATCTATGATTTCTATGCTATCATTTTTCTTGTTCATATCTGCATTTGCACCACTGACGGTATCTTTCTCATCATCAAAAGATGGCGGATTCTCTTGTGGCTCTTCAACATCCATTGGATGTGATTCACCACCAACTGGAACAACATTATCTGATAATGGTTTGGCAATTTCTGGTTTAACAACATCTAGTTCTAATTTGACATTATCAGCATTTATATTATCCTTAAGTTCTATCTTTTCATTAATTGACAGAGAATCAGTAGCAATAGAATCAGATTTTACTTGAAACCCTAAATTAGGGCTGACCTCAGATACCTGGTTTCCCGTTGCAGAAGGGTCAAGCATGACATCCTCGCATTCAGGCTTCAAATCCTCAATGTCTAGTGGGGACTTCGAAACCTCTTTTTCCATCTGGGACTTCAAATCCTCCAGCTGGATCTTTGTATCCACATTCTCCAGCTGGGGCCTTGAATCATCAATCCCCAAAATTTCTTGTGTTACAGAACCTTGTGCAATTTGCCCACTCATCTCCACATCAGAAACCACCTTCTCTTTAATTGAAATGCTAGTATCCGCAGCCACTTCAGAACCCAGATTCTCCGCAACTGTAACATTGGTCTCAACTGTACTTGTGTTAGGTCTCAGCTCTCCTTCACATACGACATCTTCTTGAACTATTCCATGATCCACGGCTTCTAAGCTATCATTGATGTCAATCTGGAGATTCTTCACTGGAATATTAAACACCTCCTCCTTTTTGTGGACATCACCAACCCCAACTTCAACTTTCTTACTAACAACAGAAACTGATTCCGATTGATCTACAATTACAGGATGGGACTCTAAATTTATCCCATTATTTGCATCCTTCATAGCATTTTCCCTCTCAACATGAAGAGCTTCATCCAAGCGTTTTATTAGATCATCCTTCAAACCTTTAGTTGTTAATTTCCTCCTTTTCAGCTCCTCTTTCAACTCTGTAACCTTCCATTGATCTATTGGTCGATTGTCAAGTACTGGGTATCGTGATGACATCTTTTCAAACTAATATCACATTCACAACCTACAAACATATATTTCACTCAAAATCAGCTGCTTACAGAAAGCATCCAAACCATACAGACTCTTCAGAAAATAGGAAGATAAAGGAAAAGAGTGCAATGGAAATCAATCACTTTCCACTCAGCCATCTAGGTAGCTAAAAAACAGACCTGCTTCTGATAACCAGAGGTGCAGGAATAAATTGATATGCATAAGAAGCAATTAAGGAAAGAAAGGTCACAGCACAAAATAGCAACCAAATTACAAAGCTTGCTTACAGGGAAGATAAGTTAATGAGCTGTTGAAACAACTAAGTTTTTCCAAGAGGAATGTGAAAGGTACAAAAAAAGAAATTGAAGACAACATCATCAAAAGCATCTTTGGAAGTGAAGAGTGGAGTAGAATTTCATAAACCCACTCACAAAAATGTGAATTATTTCTTTTTTCTTTTTCCCATGTAACACAAACGAAACAAAAAACGAAAGAACCCTGCTTTAACACTGAAAAGTCATCACATCCTGCTCAAAAGCACACGAGCTTCCTAAAATGTTCCATCTGATTTATCAGAAAACTACAAAATGCTTCTCCCAGAAAGAAAGATCCTTCTTCTTTGTTCGTGCTAGTTTCGTTTAACCATTTCAAAGTGATCGACGCACTTACAGTACACATTTGAAAAACTTCCCCTTCTCTCTTTTAAATTTGTATATAAACCAGCTTCAATGTAGATAAATCAGAGTAGTATTCCAAACTCGAAGGATATTAAAAATATAAACAAAAAGCTAGTTAAGTAACAAGCAACTCAGTTTTCATACAACCCAAATTCGTAAAACACCCAAATACACACCATATGAAAAAGAAAAGAACAATGAGTAGAAACAGCGCACAGCAAAATCCAGAATGAAATTAATATTAAAACTAATAAAGCAATACCTCTCTGAGTTCGATTCCAGGAGGCTCACGCAAGGAGAAGAAAAGTTGGAAGAACAAATAGTGCGAAACCGTAAATTTCTCAACACAAAACCGACCATTAGAGATCGATGAACCAAATGCCACGGAGAAAACAAATCACAAAACAAAAAACCGTCCCAAACAGATAATTATTCGACAGCTCCAAAAAAGACCCCCCGAATTCAAGAACCAAAAGCGCAGGTTTTATTTTCCTGGAAAACAATAGAAACAGACAAACGACAGAGAAAGAGTGAGAAAAAGTAACGGAAGATAGTTTCTTTCAGCAAAGACGAAAGCCCAGAGAAAGAAATTTATTTTTTTCCTTAATTTCGATAGAGAAAAATCAAGGAGGAGAAAAATCTAATCTTTACCATTTGTAATTTGGGGGTTAGGGTTTTGGGGAGGGTGTGGTGGTAAATTAGCGTCTGCATAACCGATTAAAGAGTGGATGACGAATTTGCATTGCAGATTTTTCTCTCCAGAATGCCGAAAATACCCTTGCACCGGTGTGTCTCAACCTTGGATATCTAATGAAGTTTTAGGGCCTTTCAACATTCCCACTAAATTAATGTTTCATTGTACGAATGAATCGTGAATAGATTAATTACCTATCAAATCCTCTAAACTTAATTTATTAAATTTTATTTATATATTTATATAGAGTTCATTTAAATACGTAAATGAGATTTAATAGAACAGAGTAACTGAAATAGAGGATTGGAATCTACATAAATATATAGATAAAATTTAATAAAACATGATAAAAATATCATAACTAATATAAAAAATCTGATTCTGATTAATTAGCCGTTAAGGATTAAGTTGATTAATAGCTTGGCAAAAAAGTCTAAATTGGTCAAACTCGATAAGTAAAATTCAATCCGATCAAACTTCCGATCTAATAAAAAAGTTTTTTAAACCTAACTTGTCACGGCTCAACTTAATCTAACCTGAATCCGATTGATCAAACTCAGGTTTAGGCCTACCTTTTCAAAACTCGATTAGATTTTACCAAACTAGAACAGCTTATTAGTACCTTATGCTTAAGCACAAAAAGAAGGAAGGCATTTGTTCCAAAGTCTTTTGTATCCCTTAAAAGTCTGCTTAATGCATACATGAGATTCCAAAAGTCCCTTAATTTTGAAGCATCTGATCAAAGAAAATGTACCAAGCCATAGTGAGAAAGTATATACCATATTGGCTTCCTGTGCTTACCTTTGCTTTTGCTATTAAGAACTACAATAGCCCAGAAGTAAGAAACACAAAATTCCAGTCATCAGGGTTTATAAGCACGATCTAGAGAGACCTACGACAAGAGTGAAATAGATTACAAATATCAAGAGCTAAAACCTTGGTCAAAATATCAATAAAACATCCCACTTCAGGTCATATATTTACATGCAGTTTCCGGACATGTGACCAGTAAGGTGTTGGCTGCTCTCTGTATATTTGTTATAGCTGTAAGTTGTGAACTCCTGCTGCCGTGTCACCATGTACTCCGTAAGACAAGATTCTATCTACTCGCTTTCGTCGTCACTTTCTCGAAAGTTCAAATGATTCATATTCCTTTCGAGTGGCGGAAGCCCGTCTTCAGAATTTGTAGAAGAACCTTCATCTTCACTTGTTTCTCTCTCTATGGCTGCCCAAAAGAGGATATTATCAGGGAAATACTGGGATGATTTTCATCTAACTAGTTATAGCTCAATGAAGGAAAGCAGAGAAGAAAAGACGATCAGATACTCTGGACATCACCAGAAAAGCTTGATAAGTGAGAATCAAAAATCAAATTGCAGAATAGAAAGGTTAACGCCGATCTTTATGAATTGAGGAAAAAGTAAACAAGATATCGTCTAGCAATATGATTTCCATACCGAAAGCATAATAGTTGTGAAAGAAACAAGACATGATGAAGTGACATGGATAGTATTGTCAACTGCTAACCAATACACGCTTAAACGACATACTTTATGTTCAAGAAAAAAAAAAGGTCTGATTCCACATAAGTGAAAAATTTTGGCAAGGAATTAAAAGGATGAACCGAATGCAAACACTTCTATCTCGTTAATTTGCTTATCGAGCCCACCACTTTATGGAGTGGAAGAGAGATTTGGTTTCACTAAAGCAAAAGTACTACACCTTCAACTTCTGGGACACACTTTGGAACCTGACTTTGTTGAGAAAGCCAAGCATTTTGGACAGAAATAATGTCAGCACTATTTTGACAATCAGAGTATGCCTTGAGAAGTTGCCTGCATACAAATGAACAACATGATCAAGATGAAGAAGAGTTTGACCTATTTACATTATGAACGCAAGAAGAATTGCAGTAGAAATAAAAGAATTCAACAGACGATGCGATGCATTTCATTTCTGAAAAGTTAAAAACAATATTCTGAAAAGTTAAAAACAATAATAATCCGGAAGCAGCAGTTTTTAAGATCATAAACCAACAAGATTGTTTATGGTAACAAATAAAATGCAATGAACAAATTTTGGAGATCAAATCCTCTGTTCCAGTTAACCAATTCCAACCCTGTTCTATTAAATCTCATCCATAAATTTACGTGATGTCCACACAAATGTGTGGACCAGATTTAATTATGCCTCAGCAGACAAAATAAGGCAGGTACAAGCTCAATCATTTTGCTAAACATTCCACAACAATTTTTTCTTCTTTGAAATTTCTTTAGCAAAAACCAGAGAATAATTTTCAATTTAACAATTCATAGAAATACAACAGAAAAATACATGAGAATCCGAGAAAATCTTGAAGTATTGAACACTATTTGGAGTTCTTAGAAAATCCTTTCAAGTTACGAACTTCAAAGAGAGAATTTTGGAACTTAATTTGAAGTTTCAGACAAACCCTTTCATGTTACATGCTGCAAAGGCTAAACAACATAGAAATATGGAAGGTACCGGTTGAGGGACAGGAAAGCATGACCCCATTTGAACTTGCCCAGCAACAAATTTGCACTTTCATCTTCCCCACTGTCCATATAAATGTTAAAGAACATATAATTTGCTTTACTTTATTAGTGTGAATACTTGACAAAATAATATCAAGGAATAACAGCACACAGGAGGAGATCTAAGCAAATCAAAGAGACTAACAGCAACACTTGAAAAAATTGACATAGGAATATAGTTCATCATTACAATATAATAGCATGGACATCAAACGCAGCTGAAATCATTTCATTTGTTTCTCTTTGAGTTTTCTCTTTTAGAGAACTTGGGAAAGCAGTTCAGATAACTGCAAAGGGAGTTAAGGAAGAAAATTTGGGACGGACTTGGGTTTTGAAGACATCCTCATCCTATGCTAAATATTTCTGACCAACAGCAGTTATAGTTGTTATGCAGCTATACCAAGAACTTCCAACATAGAGATCAATCATAGCTTCACTTATATACACATCTAGCAGTAAAAAATGGTTCTACCAAAGACCAAATGACATGCTCAATGGCCTCTGATTAGTCATTAATCATTTTAAAAAAAAACAAAAGGGAAGAAATATAAAACTACTAAAAAGAAGTTCAAAATGGAATTAGTTGAATAGTAAGATTCAGGGATGGTTAGACAGGTACCATATAACTAAGGCTGCAGATAATGCCTCAACACAAGATAGCTCACACGGCCGACCATAATTTACTGGATTTGCTGCAACAAGCCATGGTACTGCATTTCAAACCATATTGTCAATTTAACAGAGACGGCCCAAAGAAAGCAATCACTCAGTAAACCTTAAATTTGCAAGAATCAGGCAACTTAAGCTACATGCCACTCCCAACAAACGAAATTAAAACCCAGAGCAACAAGCAGTTTATGTTCATGCAAAAAAAAAAATTCATGCTCTATTGATCAGTTGCAAATATGATGATACTGATATTAGTCTAATGCCACAAGTATAAAATAAACCAAAATGCAAGAACTAATGACAAAAGAGTTCACAAGAAAGCTATTATGTAATGTATGCCACTAAAGATTAACAAGCTAAAGTGCTGAAAGATTATGAAAGCAGGATCAGTGCACTGGTACTTAAAACTAACAGTTTAAGGATGAAAATTAGTTTGCAAATGAATATCGAAAGAGCATGAAATCAGTCCCACAATCACCAATAGTTTGAAAATCTTCCATTCTTTCATACTAGCACGTTTCAATTTCAAAAGAAAAATATAACTCTGAAGAAGGTACTAGCTAGGTCGATGTACACAATACTTTTGCCTCAAACATACGCTGTCCTTTCTAAGATTCAAATATGTGATTTTTTATGGATTAAAATGGTATCAGTTTTTCATTCTTGAGCCACCAGCCACCATCATACATAACTGCACGTACGATTTCCTATTTGCTTCATAACTGTCATCTATTATTCCATCCAATACCAAAAAGAACAGATAATGACTGCTGTTTACTGAAGATAGTATAGAACAATAGCACAGTTTCAACGGAACAAGGAATATGAAGGCATTACCACATCACTTAAAATACATCTAAATGATGTGATTTATATATATTTTTTAGTACTTTTTCCTTTTGCTTTTCACGTTTTATCAAGCACTAGATTACAACATCAACCAAAAAAAGAAATGAGGGGTAAGGAAAAAAATTATTTTCACAACACCGAAGTGAAATAGCATTGACACATTTGAAACCTGTGATACTCCCACCACATACGATCTTAAGAGAATTTAAATTCATACATAATCGAGGAGCAGCACAACGCAACTTCACAAAAGGTACATCTCCCAAACGCGCCCATGAGCAATCAACAACAGCTAATCCTTTCCTTTTCAGCAAGCTATAATCTTCCTTAGAGACACACTGGGTTCCAACAGGACTGCCATCAGAGATACCCTAGTGTCAATATGAGGAAGAGAAAATCCCTACTCAGACCACAGTGGAATTTCATACACAACACAACAAAACAGTGGCAATTACCCAGCATTATGAATTTTTCAAAAGTTCAAACGAATGTAGCATTTAAATACTTATGGCATAAAATTAAAGCTATTGTAAACCCTGCAAGCAAGTAATTGGTTGTCAACCCAAATAAATTTCTTCTCATACAAATCCCAGAGAAGTTCTTTATACTATGTCATTGCATTTGCTTGAGCTCAAGCATGCCTAGCAGTTTGATTAAATATAAATCCCGAGATAGATGCCAAGTACTCTGAAAAGCTGTCTATCCCCTTTTATCCTATGATTCCCATCAAATGACATCTGTTACACTATCATAAGACTGAGTCACGACAACAAGTTATAAGAACAACAAAAGGATAGTTCTATTACCTTAAGACAACACCTCCAAAACTGCTACCGACCCGCAACCCCTGCATAAAACATTTTAAGATTGTTGGCATGAAGTGTGAAATAATCTTCATTCAAGAAGAAAAGCTTTTAATGCATAGAGCATAGGTGAGTTTATCCAATAGACCCTTTGTCATGTAGATAAGTGAATAAAGGACTTTGTTTGGATTTTCAAACCTGCTAATTGACACCTGCAATCTCAACTTTCAGAATAGCAAATGTTTTGCCTAAAATAGATATTTCCTTAAATTTCTTATTTATCAAAAGGGATATCTTTCTTGCTCTAAAATTGGATCTGCCACTGCAATCACCCTTTCATTCTGTCTTCGGCTTGTAATTAAAGAAAGGAAAGACAAATGATGATTTTTACACCATGAATGACATCTTCAAATGGTAAAATCCAATGATAAAAAGAGATGTTATCATGGCATGCATATTACTCTTTATTCAAGTATGATGTTCCCCAATTGCCCGAATAAAATGATTCACACACCGAGACCAGTAAACTAACACGTTCATGTCAACAGAAGATGCACAATAAACACTCTCAGCTATATGTAAAAGATATATATAGCAGATACTTTCTTTCAACAAACCAAATCTTGAAAGTTTGCGCCCCGTGCACCTTTTTGAGTCACATTGTCCAAAATCCTGAAACAAAACAAGATACCCTTTCAGCTGCATGATAAACATATTGAACCGAACTAAAGGGGCATAAATTCATATCACTACATTAACTAAATAGAAAATGTTAACAAACTATCATAAGTATGAAAAATTGCTCGTACCCACATAGCAAGCTGAATTTTCGGAGCTGTTATTTCCTCTTCTGGAGCTGCATAATCATCGCAAATAAAACGCAACTCTTATAAGTAAAAACTATAAACTCGTCGCCATTGCAACAATACATCAAACACCTGGTAAACACATATCACTAAAACACCGATACCCCGTAAAAAACCCAGTAAGAAGATTGAAGAATCGGTACCTTGATCACTGGGGAGAGATTCATCTTCCCTGCAACAACCAATGCCACGAACTTATAGCTCGGTGAAAACCGCTAAATTGAATTTAAAATTCTGAAGAAAAAGAAGAATCTTACGACTCACCTGTCAAGCACGTTGATCCTACTCGATTGCCCACGATTTGAGTAGTGTGTCTTGAATTTTCTGGTTTTGTTGTGACCCATCTCCTGCGTTTTGTAGAAGAAGACGAAGAAGAAGAAGCATATGTAGGTTTTGAGATCATAGTTTGGCCTTTTAATTTTAAATCTATTCAAATTTAATTTATTATTAAAATAATAATTTAATAATAAATTTAAAATTTTAAAAATATTATATAAATAATTTAGTAAACATTAATTTTCAAAGTTTTGCAAACTAACAAATTATGATGGTAAACTGGAGAGGCGCGAGATCTAGACCGTTAGTTCCCTCGCGGGGACGACCATTGTCTATTAGTCATTTTATCAAACACCGAAGCTCCAATCGTAACCCATATCCTCCCGTACCAAAAATCAACGCTTTCACTCAAATCAATGCTTAGAAGGTCCACGCAATCTTCTACGTATTGTCGCTTGTATGCAATTTCAGCGTTAACGGGCATTGTTTGAACTTAATTATCTCTTTTTTCCGCGGATTTTCAGGTCGGTTTTGGGGTTTGCGTCTCGTCGATCAAGTAGGAGAATCCCGAGGCAGCCCACATATCAGGTGTGTATTTGTAGCGGGTGTTCATGGATCACACTCCTATTTGACCGCATAGTTTATCTTTAACACTTACTGTAATATTATTCTTTATTTCGTGTTTTTGGGTTTCTTTTAGTTTGGATCTTGGGTTGTTTGATGAATTGGAAGTAAGATAAAATGAAAGAAAATGGTTTTGCTGTTTTCCAGAGGATGTGAATATGTTGTTATTAGCTTCTGGGGTTGGTATTTGGTGACACTAACATTTAGTTTGTTGTTGATTCGGGGCGTAAGAAGCAATTTTCAACTTACCTCCAAAGGACATGGATCACCAAAACCTGTTTCTGATAGCCAAACAACTGAGGGGCGAGAGTAATTTGAATAGTGTTGTTGTGGTGGGAAGTGCTGTTGTTGCTGGAGTAGCTCTTTTAGCTTATCAATCAGGCTATTTAGACAAAGTTCTTAGTAAAGATCCGCAGAGTTATCTTAAAGAATTAAGGGAAATTCAAGATCAGGGAGAGCAAGAGATATCCCCAATAAGTGAAGAACCTTCAATCAAGGTTGAAACTCAAAAAGTGTTATCAGCTTTGTAATGTTCGTAAGTTTTTGCTGTGCTGACCTTGCATGTTAACTTCTCAGGTTGTGTGCACTGGTCCTAATCCAGAGTGCGATGAGAGATTTGCTTGGACCTTTGAGAGTCCTCTAAAAGGCCAGAAACTACATATTTCTTGCAGAACTAAAAGCAAAATGGGAAAGGTAATTTAACCGGAATTCTTTTTCATATAGAAAGGAACAAAAAGAAAGTCCAGAAAAAAGAATAAAAGGGATGGATGAGTGATAGGAAGAAGGATTGAACTTGGCAAATGTTTTATGTTTTGTGCTTAAATTTTTTATTAACTGTTGCTCAAACAAATCACTTCTGATCCATTAATAGACTCTTTTGCGAAAGTAACAATCTAAATTGATCGGCTAGTAACGCTCGGAGCAGTGGCCAATGAGTACATTCTGTTGAAAGCAAAAGTGGACCATCAAGATATCTGGAAATTGAATTCCATTGTTCTAACAAATAAATACTGTTAAATGAAATAACAACTTTACAGCTGCAAATTGCATTTTCAGGAAGAGCATACATGCCAATACATGTGTATTTTCAGTCTTTTTCTTTTTTATCTCATTTGCCTTTCAGTGAAAATAGCTTTGCCGGAGATTTTTCATTTTCTTTTTTCTCTTGTAGATGTTTATCCATTTGTCAAATGCATTCTTTTGCAACCTGAATTCTATTTTACCTGGAATGATGAATTGCCAAGGCAAGAACAGCTAAAGCTATCTGTAATTTTTGTGCCCGCTCGTCAATCTGAGTTATGGTAATTCTGATTTTGTTTCATATTTGCCTTACCCTGTACACATACTTGGTCTTTGGTAATGATTCAATGGTACAAGGACCACTAATCAGTAAGCTTTTAGTTTAGGTTGGAGCTATCGCCCCTATCTGACAAGTTGGGGCATCTTTGAATAGCTAATCTTTTAGCTTTCTTTTTCCTTTTTTGCAGTGAGCATAAGGTACAGGCTAAAAAATAATAAGCATTTTCCTATAATGTCATGTCCTTTTGGGAGCCTTTCACCTCAGGTGGTTGAAATTTCAAGTCCCTAAGAGACTTCCAACTCAAAAGGTTGAAAGTGAGTTTTGAGTAAGCATCTCATAGCATAGCATTCATAGCAGGTGGGCGGTAACGTTTGTTTCCTTGCCCTTTTTCCTCTGTTGTCTTCCCCAACTAATATCACTTCTTTAAATTCACATAATTATGAAAGTGGATGCCTATACACTTAGGCTTTTCTTTTTTTACTAGGGGAAGCTATATTATACTTTGTAGGGTTAATTACTAAAAGTTCAAATTTTTGTCAAATTTTTAATTATAATTTAAATTTTAAAAAATATGAGTAAAAAGTCTAAATTTTTAATTTTTTTCAATTTCAACCTAAATTTTAAAAAGTAGCAATAAAATGCTCAAATTTTTAATTTTGTTCAATTTTAACTCGACGTTATTATTTCGATTAAATTTGTTAACTTAACTTGCCACATATTTCAGAATCCTTAACTATTAATACAAGTCATCCAAAATTAACATAACAAATGAAGATTAATAAAACGACCTCTTTTAATCACGTAAGTAAACGTTGTCGTTTAAAAATGTCTTAAATCATATTACGTAGTTCTGACAACTTTACGCTTTAAATTTAGTTTTTTCTTTTGTTTTCAATTTGTTCTCTCAATATTAAAAGTATTAGATTATGCAGCCTCGATGCTCTCACACTAAAGGCATCAGAAAAATGAACTAAAAACGAAGAATTTATTGGTGCAGTATGTTATAATATGATAGTAGTTTGAAGCGTACGAAGAATAAACAGAAAATGAAAGGCGGGAAGCATCGAGAGAACAATAAATAATGTAAGGTTAAAATTGAAGAAAATTGAAAGTTTGAACATTTTATTGTCATTTTTTGAAGTTTGGGTTAAAATTGAAACTTTTAGCATTTTATTGATATTTTTTAAAATTCGGACTATAATTAAACAATTGACAAAAGCTCAGTTTTTTTGAATAATTAACCTTATTTTTTGTTACGTTCGTATTGGCATAATTCAACGTTATTTTGGACATACACCAGATAAATCACATAATTTGAATAAATCATTGGATAAATTAGCAATTCAAAGTCAAGCCACAAATTCTAGCTAATTGGAATTACTGAATCTTTTTAAACCCACCCTGTAAGAGCATATACATTATACTTGATTTGATTGTCCACCATCTAGTCCTAGTTTCCATTGTAAACAAATCTATGTAACCTCTAGGAACACCCTTTTATTTATTAACAAATGTTTGTCAATTTTTAAAGTCAATTGTTTAAGTAAACAGTGAGAAAGTTCTTGGACTATATGCTACAGGAGTTGTTGATGCAGACAACAATGGTGGACAGTTGTATGTTATCCACTTCCATGCCAGAAAAAAAGAAAAGGTCGTTTTCTTTCATAGAATTGAAAAGGGTCGATCCAGGCAACCCAAAAAAGAGTAAAAGGAAAGAACACAACACAAAGTGGACCTAATACGTATAAAAGAGAGTGGTTATAGGAAAGCAATAGATCCTATACCTTCTTTTAATCTTCTAATCTTTCGACCTTTTGTGGTTGGGACATCTTTGCATGTTGTAATTCAAAATGGAAAAGATATGTTAATCAGAAGAGACACACCGACCATTAAATAGTTTGGGGAACAAGAGGTGTTGATTGAAAGGACAAGAGTGAGTAGAAGAAAATTGAGTTGGCTCACCCAACTTCTAATAATATGTATACTCGAAAACTCTTCATTTTTTAAGGAGAAATAGTGGTTGATATTTTTTTAGGGCATATTAAAATTTTTTAAATAATATATCAATTTAATCATATATTCTAAATAATTTATTTAGTAAGTTAATAATTTAAAAGTAAACAATAAAATCAATAAATTTAGTTAATATTAAATTTTTAGTTGCACTTAATTAGAATTCTTAGAGACTTAAATTTATACTTTAAAATTTTTTTAATTCAAATTTGAGCCTGATTTATCTCGAATATTCTACTCTAAATATGAGTATAATATAATCTATTAATTTTGACAGACAACAATATTCAGTAAAAATTTCGCTTAAACGTGACGTTTGAAGAAGTCTAATAATAAAGAAGTCTGATAATAAAGAGTCTTACTCCTAATTGGTAAAGAGATTATTTCTAAATGACTCACATGAATAAATGAAAAGAAAAAAAGAAAAAGAAAATAAATAAATAAATGATAAATAAAAGCAAAATTAGAATAAAATAACCAAAAACTAAAATAATATTAATAATAGGGAAAATAAAATAAAATAACTAATATATGTAAATAATGGTAACAATAAAAATAATACTAATAATAATAATAATCTTCATTATCATTATCATCATATTAACATTAATAATTATAAACATAATAATAATAACTTGAACTTAATAATAATAATAATAATAACATTTATTTTGAAAGACAAGAAAAATATCAAATTTAAACTTGAAATTAAGTTTAATTAAAAATAAATATCTAAGTTTTAAATTTAATTCAATTAAATTTAATTTATTATTTTTGAGCGGAGTTAGATTTGTTTTGATACGAAATCTTTG
>JANIIA010000192.1:2402551-2415576 GCA_027478495.1 Erythroxylum alaternifolium
GAACAGTAGAATATTCTCTCTAATTACTTTAGAGTGACGAATCCTATATTGACTTACTCAACTATCTACATATGGTTTATACTGTATCCAATTATTACCAACTAAATTATCCTAGGACGATTCATAAATAGCATCAAAACACAATAATTCCCACATGAGATACCTTGATAATCTCAAGTATGAGGATCAATTATACAACCATCATTATGAGATAATCCATAGACACGTAAGTAATATTTCATCTGGAATTCTCATAATCAGGTCAGTTCAATGACTTATTCTCTAATAATCACCCACACATTAGTTTAAGTATCTCTATACTTTAATTTATGAGATCAGTTACTTTCCTCATAAGAAAGAAACATAATATGTGCTAGTTTTATCATGTTAACAATATTCCGTCTTGATGAAACTATAACTAGGAACATTTAGGAATAATACATAAGTGTAAATTGAGTCTCATAATTATATCTCATCATAATTTCAATTACATAGTAATTATTCCAATGATTTTAGCTTTATTATTAAAATATAAAATATTGATTGAATTAATACATAAAGATAAATAAAGCCTTTTCATTAATTCAAAATAATGTTATAAAATAATTTGCATCCAATTGATTGGCTGCAAGGGTTGCAATAACCTGGCTGGGTTCATCGATTCAGACTTCGCTCTTTCATAGATATCATAAGTTGCAACATATTCGCGGACAGTGCGATACATCGATGACTAATAAAATTGTTGAGATAGCCTCTTAAAATTTCAGAGAATGCTAGAGTGGCCCCCCATAGGTGTATCATGGTATTCTTGTAAACGTTGTCGTATGAAAGGGGAACTGGAGGTATGACCACACGATTATTAAAATAAATAAGCCCTTTTTCCATGAATATGGACTACTTTGTTGTGAGGAGGCCACCTGGACAATTTTTTGCATGTATAGATCAAAGGTGGAGATATGGCGGAGCTCATCCCATAGTTGAATATATGGAACCTAGAGTGTATTGAGACATGGACTTGTGGTGATTCGAGAGAGAGCATCTACTGCGGTGTTCAATTTTCTTGGTTTATACATAATTTTGTAATCGTAACCAACCAATTTTTCCATCCATTTTTGTTGTTCGGATGTCAAGATCCTCTGTTCCAATAAATATTTGAGGCTACACTGATCGGTTTGGATGGTAAAATGACGTTCGAGCAAGTATGGTCACCAAGTTCGAATTGCAACCACAATAGCCAACATCTCTTGAGCGTATGCGGACCAGTTCTGCTTCACAGGGCTTAAGGTATGGCTCATAAATGCAATAGGGTGTTCTTGTGACAAAATAGCGCCAATTCCTTTTCCTGACGCATCGATTTGAATAACAAATGTGGCGTTGAAATCTAGTAAAGCAAGCATTGGTATGATTGTCATAGCAACTTTGAGCTTTTCAAACGTCGTATATCCTGCGACCTCCCAAATGAACTTCCCTTTCTTCAAAAGATTTGTGAGTGGTCGAGCGATGATGCCATAATTTCGCACCAATTTTCGGTAGTAACTAGTTAACCCTAAAAATCCATGAAGCTCGATGATAGTGGATGGTTCAGCCAATCCAACATGGCCTGCATCTTCATCAACTTCGTGTATCATGTTTACCAAGTTCACACTTTTTGGAACTTGACAAACAATTGCTGCTGCCAAAGTATGTTGAAAATCTTCAAGGCATGATGTACATGGTCCTGCTAAATGAGCTATACACAAGTATGTCATCAAAAAAGACAAGGACAAACTTACGGAGGAATGGCTGAAATATTGAAATTCATCAACGCTTAAAATGTTGACGAGGCATTGCACAGGCCGAACGGCATCACCAAGTATTCATAGTGCCCATTGTGAGTTTAGAAAGCAATCATGTGGCTGTAAGGAGGATGGATCCAAACCTGGTGATAACCAACCATTAAGTCTAGCTTAGTGAAATAAGACGCACTATGTAGCTCGTCAAGCATATCCTCGATAGTAGCGATCATAAATCTACCCCTTATCGTGGTAGCATTAAGCGCATAATAGTTAGTGCAGATCCGCCATGATTTGTCTTTCTTTTTTACCAGCAACATCGTGGAGGAAAAAGGGCTAGAGCTTGCTCGAATTAACCCCGGGCGCGACATCTTATCAACTTATCGTTCAATTTCTTCTTTTTGGAAGTATACATACAAGTAGGGTCATACATTGATCGGGTTGGTACCTTCCTGTAGAGTGATTCGATGCTCAATTTCTCGTTTGGGTGGAAGTTATGTCGGTTCTTTGAAGATATCGTCATAGGTTGTAATTACCTCTCGCAATTATGGCAAAATTGGGGACACCTCTTCGTTGTCTCCACTAACACAAATCACAAATAACGTGTGTCCTTTGTGGGCTTCTTTGGACACATAATTAAGCTCGACTGATGCAATTGGCATGGACTTCAAACCATGCAAAACGCATTGTTGTCCTTCCCAATTAAATCGCATAGTCAGTGCTCGCCAATCACACATCATTGGCCCCAAACGCTCGAGCCATTGAATGCCCAAAACCAGATCCAGTTCGACTATAGGCAAAGTGTACAATGTCAGACCTCCTAAAGAGACTGAAATATCATCATATCTGCCTTGGCATTGCAAAGGAAAGTTATTAGTAACATGAACAGAGAAAGGTTCTGTAGGAGTTACAGTGAGTTGTAGGCGCGTTGCCACTTTTTCGCTAATGAATTTATGTGTGGAGCTGCTATCGATGAGGCTACCATTTACTACTTGTCAACATTAGTAAACACTCGCATTGTGCGAAAGCTACTCCAACCAGAAAGCACATACATTGTGATCTCCGAAGCTATTTCATCGTCATATGCCCTGTTCTCTTCCTCTTCCCCTACGTTTATGCCCTCCATGCAGAGCAACTGGGGTTGGCAGTACTTGTGACCTGGAGCGTATCGTACATCGCAGATAAAACAAAGACCAAGGCTTTGTTTTTCTCGATCTCGTCCCAATTCAACTTTTTTGCAACTGTTGCCAGAGAATCTCATGACGTGGGCTGATAGTTACGATTTTTTTAAAGACTACTCATGTAATTTTGTCGTTGACATTGTAGTTGTTCGTCACGCATTCGAGCCAACATGATCACTTCCTTTAAAGTTTTTGGATGAAACATTTGTATCCTGTCTGCAATGGATGGGTTTAGTCCTTCGATGAATGTTCCCATCAATGCCTTTTGTGACCAACTCGTCACTTTGTTCTGCAGTCTCTCAAATTCTCGTTGGTACTCGCAGAGAGTTCCTGCCTGCTTGATTTTGGACAGTGCTTCTTCGAAGTCTTCGAATTCGGTTGGCCCAAAATGAGCCCATAGCTTATCCTCAAAGATCATCCATGTGACAGTCATCTCTTCCTCGTAATAAGCCTTTTTAATGGCTTGCTACCATTTGTTTGCCTCATCCTCCAAGTGATAAGATGCATATTGCACCTTCTGATCTTTTGGAGCATCTTAATAGGCAAAGAATTGCTTGACCTTGCTCAACCAAGCCGTTGGATTGCCTTCTGATAACCAAGGAAACTCTAACCTTGCCAACTTGGATTGGAACATCGATTGGTTGTCGTCGGTTCATCTAGGGGTGTTTCTATGGTTGTTCCCATCACGGTGTCGTCCACCAGTAGCGCTTGAACTGTTATAGGGAGCAGAGAGGTTCTCCATCAAACGACCCAATAGTGATAAGCATGATCTTGGCACCAAAGAGATCAACACAAGACCTGCACGTGTATGGCGACCAAACCCTAGATAATTAGACTGAGTCCTTCACTTAACTTTGTCCCAGATTCAGTTGCTATCTTCCTTAGAGTTCAGTAGCAAATAATGGAGGAATTAATCTTGCAATGAGCTGACACCAGCTTCCAACTGTTCGATCCTTTCCATGTTGGACGCCATGGTTATGATGCTCTGATGCCAATGATAGTGGTCGTAATCAAAAGTTGGAAATAAGTTATCAATTGAGAGAATTGATCTTACCTCTCTTTGTTATTAATCTTTTCCTCTTTAAAAACAAGGACATAAACAAAGGGAAATATACAGAAAAGCAAATTGGGTTTGTCTCCCTAAAAACAAGGAGAACTAATTCCTCCATTATTTGCTGTCGAACTCTAAGGAAGATAGCAACTGAATTTGGGACTAAGTCAAGCAAAGGACTTAGTCCAAATATCTGGGGTTCAGTCATTGTATACCTACAGGTCTCATGTTGATCCCTTTGGCGCTAAGATCATGCTTATCACTTTTTGTCACAAGGGGCACCTTGATATTGGAGGTCGGAAGATAGTTTGTTGTAGTACTGGGATTTTATAGTATATTCTTTTGTTGTAGTACTGGGATTAAATGGTATATTCTTTATTCATTTGTAGAAGTGTCAGATGATGACTGATAAACTTTAAATGAGGAAATTGTTTTGATATATACATTGCAGTGGACCATATTAGTAGTGTGGAAGAATATTTCCTTGCACTGGACAAGGCTTTCAGCCTTCTTGTGCCTTCCAGTGGTGTAATTACTTAGCCGTATCTCATATATTTTTTGTTTAATTTTCTCTGCATTCTTATATGTTATTTCATGTATACATATTATATTTGTTAAGGAAAAGGTCATCAAGAAGGAGATTTATCGTAAAGAAGATAGAAAAATTAAGCCCAAGCCAGAATTAAGGTTATATAGTGTAATTAACACTTGTCTGCAAAGTGACATTCTTCAGTTTATAATGTAGGACATATGTAGTCTTGAAGTAGCACAATAGGTTTTTGGAAATGAAAAAAAATTGGCATTAGTAGAGGAAGTATATCTCACACTAGTCTTGTAGTAAGCAAGCCTTTTGGAGAAATATAACAAAATAAGTATTGGTATGGGTAGTGTACCACCCCCAAGACAAAGCCTACAACCATCCACACACATAGCAACCAAATTCCTGTACATGCATTCATAAACCTACAATTCTATTCAATGTTATACATATGCATATTACAAAACTCCCCAATGCTTAACATTATCATTTAATAGTAGTAATACATTTTACATTTATATAGTAATCCAAAAGAAAATACACAATTTCCTTTCTTCATTACATATACAATCATCTGTAACTAAAAACACATTCCAAAAGTACTTTTTCTTCTATCTGTTGGCCTCAGTCCCTAAAGATGTTCCTCATACCTCACTCCTAAGACTTGGACCTATATGGATTAACACCCGTGCTAAGCTTGAAAGCTTAAACACAAATATAAATAATGATGGCATACTTAATCAAATAAATAATGCAAGAATGCTTCAATATTTTTTCATATACCATAACTTCACCTTCAATACTCAAACATTAATATTCAACACTCAATGATACAAATTATCAATTCAAATGCAAATGCTCATTCATGTATCGATTATTTATGATGTCTTATTGTATTTCTTATTTATATCTCTTTACTTTACTTTCTATGTTAGGCCTGCACATTTTATGTGGGTGTGGATAATAGGTGCTAAGGATATCTGAAGATATCAAATTGTTGATGCTTGAAGGTATTAAATTGTGGATACCCGAAGGTATTAAACTGTGGATACTGAAAGGTATCAAATTGTGGACACCGATGGTGTCAAATTATAGTAGTTGCACTGTAACTCTATAGGCATGCCTATCTATCCATAACCAAGATAATAGAGTGGGTACTATAACAATTCCTTTAACCATTTGCCAATTTCACAATTCATATATTAACAAGTCATATGATACATTTGAAGTCATAAAATTTGTATCTTTGTTCATATATGTAAGTCATAACTTATCACTATTAGAAAGATGTCAAAATCCGTAACATCCCACTACCATAAAGTATATATCCAAAATATCTTGAGGACATTCAGGAACATACCCTATGAAAGTGGCATATTATAGCAGTCACATTCATTTAATATGACATCATATATAAAACACAAATACTTAAGATATCAACTCCTCATTCCATTGGTAAAACATAGTTACACTGTAGCATTACACTCACAATTCATATATACAGGCATCATAAATACTAGGAGCATACTGCTCTTTTACAAAATATTCTACATGGAATGAGAAATTGAACAAAAGCATTCGATCTAAACTCCACAGTCTCAATTGTTGAAACTTTGAGCCATTTCTTGAGTCCAAAAATGCAATACTAAACTTCTTCTAAAGCATCTTAATAGCTAGGTCTCCTTTCCCGTACCTGAAAATTAACATTGCAATTTTGATAAGTTTTGAGAACTCAGTGAGTGAACCATCATCAATGTACTCACTTATATCAAACCACAATGATAATTCACAATTCAATTTACAATCAAATCACATCACACGTATTGAATATCACGTCACATTTCATTTTTGATGAGTTGCAATTTTGATAAGTTTTGAGAACTCAGTGAGTGAACCATCATCAATGTACTCACTCATATCAAACCAAAATGATAATTCACAATTCAATTTACAATCAAATCAGATCACACGTATTGAATACCCCGTCACATTTCATTTTTGAACAGTTCATTTCAAACATTCAAATCATACATATCAATTTGTATATGCAATGCACAAGTGACTCACTTTCATTACTACTTTGTTGTGACTGAGCGCCTTTTTAACTGTCCCATATTTGTTGTAGATACTGGGCTCATTTATAACTGTCCTGTATATATTGTGGATACCGAACTCATTTTAATACTGACCCTATAGCTTTTTATACAAGTTTCTAAGCTTTAAGCTTTTTTTCACTAACCACTCTGGTCATAACTTCCTTTATCTAATCATGAATTTCAATGTGATGCATCAATTCACAAAATATGCCATCAATAGCATTTATTCATGATGCACAGTTAGTTTCACGTGTTCATTAGACCTAAGTCTGGCATTCAACAATTTTTTATTAAGTACACATATTTCTTTCAGATTCACATTCAATGAAGCACTTTCAATATGATCTTAATTATTAAACTCCTCATACCATCAAGGTCTAAAATTATCACGTTCACATAATTATCAGTTCAATAACTGAAAGGTTAGCAAATACAATCAATCCTAGTAAGAAACATGTAGGTTACTCACAGTAAGCTTCATATAGTTATTGCCTCGACGGACCGGTAATGTCTGGATGCTGGCATTCGACTTGTGTGTCTAAATCATGCAATACACACCTTTATACACATTACTAATTTTTTTAATCACATAAGGATTCAATCATACACATATGTATATGTGTTATATACAATGCATGCTTAATGATATTCCTGTGTTTGTATCCTTAATTAAGTCTTGATCATTCAAACCATTATAACTTGTATATATCTAGCTTACACTTAGGTTTACACCTCAAAGGAACTTGATTATTCTAAGTTCATCAATCAATCATTCACCAATGTTAATTAACATTATGCTAGGTTCATTTCAAGCCTTAATCAAGTCCAAATACACAAATGTAGAGTGACTTATCTTTAGTTGGTTTAACAATTACACAAAACTGAAATTATCACTTCAAAACCTGGGCCACAATCGTGACAAAAGCTTGAGCAACAGGCCACGATCGTGGGGACTATGCCACAATTATGACAGAACCCTAAATAAGCAGGCCATGATCATGCATTGAAGGCCACGATCGTGCTCTGCCTTTCGTCCTTCATTTCTCCACGAATTCCACATACGTAGAAACATTTCTAACACTCCAAATTTTTTAGAATTCATGTCTATTTTTTCAACCTAATTTCTTGCTAATCTAACTACCATATTGGTTACATTAAATATCACAAAACTCTACTCAATTGATTCATTTTCATTCACTTAATCTCTTTATACAAGCAGTCCCAACTTTTCTATACTATATGCATGACATCTTATTCATAGTTTATCATTTATACTTCAGTCCTCTTCTTTCTCCCTCATTTTCGTTTCAATATCATCCATAAAAAAATCCAAAAATTATGGTTTATCATTTATATAAAAACAGAACACAACATCATGATTCATCATCATACATAAATCCTAATTCTTCTCATTTCAAGAACACTACATTAGCCTTTTCTTTAGCTTCAAAACTCAATTTAATTCATCTCTATAACAACCAATGATCCACATTTTTATACATCCAAAAACAAAATATTTTTATATCTATTCATTCATCAAATTTTCTAGCACCCATCATCAACACCATTTTCACTATCAATCTTCCCTAATGATCATGATAAATACTTTTATTAAACAAACCATGAAGATCCTTAAGATGGTTACTTATTTTAGCTCAAACCCTTCTCAATCATCAAGTAACCATAGCTTTAATGATACACGATCTTCACAAATTTAAGGTATAATATACTGAGTTTTCATCAACACGAAGAAGACAACAAGTTGTTGTTGTGATAAGATGAAGGACATAGGCAAGAACTCAAGATCGTGGGGTTGGGTGGTAAGTGTCGGAAAAATGGAGAGAAGAAAGAAAATGAAGAAGATGAATAAAGTAAAAGACAAATGAAAGATGAAAATTGGTTGTCTTTCATGTAAGTGTCGTGGTTGATGAGTGGTGTGTGGCAAGTGTTGTGACACTTGTCATCTTCCTATGGTTCCACCTGGCTCTTTTAATAAATAGTCTATTATCACTTAATTTCCAGTCCATTTGTCACCTAATTTTTTATGCCACTTGTCAATAAATCCTAATGCCACTTGCCAATTATCTCTACTATCATTTGTCGTTTATTTCTATTGCCATAAATCAATTTGTTTTGTCACTTGACATTTTTTCTGGTATAAAAATACACATAATTTCATAAATCTCTCAATTTTAACAAATAGATTTCAAATTAATAATTATCATTCACAAAATCATATTTTACTACATAATAATTCACAATTCACATTCCGACCATTTTAAATTATTCCTAACTTGTAGAATGTTAATTGAGTGTATATGTAGTATTTGCAATGTGTACAGAAATCATAATTCACTTGTGTGTATGACAATGTTATGCATGAGTATGAAATGCATTTCCTAATTTGTCAACACTATTTCTCATGTGTAATAGTCTTAGGTTATAACCCTAAGTATGGAGAAATGGGTTATTACAAAATCACACTTGCATAATCATACTATATGCTTATGAGTAATAAATAAGCATACAAATCATTTATGTACATATAAGTTTTCTTTAGTATGCATTATGCTCAATATTAAATTCCAATGTTCAATCACCCAATTCATATAAAGTAAGTCCTATTTTATTTATTTTTAGATTTTTGAAAATTTTCATACACCTTTATAAAGGTTTGGATAAGAAGCGGTAGAAATCGAAAATAAGATCAATGCCACGGTCATGACAAACACTTTCTCTATTCATACCACTACTTGTTCCTTAATATTCATATACAAAACGTTAGAACTGGGTTTCTAGGTCTTCTAGACATTTCTCCCTCTGTGTCTCTTGTTTCTATAACACTAACAATCAGGTCATTTTGACTCCTAACTCATGAGATATAGACCAAATATCACAAGTCGCCACCAAAGCAGGGGCAACATCAGGTCACCATTTTTTATCTCAATTTTCAAGATCATAAAGCCAAAATTAAGTCAGAGTCACTTCTAGATATTTCTAATTCTATGTCTTAGTTTTCATATGAAACTGAAAGCACCCAATTTGGACGTCTTGAGGCTTATGAGTCAAACAATGTGACTGGTTCAACAAACCCTGGACAGAATTCCACTACACGATACTCCTTTGTCATATTCAACCAATTCTTTGCAAGATAACACCAAAATAACACCAAAGCATCATCCAAGAAACCATTACACATCAAAAGGAATCTTTGTATCCATTAAAACATACACATAAAGAGAAATTAGAGTAAGTGTAGTCCAAAACCTTAAAATTGCCCAATTATTTCTTCTAATGCCTTCCCTTCCTTCCTCTTTGGCTTTGCTTAAATCACCAAGTGAAAAATGATGGGATGAAGAAGGTGAAATGGAGAGGAGAAAAATATGAAGTTAAGCCATCAAAGTGTCTTCCATGTCCCCTCTCCATATGCCTTTTCATGAATTTTCAAGTCTTAGACACATGTTTCAATCTCATTGGACTATATGTCACAATCCTATTATACCGTGTGTTACAATCCCAATGGACCATGTGTTACAATTCTATTGTACAATGTGTTAAAATTATATTGGAAAATGTGTTACAATTCTTTTGGATCATGTGTTACAATTATGTTGGACACACATACCTTAATCTTATCGGTCCATGAGTTGACTTTAGGAAAATTCAATATCGGTCCTTCTTCTTCTTTTAATTCCCACATTGGCCTATAATCTTATCAATTTATTTCATTCCCCTATGTCTTAATTTGATAATGGAGTACATTTCATGCAATTTGGTTAATTATTTTGGGTTTTATACCCTAAAAACTACAGGTTGTTCAAAAACAAGGACAATAGTAAGAATTCAAGTTCAAAACAGAATTCAAAACTCTTAGAGGCAGAATTAGATTTTAGTTCCTTCATGAAAGTTTTAGACCTATGTCTATAGTTTATTCTTAAATTAAAGTTATCCAATTTATAGGTCTACAATCCAAGATATAGCCAAATTACAAAATTTTGTTTAGTGGAACCTACCCTTTCAGCAAGGTACACATCCCAAATCAACTAACTTTGGTCTTATCATGCAAAAGCAACACAAAAATACATCCAATTTAACCAAAAACATCTCATTTACTTATGGAATACTTTTTTTACAATTCCCCTCACATCACATTCATAAATCCAAGTAAACATGTCAAAATTTTCCATACATATTTCATGCCTAAGTATGTATGTCCATGTCGAAGTGAACAAAATACCCATTTACCCATGTCTTTTATATTAAATACCATTATGTCTCTTACTATACTTAGATGCACTTAATTTATTATGTTCACTTCTTAATATACCCTAGACATGCTGCAATACTTCTAGGGTATATGTTGGGGCATTATAAGGAGTATGTTTGAAACTAGACTTATGGATGAGAAAAAATCTAAAGAAATAGAACAAAATTAGTATAAGTTGTGAAGTGCGTCTGAGGTTAGTACAATAAGAGGAGCAATAATCATATGGCCATTAAGAAGACCATCATCCCAGACATTGATAAGGTCTTTATTATTTAAAACATGCTTCAAAGTCTATAATAGGATCATCTGTTGACTCTACGGAGAGATTATCACTTAAATGCAATAAAGGAGTTTTAAACCAATACAGTGGATAAAGTCAAAATAAAACCCTTGACCCTTTAATCGTAGGCATATGAAACTGAGGGAGTGATTTCAAAGGATTGTCATTGGGGAAGGCAATTGAACTTTCATAAAGGACGACCATCAAAGCACTATAAGTGGAGTTAAAAGGATGATTACATAATTTGCATTTAAGATCACGTACTCTCCAAGAGCATATGAACTTTTATGTAAGCACCTAAACTTCTAACCTTGACTAGTGACTTACATTTTGAGTCACATTATGTAATATCTGATAGTGGATTAAACTAGATTTACACCACTAACTTATGCCTTTTGAATATCATCTTTAACAATTTAGGTGACCACTCCACCAGTTTTAGTGTTACTCTTGATGTTACAATCCATTAGTAACATGGTTTGATATGGATCACCAAATAAAAATTTTGTATTCTCAATGCTAATAAGTTGGTTACTAGTAAAGTAAGGGTTGGATAGTTGAGAAAGATTTACCTAATGTAAACCTCATTATTTCGCAAGTATACGAATCGTAAACTTATAGAAATTGAGGTGTAGATACCACAAGGAATTAGCTAAAACTAAATGAACCAAACTTTATCAAAACAATCAAATAAAATTGAGCACTAAACCACTTAATAATTTAGCTGTCACAATAAAATAAGGATGATCAAGTACAAAAGTATAGGATTCGTTCTATCAACATTTTACTCCCTTAACCATTTTTTAATCAATTTGGTGTCGATCCTAGATTTTTGAAGGGTTTAATCATTCACTCTCAAGGCCTAATGATTTAACCCCAATTAATAATCCCTAATTGATAACAAAATTCCAAATTTGCAATCTCTCAATTAACAAAAACAACCTATTGTTTTCAACTAGTTCTTAAGTAACCTATTGGATAATCAAGTTCTTATACAAGATCTCTCTTCATATGGTCATCTATTTGATATTTACATGAATTATTAGGTTTTTAACTCTCATTATCCAACCTAATCATATTATTATTGACTCACTCTCTCGATTTGTTATTGAAGTATAAGTAAACACAAATATCACAACACCTAAAACATTATATTGAAATCAAAATTATTCAAGTCACTAAATAACTCAAGAACAAATCCTAATATGAAATTAAAACATGATCAACATGTATAACTATTGGATTGGAAAATAAAACATGCAAGATTTGGCTAAAACGGTAGATTTCAAAACATTTTTAGAAATCAAAATGCAATGGAAGCAAGATAACCAAACCAACATGCTAAGCCATACATGATACGGTATATAGAAAATAATTATCACAAGAACAAGATGGAGATTATATTAATGACTCCTTTTGCTACAACGTTAACTCCTTACTGTGTTATCCTCTCCTTCTTTAGCCTTGCTTTTGAATCCTTTCCTTTGTCTATGTATCCTCTCTTTGTTGTTGTATCCTCAACCAATTCGATCTACCACTTGTTCTTCTTGGACAACTTAGTTAACAAGATCCTTTGGTGGGAAAGAAGAAGAAATATTTGGTGTAGATTTTTTTAAAAGAAAGAAGCCAAAGATGACACACCTCTCATGCAAATTTCGACTAACACATGTAAGAAAGGAGAAAGAGTCCAAAAAAAGCAAGAACACCTCTCTTGCACCTTGTCAATTTCGGTTATGCATGAAAAGAAAGAAGAAGTGGAGAGCATCCAATGCATCACTTCATTCTTTAATCAAACATAATGAAGCCATTAAATGAGACTCTTCTCATTTGTTTTAAGATG
>JANIIA010000192.1:2420557-2432914 GCA_027478495.1 Erythroxylum alaternifolium
TAATTATATTGTAATTATCTCATCGTAATCAAAAAATTACAAATACGCTTAAAATAAATATTGATACAATTATAAATCAATCAATGAATTACATATTTCAAAGCATATTATACTGTAGGGGTATTTTTGTCATTGGCACTATTTTTATGTTCTGTCCACTGCAACCAAACACATTTTTGTCATCGAGACGGAGACAGTCTTTTCTGTTTTGTCTATTACAACCAAACACCTTACTGTCTCCAATTTTTGTTCTGTTCCGTCTCCAAATTTCCGTCTCGTTCCATCTCTGCACCCAGGAGACAGTAACCAAACGCAGCGCTAGAAAACGACAGTGGTTTTAAACACATAATGAGCCATACAAATAAAGACGACAGTGTTTGCCAAAAACATCCAAGCACACGACAGCGTTTCCAGGGTATTTCCTCTATAAGCCCGATTGTTTAAACAAAAGGCCTATTCTTCATAACAGGGAATGTTCATCCCAACTAGCTAGCTTATGGAGAATATAGAGACTTTTTGTAAATCAACAGAAGTAAGGAAAGATCGAAACAAACAATTTAAAAGAAATGAAAAGCATTAGATGTGGGATTTACCTCATGGGGTCAGAGGATGAGGCAATTTTAGTATGGGGTTTTTATTGTGAACCCATCCGCTTGATACACTCAGCTGATGTACCGGTGAAAGAAGAGACATGAGAAAAAGTTTCCACACTTTGCATCGAAGAGTTTCTATTGTGAAACTTGAAATATGCAGAATAGGAACTTTGTTATGAAGGATCGATCTTACCTATTCATCTAACTTACCTGGAAGCGCTGTCGTGTGCTTGAGCTTGGATGTTTTTGGCAAATTCTCTCTATCACTATCTCGCATGTTTCATTTCTCTCTCTCTCTCTCAGTCTCTCCTCTCAGGTGACTCTCCTCTTCGGCGACTCTCTACCACGCACTCGGCACTACCCCATCGTCTTGTACTCACGGTCAAAGCTGATGCTCACATAACACATGCACACCGTCGTTGTCTCTTCCTCAGTCAGTCAGTCCTCACGCACAATACAACACACCACGCCAAGTAGAACAGACCAGAGGAATGAATATTCAAAGTTGCGTTGTCTTACTTGGTCTTAGGGATTTGGGAAGATATACGTCGAAGAGCTTTCAGGGATAAATCCAGAGAGTTAAGAACTTCGATCACATCATAATAGGTATATACTTCCATCGGAGGAATACTGAAATTGACAAAAGAGTGGAACTTGTCTGGATCAACGACTATTTTATAAATTCAAAAAATTATCCAAAATGATAATCGGTATTGACTGGTACGGTACTGTAGTATTCCTGTCAAATTGTTAAAGGATTTAAAGTGTTAGACTATTGAGTCAAATGAGTGGCATCATATAGAATGAATTTGGTACATATATGATATGATTTTATTATTGTATTCAAATGCATAATATCAGCGTACACACATGAATTATGAGTTAGACAAATTGCACTTAATTGACATATCCAGGGTAAACTAAAATGAACATGATATAAATGTGCATTTCCAATATTTTGTACTTTGGTTTACAATTGACAAGAATTGTTGAATTATAATTAGTAACTTGGAATTAATTGTTATAATTGTAAAAGTGATAAATTAATATGTACATTTGGACTAGGAAAAATATTAAGTGACAAGACAAGTTGACACATGGCAGTAGAAATAAGTGACACGTGGCAACTTAAGTAGACTAAGTATTTAAGTGATAATTGGTTGCTTAAGTAGAAGTCATATAGCATGGTCCTTTATTTGACAAGTGTCATAGCACTCCTCACACACCTATCCCATGACACCCACATACATAGAAGACCATTTTCTCTTTCATTTCTGCTACATGCTATCATCTCCTTCTTCCCTCATTTTCGATACTCACACCCAACTCTTACAACTTTGAGTTTGCCAAAATTCTACACTTTGCCACTCCAATATTTTGTTGTCTTCATCTTGTTGCTAAAACACAACCTATTCCACCTTAAATTTGTGATGATCTTGCAAGCTTGGAGGGCTAGGTTAACTTAATGAATTAGGGAGGCTTTTGAGCTAAACAAGTAAGTAAAGTATTGTTCTTTATGGCATGCTTTAATAGAAAGATTATGATGATGGATTGTATATGATGTTAATGATGAAGTGTAATGGAATTTGATGAATAAATGGATACAATCATGTTATGTTTTTGAGTGCATGATAAACAATAGTTTATGAGTTGTTGTATGAATGATTTTGAATTAGGATTGAGGTGAAATTGATGAGAAATTGAAGTATGAGTAATGAACTATTAAGAAGATATTTAGCATTAGGATGAAGGTGTTAAAAATCTATAGAAATTGAAGGAAAATGGGAGGTAAACACTCGGTTCACTCATCCCACAATCGTGGAAAGGACCTCCACGATCGTTGGCAATGCTTTGGAAATGAAATTTTCTGTTTTATGTGACTATTGAACTAAGGATAAGTTACTTTAATTTGGTGCATTTGGACTTGATTGCGACTTAAAATGAACCTAGCTTGATGTTGGATTAGTTGGTTAAGTGTTTGATAAGTTTAGGTTGTTAATTAATGTTATAACTTAAGGAAAGGATTGTTTGATATTAATGTATCTAAATCTGGAAATTATGAGTTGTCTAAGGAATAAAGGTGTTCTTATGAATGCAAATGTGATCTAAAGGATATGAGTGATGCATTAAGAATGAATGAATGAGAATTGGGATATTGTGTGATTATTTAATGCTAGAAAAGGATCGATGAATTTATAATAGTCAAGTTTCTTTGAGGTATAAGCCTAATTGAAAACTAGTTATATCCAAGTTATGATGGATGAATGGTTAAGATATGTGATTTAAGGATACATACCTGAGAAAGTCAATTAAGCATGCATTGAATATGACACATATACATGTGCATGATTAAATATTTATATGATTGATCAACTTAGTAATGTGTAAAATATGTATGTTTTGCATGAATAATGAAGCAAAAATTGAACGTCAGCATCTAGCCATTGCTGAATCATCAAGGCAATAGTTTATCTGGAGTCTACTGTGAGTTAACTTACAGGCTGTTTGGAATAGTCTGAATTGAATTCAATTCAATTACAGTATTGAATTCAATTAAAGTGTTTGGAAACACAAAAAAGGGATTTAATTCATGCATGTAATTAAAACCCATCCCTTTTATAAATTAAATTCACTCATCCAAGCATCGGAATTGAATTCACTCCTCCAAGCTCCACGCCGTATCTCCCCTCTCTTCTCTTCTCTATTTACCAATTGCAAACTCTACATTACGGTCTTCATTGCTAAACTTTTAATTTATGTTTGATTATAAACTAGTTGAAAACTTTTTCTTTCCACCTGCTTTATTCTCTATAATGCAATAATATAATTTTTGGTTTTATCCTACTTGATTTTTTCCGTGGGTACGGCTGTAGTGTATTTTGACTTGTGAGTTTTAACTTTTAATACAAATATGTTTAATTAAATTTGTAATTTTTATTTTTAGTTAAATTTTTCTAATTTTTCTAATTTTTATAATTTATGAATATGAAAAATTAAATTAAATTAAATTTTCTATTTTTATATGAACATTTAACTCACTTAAAAAATTCTAATATTAAAATTAGCTATTTTATAATTTAAGTTTTATAAAATAAAATTTCTTTTCCTTAATTTGATTAAAATTTAATAAAAATATATGTGTTATTGATTTTTATATTAATAAATAAAATTATTCTTATTATTCTATCTAGTTAATATTACTACATTTCATTAATTATAAAAATAAATAATTTTTAACATATAATGCTAATTAATTTTACCTATAATTATGATATTTTAATAATAATTAATAATATATTAATTACAGATTTATAATTATCAATGAATCTTTTTACTTATATTCAATGATCCTCGTCATTCAATCGAAAATCATATGATATAATTACATTGTAAAAGTTAATATAATACTTCCGTGAGTACTACTTTAAATTATATATTAATTGTAACATTTTGCACATTTTATACTCTTGATCCTTCTGAACAAAGTATATTTAATTATTTCATATATTATTTTTATCTAGTTTTCTACTTAAAAATATTTTCTTTACATTTAATATAATTGAGATCTATTATGGTCACCAAAACTAGAATTAATTGGAATAAAGAAAAATTCTTATTATTTAATAAGATTATTTTTTAATCAACGGTAAAAATGTCTTATGAAATAATTGAATTCATTTTGATTGTGTTCTACACAGTATAATTGAATTTAATTTCAATATTACTGAATTTGTTCCAAACAGTGTAAATTGAATTCAATTCAATCTCATTATTGTAATTAAATTTAATTCGTTAATGAATTTAATTCGAAAGTTTCCAAACGATCTTTTAAAAATCATCAAATTGTCTTTAGCCATTTCAAGAATAGAGTTAGATTAGGTTTTCTAGTATTTTTATCTAACCAAATAAAGAATTGTTTAAATTTTAAGAATATACTTAGAATTCCTATTCCTAGAAACTAAACATGGCATTAATTTAGGGACTGAACGTAAGTTTGAACTTTTTAAAAAATTTTCAAGTTAATTTTAGATTTTTAATTCACTCAAAATAATTTCAATTCTTCGTTGAGAATATTATATATAATAATTACAAACTTCATATTTTATCATTAATTATTTTTTAATTAAAAAAATTTGTACGAGTTAATTAGATTTGACCTTTTTTATATAAAAATCAATCACCAAATTAACAATTAGTTAAGATTAAATTCAATTTTTAACTTTAAAATTAACCTAAAAAAAGAGTTGAGTATGGATTGAATAATATAAACCCAATATAATACTTTAGACCCATTACCATATTAACTTAATTTTAAAGATTTTTAGTGGCATCTATAAATTAAATTACATTGCTCTTGAATTAAGCACCCAAATGAAAACAAGTTTAAAGACTTGAATCTAAACTTGAAATTATGTTTTATTATCGAAATTAAATAATCCACTTCTTCTTTTTGACAACTTATAGAAGGAAAATCGATTCACCACCTTTTCTTTGCATTTACAAAGGGCAACAACAAAGATTACATCGCACGAGCAGAACATTCCATTCATACTTGAGACAACCCAGAAACCAAGATAACGTTAGAAAGAGGACATGTGTCTGCAGCTTCTGACACCATAGACTGAAGATGGTTCTTGGACTTTATAGAACTTGTTTTAATCATGTTGGTTCTTCCATTTCTTAATTTCCCTCTCCAGCAACCCTTTGCTTTCTTCTCCTTCATCTTCTTCTTCTTCGTCTTCAGTTTCCTTTACTCGGACCAGCTTTCCTTTCTTAAAGCTAAACCCCATCTTGAAACACATCTCTCTTTTTCTTTCTCACGATCTCGAAAACAATGTAAAAACAGACAAGAACTGAGAATGCCATGAACTATGAAACTTGCTTTAGGTTTATAGGTTTTCGTAGGTTGATGTCGGGGAAAACAAGAAAATGACTGATGACTTCAAGAATAAGCAAAGTCACTAGCAAACCGATTGATATTTTCAACTCACGAGATTACATGCATGCTTAAATATCATGATCTTAAAGTTAGACATTACACTTACAAGAGTTTTAAGTAGACTTATTCCTCAACCTGTCTTTGGCGTGCTTTCTAACGCACCAATCACATTGTGGGAAATGGTATGTGCCATCAAGAAAGTGCAATGCATATTCATGTCTAGTAGTTGAGACAAACTGTATTAGGTAATTAAGGCCGACTTGTAAGCTATAATGGACAAGTGAGGCTTGTACTTCAAATTGCATTTTCAAAGAATCACGTTTCAAAGTTTTATTTTTATATTTTCAAAATAAAAACTTTTCAACCTCTAACAATGATTGTAAGTCCTTATAGCTAAGGTAAACTTTATTTTCGAAAGTTACATACACTTGTCTATTTATATATAAAAAGATATTCTTGTATTCACTAATGTATGTAACTACAATTCATATATGTATAAAAGAAAATTCATCATTCACCTTAATTAGACATATAACAAATTGCGTTGATTGAAAAGAAATCCAACTTCAAAAACATATATTACATTATTGTTAATTTTCTTAAAATAATAAAGGTCTAACCAATAATCATCTCGCTATTGTACACTTTTTCTAATAAAAGTTAATTTTAATGTTGTTAATATTTTTAACAATTTTTATTACAAATTTATACCATCAACTCCAACTTTTGCATACGTTTTATATGTCCTTATTGTTTCTCTATTATGAATTTTAATGTAAATGATTAAATAGGTATGTAAATTTTATTCTTTTATAATTTAATTTTATAATATTTGAAAGAGAAGCTAATATTTACAAGTTCTTAATCTATCATCAATTATTAGTTCATAATTTCATTATATAACTATAAGACTTTAAAGTTTTTAAGAGTATGACTTGGTTTGAGGGAGCGGTGATGGTTGATAACCTGCTGAAATGATAAGTACTTATTCACAATAAATACTTATGTGTTTGGGATTGCTGTTTTGATAAATGCTAAAATATGAAAATAAGTGTTTGGTAAGTGCGGTTATGATTGCTGAAAAGAGATAAAATGACTAAAAGACTCATTTATTTAATAAACTATTAATTGTTGTATAAATAATTAAAAATATAGTATTAGTCATATAAATTTAAAATTATAAATAATAAAATATTAAATTAAAATAAGAAAATATAAATAAAATAAATTTAGTAAATAAATTATTTCATAAAAACATATTATTAGTCATATAAATTTAAAATATTAAATTAAAATAAAAATATAAATAAAATAAATTTAGTAAATAAAATATTTCATAATCAATATATTGTTAGTGTGGTGCAACTATCATAAAGCAATAATCTATTCAAAATAATAGTCTAAAGAAAATAATAATTATTAGTTGATGGTATAATGGAAAATAATAATTATCATAAGGTTATTAATGAAAAGTAGAATTTATACAACAAAAGTACTTTCCTACCGCAACCATCTTTCTACTTATCGATTTTTGTAGTGACATCGCATTTTCCTCTAACTCTGATTGTTCGCCTGCAGATCTAAACATGTAACTGCGTTGAGAAACTACAATAGATAAGTACTTATTTCTACCACACCATAAATTCAAACGCAGCCTATATGTGCTTATGTTTGATTTAATGTATTATTATTCATGTAAAAAATTTTCATATGAACTCATTATAACTAAAATCGTGCAAATCTCGAAATTAAATCTAGTTAATAAATATATGTTAACGATCAATCAAACATAAGAGGAGTATTAAATGGATCTATTAAACATAAATTAAATCTAGTTAATAGATATATGTTAACGATCAATCAACCATAAGAGGAGTCTTAAATGGATCTATTAAAGATACCCACCTAACTATACATACCAAGCCAAATTTCTTCGAATTGGAACCACACCATGTTAACGACATAAAAAGTAGTTCTTCTCTTTGCCTTTGTGAGGATCTACCAACGCTTCATATTTATATTACAAATTATGGATTCAATGATTTGTTTGAGCAAACCTCAAATATAATTCCTAAGATTCACATTGGAATATATGTTACAGTGTTATTCTAGGTGAAATGTTAAGTGTTTTTTTTTAATTTCGGTGAAATTGTAGTTATTATATTTTAAATATGTATTTAATATATTATCAGTATATATAATTACTTTAAATTTACGTATTCTAAATAAATTATTTAATAAATTAATAGTTTAAAACAAAATGATACTATCGAACTAATTAATATTAACAAACTTAAGTGCGCTTCTACTTCTAGTCGGCCATATACTACAAATTTAAAATTAAGCGGAGCTTTGGGCGATCAAAATTGGGTTGCACATTGCCTGAATTCATGGATTCCGCATGATATTCTCAAGGTGGACAACTTTAAGATTGCAAATGGCTTACAGAAGGATAAGGAGATATTAGGACTTAACGAGGCCTTCCATAGGAATATACAATCCCTCCTACGAAGAGAATGGGTGGTATACATAAGTCATATTTATAGGAAAGTTAACCACTGTGCTAACTGCACCCTTTCTTTTCTTACCAGTACTCATGTGCTATCCTCATGCCCATCGGGACTAAGGATGTTGCTCTTTGGGGATGTGGTCATCATTCCTCGGTTTTGTGTGTTGTAAACTTTTTATTTCAGTTGATTTTAATGCATTGGACATAAGAAGAGACAAGTGGATGTCATGTTATTACACAAACTTACAATAAAAATCAGCAAATAAGAAGGAAAGAAAAAACAAAGAATGATAATAATAAGAGCCGGCTTATGTCTAGTTGTTGTTGTTCTTGTTACACTTCCTCACCGATCGACGATGAGACCGTCTTTTGAGTCTGTCAAGTTGCTGCTCCCACACAGCCTTAGGGAACACATGTTTCTTTTGGAATCCAAAGTCTTTGGAGCTACTCCACTCCAACACATAATCGTACATTCGACGTGAAACCGGATCGGACAGCGTCTCATAAGCCTCTCGAACCTCAACAAACCGCTGGGTGGACTCGTCTTTCAGCGTAGGAGGACAAACATCAGGGTGGTACAGTAATGCCATGCTTCTGTATGCCTTCTTAATCTCATCAAACCCTACATTTTTAGACCTAAGAGAAAGAATTTCGTACAAGTTTGTCTTTTTCTCAAGCATTCTTACCTGACTCGCTGCTCTACAGTTAATGGCTTTCACATTGTGGGTGTCAAGCCTCGATCTTACGCTTGGAACCGTTTTCACCACCTTGTAAGTCATTTGCAGGGACAAGGTCTCCATTTAGTAAACGTTTTTGTGACTTAAGAGGGAGACGAAGAACAATGGTGTTGTTCTTAGCTTCTGAGCTTGATTTATAACTTATAAGCATTGTGAACAATGATAGGTCTAGGCTTGCAAGGGTCCGTTTGTTCTTTTCCTATTACATTGGAGTCTATGTTGAACGTAATTTTGGATGGGAGCTCCAAGACTGCTTTACTTGATAAGGTTGTCTTTTACTTGGTCCTGGTCAAGTAGGTTTATATTAACTATAAGAATTCTTTACGTATAAACTATATCGATAAAGAACAATAATAATTGTGTGAGTTCATTCTCCATTTTGAAGAATATAACTAGGTTTCCATGTACAGTTGAAAGTTAGGTTTGATAAGACTCAAACCCCACACGATTCGAGCAATCGTGAAAAATCATATTCTTTTCTTCGCTTAAAAAATGTCTATAATCTTAAGGAAGAAGACCTTGTGGTCATGGAAGGTGAAGCGGAGTGATGAAGATGCATATGGGCTCGAACTCGATTACGTTGATGGTGTTCTCAAAGGTAAACTTCATCAACCATCGCAGGTTTTGGACAACTAGCAAACCTAGCTATGTTAGAGCTGGACAGAAGCAAACTTGATGCCAACCAAATGTACTAGTAATGAGCTGGATCAGAGACCCTAACGCCTATTGCCAACCAACGGTATGACATATAAATCAAAATGACAACGTTTTAGTTAATTATATTAAAATAATATCATTTTAATTATGAGGGTGGGATCTTTCAAGAACTAATCTAAAACTTGTTGGATCTACGGAGCCCATTTTTAATAGAGATCTACATCATGATCCTAATGATGAAATATAATTGTAGAATTTGACGCTACGCCTTAACCAAAATTTTAAGGCATTAGATTTATAAGTCTTTTCTATTTATATGTTCTTCACTAGTTTCATTTCTTTCTAATGTAAAATTCCTATTCACACTTGACATCCTAACAATCTCTCCTAAACTTCCGCATTGGACTTGGACTCTCCTTTGAGAGAAATTCTTTTTCTTAGCAGCTCAAGTATATGGCATCACCAAGAGCCCTTCTACTCCACTGGTCTAAGCCCACCAGAAATTTCTTTGCTCTTCTTTGTGAGGAGGCAACCGTGAAATTCAACTATCGTCTCCATACTCACCCCTTACAGAACCATCGGCTCTGATACCACTTGTTTGATCTAGGGAGTTCACTTTCAAGAGAAATCTACATCATGGTCATAATGATGAAATATATTTGTGAAGTTTGACACCACACTTCAACCCAAAATTTTAAGGCATTAAATTTATGGGTACTTTTTACTTATATGTCCTTCACTAATTCTATCTCTTTCCAATGTGAGATTCCTACTCACACTTAACATCTCAACAAAAATTAATCTAAGATATGATCAGTTAAAACTAAATTTGTTGGCTTTATGTCAAATTAAGTGAGTTAATATTGTTAATCATAACCCTAAGTCACAAATCAATTTCGAATGTAAACTAGTAAAAGTTAAAATTTATAATAATTTAATTATCAATCACGAGTTTTGAATAATATTTTGCAATAGTTAGTGAAATTTTAGAAAATTCTAAATGTCCCAAATTTGAAAACTCCAACTTGTAACCTTTTATGCTAAAGTCTATTTGGAGAGTCCCTTTCGTTTTATAAATCCTATCAATTGGACCACCTTAGGTGACTTTTGTGAAATTTTACCAACAAAGAAGTAGCTATCAACTATAAAAGAAGCAAGCATACTGAATAAATGTTGGTGACAAACTTGTGCCACGTTACAATTGGACAAGGACATAGCATTCAAGCCAATCTTCCACGACAATGGTTCTTGACAAGGACACTCTTTGCTCTTTTGAATATTCTATAAACTTTCATTCCCCTTGATTTATTTTATTAAAAAATAAAATAAATGAAATTTTGAGTTTAAGTAAGTACGTTTAACCTTAAAATTTAACTCAGAATTTGAATTTTTTATATTAAATTAAAATTCGCTTAAATTAAATTTTATTAATTAAATCAAAAATCAAACTTGTTTCTTCTTGTCAAAATTAGTGTAAATGGAACAATTTTTTGAAAATTCTCTTCGAAGTCCTTCCTTAAGGTTGTTAATTTATTAATACTAACTTACTTGAGAGATTTTATTTAATTTTAAATTATTAATTCATTAAATAATTTATTTAAATGTGTAAATTACATTTAAATGCTTATGCAACGTGCACTTAAAATCAATGTTTTAAAAACTTAACCGAAAATTAAACCGGTAAGATAAAAGATTTAAGGTTTCAAAAGTTCATTCAATATCATATTGTCATAAAATAATTAAAGATTGAATAAAATTAAAGAATTTGAAATATAATTGAAAGAGATTGTTCTTACCTATCGAAGAATTTGATATTTAATTAAAAATTTAAATAAAAATTAATTGCCTTTTAACAATAAGATTTATTAAAATAAATCAAATTATGAAGTTGAAAACTGAATCGAAAAGTTAATCGATTTAAAATTTTTACAATTGAATCGATTGAACCTTTTGAATTTTTTTTATCATCGCTTAAAACACAATGGTTACAATTTCTTTCTTTATTTTTATTTCAAATTTTTAGTTATCCTTAAAGTTTTTTAAAATATATAGTTATTATTTTTCAAATACGTAATAAATAAAATATTAATAACATATAATTACGTCCTGAATAGTGATGTATGCCAAACTTTTGCTGCAAATTCCAGTTTCTAAGCATAACGAAAGCGAACTCAATCTTCTTTTGTGCTTAATAATTTAAAAGATTTGGTACCGTTTCTTGGAATAGAATCGAAAGTCAATGAAACTTCCCAATTTCCAATTTCATGATCCCTTCGTTGATGATTACACCAATCTCGAGTTAGGTAAAAGGAATCTAAGAAAATGGACCGGAACATTAAAATGTATATTTAGTTATACAAATATATAACATGAGAAGTTCGTTTTAAATTTTATTTTTTAGACTTAAATTTGAGGGTGAACTTAATTTTAATAAAATTGAATTTTATATATTGATTTTGAACTTAATTCAAAATATTTTTATTAATATTTTAAAAATTGGATCGAAAGTTTAATTAGTAAAATAAGAGCTTTAAGATTTAAAGTATTAAACCATTATAAAACCGGTTAAAAAGTAAACAAAACTGATTAATTTGAAATATGATCGAAGAAGATTGTCCTTACCTATCAAACAATTTAAAGTTTAATCAAAATTTGTTAAATATAAATTAATCAATTTATAAAAACCGATTAACTTACAAAAACTAATTGATTATTTAATAAATTGATCGATTTTAAAAGTAAATTAAACTGAAAAGTTAAAATTTGAACTAAAAAATTAGTCGGTTCAAAATTTTTACTAATAAACCAGCCAAATCAGTTCAGTTTTTTAATCAATAATTTTTTTTTGCTCCTAATCAAAATCTTAACCAATCAACTTAGCTGGAATTGTTTTAGCCTTCCAAAACCAAAAGAGGTGTTTTT
>JANIIA010000192.1:2465352-2479713 GCA_027478495.1 Erythroxylum alaternifolium
TGCAATCCGGAAGAGGGGACAACTTAAAGATGCTAGGAAGAAGGAATGAAAGTGTTATGTCTACCATTTTAGCCAGGGAGGTTGTTCAGTACAATCAGTTGGTTGTTGTTTGGTGGATTAAACTTTTAGGATACTAATTCTGTACTTTATCGTCTTTCTGTGATTCAAGTATATCGGTGGTCATTTGATAGTTGCTTTCAGATGCTATGTAGTTTCACCATCGTAATATATTATAGCACTTTGAAGAATCAAGCTTTATCGTTGAGAAGGAATTGCAGTCAGTGTTGGCAATTTTGACCCAGTTTGCGCATCTAGTTAATTGGAATTAGAACTTTAAGGATGAGGTCAGTTTAATAAAATTATGGCTTTTTGTTTGATTAAAATAAGTTTTAAAAGTATGAGTTAAACGGTAATATGACATGATTTAATTAGGGATGGTAAAAATAACCCGGCTCGTTTTTAACCTGGGTGGCCGGTCCGAGCAAACCATAGTCGGCCCAGGCGAGCCATGGATCGGCTCGTGACTTGCCCTCGCCTACTTTTTTCAAAATGATATTACTTTGAAATTTTTTTACTTAAAATAATAAATGAGGGGGCAAGCTGCGCCTTGGCAGGCCATAGCTCAAGTCATGAGTTGGGCCATAGGTTGGTCAATTTCGACCCGCAGGCCACCATGGTCAAGAGCCAGTCAGGCTGAGCCGCTAACTAGTTTAGCTCATTGACATAGCTGGATTTAATAGAAAGTTTATTTAAAAAAATAGAAGCAAGAAAATATTTTTAATTAAAGAAAAATGGTTAAACTTCTAAAATCACTTGGACAGTGTTATATTAATTTTTATTATTAAAAATTGATTAATTTATTAATTAAACGGTCAATTTTGTAAATTAGTAAGTTTTTATAATCTAAAATAAATTAATTAGTTTGTATTTAAAAATCTCTTTTTTCAATTAAACTTCAAATCTTTCAATAAAGAAAACAACTATATTTCAAATTCTTTAATTTTATTCAATTTTTAGTCGTTTTTATGACGATTTAATACTGGTTAAACTTTTTAAATTTTAAATCTCTTATATTACTGGTTTAAATTTCAATCTAATTTTTAAAATATTGAAAATATACGCTGCTCACCCAATCATTATATATTACCAAGCATTTTTTCATTTCTTGCCTTATTTTTTTATTCCCATACCAAGAATGCTGAATGCCGTAACATTTAAATAAATGAAGATTGGAATAGGAATTGAGTTATATTATAACATAGACACTTAAAATTACTTGTTTTAAAAAAAATAACACTTAAAATTACTCTATACTCTGTTCTCTAATGTAATTTGCGGAAACATACAATGCGAGTGTGTCGCGCGCATCGTCAAAGCATCGTCGTATCATCCTCTATTACCTTGCCGCCTTGGGTGCAATGTACATAGTATATTATTACACTTAAAACCACAAAAACAGCATAGAGCCTGTTTGCCTTTACAGCCATCGTCACCGACGAACTGTACGCATCGGCGGCACTTTACACCTTCCCCAACCGATGACGAGAGGTAGTATGAACTCCGCTTCCGATTATTCGGCATCATGCGACAACGCAGTGTTCGTCGACACAAACCTCGACACTCACTTGGCCATGATCGTCTCCAATTCCTACACCGTCGCAAATCTCAAAGGCGACTACTGTTTAGTTTTTCTTACTTCCGTTCTATGTTTGTTCGCCTGTAGCTATCATTGTACTTTACTGTGGTTGTTTTGGTTGTGTAGAGAAAATACTGCGTGAACATCCACTCTGCTTTCCTGACATTGGAGGGATAAAGATTGTTGCTTTAAAGGTTATGTATTCTTTAATGGGTGTTTATTGTTTGTTTTCTTGGTTGTTTTAATGTGTATGAAGTTGGGTCTTTAATGTTTTTGTAACGTGGTAGGTGAAGCGAAGAGGACATTCTTATCATTTGTCTGAGTCTATGCTTGTTAGAAGTGCGTTTGATGGGATTAAGAAGAATTGGTTTCGTAGTGTTGATGCTTCTAGAGTTGTACAAAATGAGGTTCCAGCTTTGGTTAGTAATGATTCTGGGAATTTAATTGTGGCTTCTGGTGTTGAGAGTGGTGATTTGGCTGATGATCACCCCAAAAGTTCGTCCATAATTATTGCTCCATCGTTGCCCCAAGTCGATGTTGAAGTGCAACCTGAGAAAGTGAATTGCCACAAGGCTGATTTGTTGACTTCAAATGGTGGTGCTCCTGAAGGTATAGGAGATTTCAAGAAAGGAATTGGCTTTACGGACAAAGATATCGGTGTCGTTATGCCCCATAAGGCAAACAATTGGTCAGACCCTCATGCACAAAAACCAAATGGTCACTATAGCGAGGAAGTTCGGAGAACAGAAAGTGAATTTCATCAGGGTGAATCAAGGAATATAGTTGATGAGATGCAACGCAGCAAATTGCCCGAAGGAGCTTTGCAACCTCAATTATGTAACTAATTTTATGAATGCGTAGAGTTTTTTAAATGTTGAACCATTATTGTAATTAATTTATGAATGTTTTGATGTTTTATTTCAATGTATGTTGAACCTAATATTTAATTAATTCCATGAACGGTTAGAAGTTTAATTCCAATGTATGCTTACCTTATTGTTACTAATTTTGTATTGATTGTCATTCATATTAATATTAGCATTATTGTTATTTCTATTATTATTATTATCAATATTATTATAATTAATTTCTTATTATCATTTTTATTATTATTCTTAGAATTATTCGTATTATAATTTTGTTATTATTACTATTATTATTATTATTATTAGTAATATTATTATCACTATTATTATAATTAATTTCTTATTATCATTATCATTATTATTCTTATTATTATTAGTATTATACATTTTGTTGTTATTATTATTATTATTATTGTTATTATATTTAAATTTGTATTCATGAGAGACCCAAAGTTAATTGTTATTATTTGTTAACTTTTTTCAACTAACACAAATAGTTCGTAATAAAATTGTCAATTAATTACATACTTCTAATCATATTAAGGATCAGGGGCATTTTTGTCATTGTCACTATTTTTTCGTTCTGTCAATTGCAACCAAACACATTCTGTCCTCGAGACGGGGACAGAAATTTCTGTTCTGCCCACCGCAACCAAACACTTCACTGTCTTCAGTTTTTATTCTGTTCCGTCCTGTTTCGTTCCGTCTGCAGATACCGGAGACAGGAATCAAATGCAGCGTTAAAGAACAAGTGATCATGGCTTTCTTCCATACCAGTTTGGCATGTAAAGGAAACACTTCAACCTATCCACCGTCAGAAATCGTTGCTCAGGGGTCCCCTCAAAGCAAAATAGTTTGTAGATTTTCAGAAGAAAGACGAGTAGGAATGGTATCTAGAGTGAACAGAGTGTTGTATCTGAAAGCCTATGCAACTATCATCTTGTGGTACATAAGTCGTTTTATACAGAGCTTCCAATTAAATAAATATGCCAAATTTAAATGCATGTTTGACTTAGGTCGTGTTAATTAGAATTTTTGTTAAGTATATTATTAAAAAATATAATACAAAATGATTAATAAATTTAATTATTAAATTAAAATATTTATTATTTAGAGAATTGAAATAAAAATATCAAAATTAATGGCTATAATTATAACAATAATTTCTAATCTCTATTGACCGGAATTAAAAGATAAATCGCCTTGAATTTTAATTAAAATAAAGGATAAAAGATATAATTTAAGAAAATATAGAAAATTTTTTTAATCAATAAAATTATCGCTCGAACTTCAGTTTTTAAAAAAAATTTTTCTCTTAAACTTTGGTTAAAAAATAATAATGAAACTCACTTAATATGAATGTCAAACGTAAACTAAGCAAATATCATTAATACGATAACTTAACTCACATTTTAAACCTATTAAAATAAATTAAATTTAACTTAAATTAATAATTTAAAATAATTATAATAAATTATTATTTTGAGTCGAATTTAATTAATTTCGTTCAAATTTAAACTGGATCAAATCATCATATAAGTAGCATTGACTAGTAAAACCATTTCAAAACCGAGAAATTTCTATTGGAGTTGGTGCTATCCGAGAATAATTAGTTGATCTGGATTTGCGAATTATAGATCATTTGGAGGTAGGATGGAAAGAATTAGAAAACCAAAAAAGAAATAAGAAATAGATTATAAATATAATCTATTCAGATAAAATAAAATTTAGAATTATAAATATAATAAATAGTTATAATAATACATAAATATAATTAGAATTAGAATAATATATAATATATAAATTAGAATAATATATTAGAAAAACTTTAGAGAATTTTAAAAATTAAAGAAAAGATTTTTAATTTACAAGAAAATCTATACCTTTTTAATTTACAAGAAAAAAAAGGCGCCCATAATTTCCTCCAAAAATCTCTTTTACGAGTGATATATAATAGAAAGAAAATGGAAAAAGTTGTGATTCAATTCCCAAAAGGCCCGGATTTTCAGGAGCCGTTTGGGAGTTTTTGGGGGAAAAACAGAGGGCAATCTCGTCAATCTGCACCTTTCCCAAGAAAAACACACCTCTGAACCTTTTCTCGTGCACACTCATCTATCTCATAACATCAGACATAGCAACAACTGACCAACACAACACATGATGCTAATTCTTGTTTTAGTGCCACCCCATTTTCATCCTACGTTGTACTGCTCATGGATGCTTGTTTGAGAGTGAAAATGTCCAAATGCACCAGAGTGAGTAAAAAGGTCGCATCTTTCGTGGCTCAGTAGGTCTGTCTAGTTGGACTTGGTTGGATTGGAATGAACGAACGTAGATGTTACACACAAATCGAGACAATTTCTCTGTTATCAACTTTTGCAGATTCCTCTCTCTCTCTCTGTTTCTCTCTGTCTTTCAATACATCACTTTTCTTGTTTTTCATCATCTTGGTGTTAACTCTCTCTAAGATATGTAAGCATTTTCCTGCAAAATCTCAACTTTTTTGGAGACTCATTACTTCTTGTAGGATTTCGTGCTCTAATTGCTTTGGTTTTCTCAATCTTTCAGGTTTCCGTTAATGGGTGTGGTTTAATGATTCCCCAACTACTCTACTCTCGTTTGCTTGTTCTTTGGTGTTAAATGCTTGCTCATCTTCTTTGAAAACAACTACTCTGTGCTTTCTTTTGTTTTCTTTTGGCTTCTCTGTTCAGTCCCACTTCTTCTTCTTCTTCGATTTGCACTGCCTGGGTCTTGTCACCATCCCTAGTTGAAGGCTTTATTCAGTTAGGTTTCTCGTTAAACGCACGACACAGGAACGTCTGTGGCTGGAAAAAGGTTGCTCTGTTCTAGAGAAAGGTGAGGGTTATGGACAGAAAGGGTTTTGAGTTTTATGTTTTTTTATCGTTTATAATGTTTTGCTGTGTCTGTGAGTTTGTTCAAGTCTGAAAATTTGTTTTTTTGAGAGATGAAATGCTTTACTTTTAGTGAAGAGTTGGGTTGTTCGAACTCATGGTGGATATATTGAGCTCGTACAGGGCCATTTTTAAGAGACTTCTGTTTGATACTGAGAAATGCAGATACTCTGATGAACTGGGCTGGATAGTTCGTGAAATTTTGGTTCTTCAAGCTCGTTTTTCATCTATAGATACTTAGCTTCCAAAAGCTAGAGTTGATTTGGTGAAGCTCCTCCTAATAGTCACTCCAAGAAATGGGTTCAGCGAGCTCAAAAGCAGAGAGAAATGACGCTTTGCGTCTATGCAGAGAACGCATGAAGTTCATAAAGCAAGCAATTGATTCAAGGTACAATCTTGCAGCAGCTCATGTCTCTTACGTTAATTCTCTTAAGAACGTTGGAATAGCTCTGCGAAGGTTTGCTGAGGCTGAAGTTGTAACAGAGTCCTCTCTATCTACAAAGTCAGCCACTGAGCTTGACAAGACTCCATCGCATTCCTCGTACCCCTCTCCCTCTCCTTCCCACAATGCAGAGGTCCTGGATTCACCATTGCACAACGAAAGCCCTGTTTCTCCTCAGGTTGTGAATATGAATTACATGAGAGCTGGTGGTGGTACCAATGCAGTGACTGTTAAAGTTGACTTGAACAATAATTGTGTTGATGGTCTTGTGGAGGATGATTGTCTTGGATTCCCCATGCCAATGCCGCCTCCACCACCTCCGCCTCCTTTCGTGTCAGGTAGATCTTGGGATTATTTTGATCCTAGTGATAATTGTGACAGCTTCAGGTTTATTGGGCACAATGAGTTGAGTATGGATTTTGATTATATGGGAGGGTGGGCTGAGTTTAACACTGAAAAGTTTGGTGTTCACCAAAATGTGGTAGATGTAAAGGGAAAATGCCCAAATACTGCTTTACAAAGAAACACACAATTACAAGAAGGAAGCTTGAGACCTCAGGTAAAGGAACAAAGTGTTGAAATCTCTGATATGCAAATGCAAGCAACTTCAAATGGAAATTTTGGTATAAGAGTAGAAGGTAAGGCCCCTTCTAATAAATTGATGGGAGTTAAAGGTTCTACAGGACAAGCACTTGATAGCCAAGTGAGGAAAATAGAAACAGTGCAAAATGGTGGCGGTCTGGTTCTTGAGCAATCAGGTTCTAAGAGGGAGAAACCTGGCGCGGCAAAATATTTATCTGCTGACAGGGAAGATCCATCAGAATATATTACCCATAGAGCCAAGGATTTTCTTTCGAGCATAAAGGATATCGAACATCGTTTCTTTAGAGCCTCAGAATCTGGCAAGGAAGTGGCCAGGATGCTTGAAGCAAGCAACATCAGAGTTGGATATTCAGAGGCAAAAGGTAGAGTTACTTTGGTGTATGACTAAACAGTTAATGACTTTGGTGTCTTTGTTTACAAACTGTTGGTGGTTGAAAGGTTATCTTTTTTTGTGGACCTTTCTCCTAATACTCTCGGACTACTTTGTTTCTTGCAGGAAGCACATCCACCTTAGACATGTTAGCTGCTTTGCCACTTGTGTGCTGTCGCGGTAATACTGCTCTTCTTTCTCATGGTAAGTTTGAGGTTTCCACAAGTCACGCTTGAAGTGAAAAATGTAGGGTTGTAGGTGTTCTTTACTTCTACGTTATCTTTTAGGGAGGTATATGTTGTATGTATTTCAGAGCATGGCGCTAATCCATAGCAGTTAGATGTTTACCTTCTAACCAGCAGGGGAACTTGTTTGGATTTGGAATGTTTCTGTTTTCATGCATTCGTATAAAGTTATTGTCCTCTTTGTTTTTTCGTTATGTAAATTCTTCAATACTGTTGCAGAACCTATGGAGCATGCCACTAAGGTCATTACCTGGAAGCGAACAACATCTTCAAGGTCATCTTCGTCGAAAAGTCCACTTGTTACGACAACAAAAGATGATATGTCTGACAGTGGCAGTGATTTTATGGAAGAATTCTGCATGATTGCAGGTAGTCATTCCTCCACACTCGACCGACTGTATGCCTGGGAAAGAAAACTCCATGACGAAGTTAAGGTATTTTTTCATAAATTCTAGACGTGTTCTTTTCATTCTTTTGAAGATCTAATGTCCAGCATTTGGCCTTATAGTTTATCAAAATGTCATGAATAATGGCTTATGTTGCACCTCTTTTATGTGCTTACTTCTGATAACGAATTTCTGCAGGCCAGTGGATCTATCAGGAAAGAGTATGATCGAAAGTGTGACCAACTTAGGCACCAGTTTGCCAAGGATCTTAGTCCTAATGTCATTGACAAGACCCGAGCAGTTGTGAAGGATTTGCATTCTCGGATAAGAGTTGCAATTCATTCTGTAGATTCAATATCTAAGCGGATTGAGAAAATGAGAGATGAAGAGTTGCAGCCACAACTTCTAGAGCTGATTCAGGGGTGAGTTGGGGAACTGAGAACTATGACATATATATTCTATCTCATTGTTCTGACCTTAATTTAGTGATTCTATGGATGAGCTTGTTATTCACTGGTGGAGAAGGTAAAAATGCCTTCTCTTCCACTGGATTCAAATGTTTGTGGAACCTATAAACTTCCTTACAAACCAAAAGAGAAGTTAGAGACCTTGATGTTCTAAAGATGTGGACTAAATCCCTGTACTGGGTATGATTAATTAATTCATTGGAATTATCAGATTTATGATCAATAAACATGTGCAGATTTATCAGAATGTGGAAGGCCATGCTTGAATGTCATCATACACAATACATCACCATCTCGTTGGCATACCATTCACGGAGCACCACAGGAATTCCACAGGGAGATACTCGTAAACAAATCATGGCTGAGCTTCAGCAGGAGATCGAGTGGTTTGGCTTGAGCTTTGCCAATTGGGTTAATAGCCATGCATCCTATGTTGAAGCTCTTAATGGGTGGCTGCAGAACTGCATTTTGCTGCCACAGGAGCGTTCCAAGAACAGGAGGCCTTTCTCCCCGCGTCGGCTCGTAGCCCCTCCTATATTTGTTCTATGCCGTGACTGGTCTGCAGGAATAAGAGCATTGCCATCTGAGGAACTCGGAAATGCCATTAAGGCCTTCCTAGCTGATCTGAACCATTTAATTGAGCAACACGCAGACCAGACACAAACTGAGGAGAAAGTAGTCGATCCAAATAACTCAGAATCTGAGGGCAAAGAGGATGAGAAGAATTCCAACGTATCAACAAATTTGTGCTGTATACATGCTAGTTTGACAAAGGTTCTTGACAGACTGAATAAGTTCTCTGAGGCATCACTCAAGATGTACGAGGATATCAGACAGAAAGGTGAGGCAGCTCAAATGGCATACTTAAATTACAAGCCAGTGAGATATTAGAGCTATCATCTGTGTGATATATAATCATTTCTGAGTCTGTGGTTGGAGATTGAAATAGAAACATGTATATGTCAGAGTGTTGTTTCAAAGACTACATGTGAAAAAAACAGATATTTCTGAGTAGTGCAGAATATATAACTTAACCAGAGTTAGCAACAGTGCGCTGTTTTTTCCTCTCAGTTGTTCTCTGTAGTACTCTGCATATGAGCAACTTGCAAATTTCTTTAAAACTTTAATCCAATATGTCACTTGGTCTCCTACACTAAAATCATAATTCTTTTGAACAACAAATTCTTGAAGCGAGCAAAATACATGTAACTCAAAAAACATCTTTTTTTGCGTTGGAAGACCGACTGAGGGTGAGTTCACTAACAACTACCATTGGGCTTTCCAATAAGAATCGTAAGTTACATATTTCTGTCCAAAGTGTCACAATGACATGTACTGATGTACATGGAAGTTCTATAATTCCTTTATTCTTCCAACATGAGTGTTCAGAGTAAGTTTTTGAGAGAAGCTATATACCAACCCTTCAAGCAAAACTCCTCATAAGGAGCCGTTGAATTCCTCGGTTGTTGAGATTTTGTTCTCTTGAAACTAGAAACCAACATACTGTGTGTACTGACTGTAAGCTTCTGACTGCATGGCAATCGGAGCACGAGTAACGAAGTGTGGAAGATCAAATGCATCTATGAGCTCTCTTGCAATGTTCCTGACTTGGAAACTCAGATACTCGGTGAGTTTGTGTATTGCCTGCATAAGAGGAAAAGATTCTTTAACATTCCTATTCCTTCCTATTATCATGTGAAAACAGGAAAGCAATACTGCGACCTTGTGACTCTGTGTATATCAATACCTTAGCTTTGTTTGGAGCAACATAGTCGACGTTACGATAGGTCCCTATGTCCTTCCAGATTCGGTCCAAGGCATAAAGATCACAGACAAGTTTCAAAGCAGCTCTAGAACATGGATCAGGGCAGCTGGCATAGTAAAGGCAAGCTCAGCAGCAAATTAACAGCATAAATTAGATAGAGAGAATTTCTGATTCCAAGATTAGGAAATACTTCTGTACAGCTTCAACAAACTTTGCAAGGATGACCGACTCGATATGCGACTCTGCAAGTGTGAGAAGGTGATTCAAGCATCTGTTCCAAGCACCAAAGCCACCAAGAGTTTTGGCGTGCTTCCGAAGTCGTACAGCTACACTCTGAAGCAATCTAGATGTTCGATACTGAAACATAAACAGTAATAAAAGTTGTAAATAAAGGTACCTTGTTCTGACAGTTGCAGTGTTTTTCAGACATAGCATCAATTCAGAACTTACTCTGAAGGCATCCAACTGGAATTTAGGATCTCGCAAGTGTTCTTCACCTTCCCAACGTGCAGTTACAGGATTGGGCTGAGACAGATATGTGTTCATAGATTCTCTCAAATAGTTCCATGTAACTGTCAGAGTCCCACCTTGGAACTTTTCCTGATATTGCTTCAAAAGAAAGCCAGCAACCTGCATAAATTCAGTGCCAGATTACTTCTCATGTAAGTGGCTAGATAAAGAAGCTTCTTAATTATAATTTCCACTTCAGAAAGTCTCCAGCAAAACCAAAACAAAGATTTCAAAAAAGAGAATAATGCATTCATAATTGCCTGTTCAAATTAAATTCAGGATTACCATCGAGCTGCAATTTTTAAGAAATAACCCAATCAATACCATCCTAAGTGATTGACGTCAACCAGCATTCCAGTCTGCAAATAATAGCTTCACATACTCTTTAAATATACCATCCATGAGATGACCTAATTCCAGAGCTTTTGAATAGCTAGAAATATGACGGGAAAGCCTCCAGGGCTTACTCTAGTTGTAATTATATACCTCAAGGAACATGCTACAAAGATGTCCACAAGATTCTAGCTACTATACTTCTTCAAACGGCTTCTTCAAACGCAGTGCCTTTTCAGGTGAGTGTAAATGCAGAGTGTCAACTCTTGCCCTAGATCTATCTAATTATTCAAACCTACCAGGGTCAACTCCCTAAATTGGAAAAATGAATTATGCCATAAATAAGCTATTAGTTCACACTTGATGTTAAAGCAACGAGTAATGTAATGGATTTGAGCACAACCTGTTGTAACAGAACCGTGTTGTCTCCTTCAAATGTTTGAAAAATGTCATGATCATTTCTCAAACTCCCAAACCGGTTGACAGCAGCATATCCATGTCCACCACATGCTTCCCTGCAAATGCTCAATGATTTTGCTGTATATGATGTCACATAAGCCTTGAGACCTGAAGACAGTGTATGAACATCTCCAACCAGTTGCTCGTCCTGGGTCTTTTTCATCTCAGAATACCTCTCCACTAAATGCACAGAGGCAAAATGGAATGCATAAGTTGAAGCCAGCATTGGCATTAACTTGTGCTGATGAGACTGATAATCAATTATACTGACTTCAGGCTGTTTGGGAGGGCCAAACTGCTGTCGCAATAAAGAATATCGGGTAGCAATTATTACTGCAATCTTCAAAACACTGACAGAAGAATATGCAAGGCCAACACGTCCACCAACAAGCTCCCCTAATGTAGCAGCAAATCGTCTATTTATGGTAGGAAGACTACTGGTGTACTTGCCATCCCGTGAAACATCTCCGAACCGATTAAGAAGATTATCTCGTGGAATTCTTACTGAATTGAATTTCAGTGCTCCATTATCTACCCCATTCAGGCCAACCTTCTGCCCACAATCATTTATTTCAATTCCTGGAAGTATCTGGTGGGTTTTCATGTCCCTTATTGGAACAATGAAGGCGTGAACACCCATATCAGAGACCCCTTTTTCATCATGGGTAGGCAACATTAACTTGGCAAAAACAGTGGCAAATTTTCCATGAACAGCAGCATTGCCAATCCACCATTTGATGGCCCCATCATTTGGTGTGTTGATTAGAAATTCATCTGTAATTGGGTCAAAAGTTGCAAGGGTTTGAAGGCCTTGAACATTGGAACCTAAGCATAAAAGTAAAAAGTCCAGTAAGGATAATTGTGTTTCAAAAAGAAACAATAAAGAGGAGAAACCTAAGATATAAAAAGCAAATCAGATCAAACGCATACTCTCAATCTTAAATCACCATGCAAGGTCAAAAACAGATTTATTCAAACGAGCACACAGTCATATACACAATAAAAGAACAGAAGTGCAGAGGATCAATGAATGACCATAATCGTCCTGTAGTCATTTCTAGTTGCAACAAAAAAAGTTGAGAGATGAAATCACAAATTTTTACACATTCCATATCAGGAACATCTTTAATTTTTACATTCCAAATCTGAAATCACAAATTATATCAGATTCGTTCTCAGAACAGTTCACAAGGAGCAAGTAAGATACATCTTCAGGGAATTGATCTTCTCTTAGTAATGTTCTATCTTTTCTTCATTCTCAAATGGTATAAAGAACCAATAGTCAGTTTGAATCTCTCTAGACCCCAAAAAAAATAATTTTTGAACTTGGTGAATCATGTATCACTCACAATAACAAGCAGAAGAAACTTAACAAGACGCAGCAACACATATCTTGTTCAAGCAAAAACCCCGCAGAATCAAATGGAAACTTCAAACTTACCATGATGAAGCTCTGTCATGGCAAAACAACCAGGATAGTCCAAGTTGTCAATACCGTCAAAGTACTTGTCCCTATGCTTTTTAGTACCTAAGTTGAGAACTGTGCCTCCCCAGAGACTGCACAAACAATATCTAAACATCAGTGACACGATAGTAACAAATACGTTTGAAGCTAAAGAATATCATCAAGTATTGGCTTGGAATTGTAGATCATAAGGTGAACAAAACAAACATCCAATCTCCAATTTGATCGTCACGAACAAAAGATCAAACTAAAGTATTAACCAAAAACTGAATATCCCAAAGACGATCACTCATCGTGATCTCATTGCAGCAAAAGAACAAACCTGTACTGAACACCCATCTTAATCCCAAGCGACATGTCGAAGGCACCAGCGGCCTCAAGAATGGCAAAATACTTAGAAGGATCCTCCGCCACATACCTAAAAGGCCTAATCCCAGCTTCCCTCACCAAACCCGAGAGCTGTCTCCAACACAGCTCTCTATATTCGTCCTTCGGAATCTCAAGTGGGGTCTGCAAGTCAGGCCTGGACACGAAATACTCAAACACCTTCTCCTGCAGGTCCCTGTGCTTCCCTCTCATGTACACGCTCAATTTCTGTGTGTCCACCGAAAGCTTGGTCGCCTTAGCGCATGTTAACATGGTTAGTTGGTCCAGAGGGCGTTCCACCGGTGCCAGGTGCAGCGAAAGCCGTCGTATGCGGCGGTTAGCAATTATGTTCTCGTCGTCCGGCGTGGAATTCGTGTCTCTCTGCTCCATTTTCTTTGCGTGAAGGTGTGATTGTGAAGAAAACTAAAATCGCAAGTAAAGTAGTTTCCATCTTTGTTACATATAGCGGCACAATGAAGAGGATACGTGTTCAAATGCCACTTGGCGAGTTATTATTGGACCTGATCGAGGCAGTTAATGATGGCGCGCATTTCAACGACATGAAGGTAATGTTATTTCGTATGTGACATTAATGGATATTCGATCTATTACAAAACATTTATGCCAAATAATTAACTTTAGATTTGATTCCTTTTTTATTTTTAATTGTTGATTTAACAATTAATTAATATAAATATATAGTTTATAAACATAATTTATTTGATGTTAAGCATAATTGTTAATGAAGAATCGAACTGATAATATTCGAATGACAAAATTAGTATTATTTTTATAAATAATTTTCAAATATTATTATCAAATTAAATTAAATTAAAATTGATTATCTCAATTTTAAATATAAAAAGTAAATTATTTTAAGTAGATTTATTAATAATGTTATTTAAGTATACAATTGAAAAATAAATTTTATTATTATAAACAATTATAGATGTCAAAACCAGCCCGACTTACATTTTAGTTCGGATTGACCAAGTTACGATATCGTTTTATCAAAAACAACGTCGTTTTGAAATTTTTCCTTTAAAAAACAATAATAGCCCGATTCGGCCTGACCCGCCTGTTGCTTGTCAGGTCATAGGCCGGTCAGCCCGTGGTCAAAATAGGCCACGAGTAGACTCATCTTGGCCCTCCGGGTCACAAGCTAAGTCACATGCCACCATAACCCAAGGTCGGGCTAGACTAAGCCAAGGGCAACCCAAATTCGACACGACACGTTGACATATGATTATATGAAAGAAGAAAAGGGATAATATAAATAAATAGACAATCTTATTCCTATGGATAAGGAAGAAACGTGTAAACGGATGAATATAATTTTTTTTAGTTCAACAAGTTTCCAAAATAGTGGATAGACTTTGAATGATTTGCTAGTTTCTCACATGTATATATTATGACCTTATATAATTTTTATTGACTTTTATTAAAAATTATCACCATCAACACTTACTTCAAATTTCGATTAAGCGCAAAGTTTTAAAAAAATTAATAATATACAATCGTACTCTTTACCGAGTA
>JANIIA010000192.1:2487171-2498313 GCA_027478495.1 Erythroxylum alaternifolium
CGCCTCTTGGATGGGTAAAACTCAATACTGATGACACAAGCAAACAATCCACCTTCTCAGTCATAGCAGAAGGCCTTATTCGAGACACTGAAGGCAACTGACTTAGAGGCTTCTCGCAAAATATCGGCTGGTGCTTACCGCTCAATGCCGAACTTTGGAGAGTCTACACTAGCCTTACGCTGGCCTGGAATCAGGGATACCGCCGAGTAGAACTTGAAGTGGACTCGGCAGCAGTAATCAACATCCTTTCCTCAGCAGACAACCGAGCTCAGACCCACAACTCTATCGTCCTGGGCATAGACGAGTTGTTCCACCGGAACTGGACTGTTGTTCATCGACATGTTTATCGAGAGAGCAACAAATGCGATGACTGACCGGCGCACTACGCTGAACATGTAGATGTTGGAGTCACCTATTTTGACACTACACCTATAGGATGCCACCATTTCTTCACAGAGGATAAATCGGAAATCTGTTTTCCTAGACTCATTATGTAATTTTCAGTTTTATTTTTCCTTAATAAAAAAACTTCTAAAATAATATCGTTTGAAATAAAATGACATCGTTTTTAAAAAAATGACTGAGCCAAGCTGGATGTGCCGGGTCACTTTTGTCAACCCTATCTAAAATCATGCGCAACCTATTGTCATTCTTATGAAAAATAATAAAAATAATAAATAATCCTAACTATACCCCAATCCTAAATTTGCAATATGAACGTAGAGCGAGGTAGGGATTAAAAAACAAAAAAAACACTGTGCTTTGCGTGGAATATAAGTAATGTCCACGTCGGAAATTACGTGGAACTGCGTCAAAGTAGGACCCACTTTAGATCTTTGCAATCTGTGTATGAAATTTAGTCAGCTGTCACCCTGGCTCCTGGAGGCTTATTTCCTACGCAAACTCTGACTCAGAGGCCAACACGCTTCAAACTTTAATGATGTTTGTTTGACATCTTTCCTTCAATTTGCTGTATCACTGTACTTTAGTTATATATAATTTTCAAATTATAAGTTAACATTGTCTCCTTTATATGGTCACCATTATTGTAAGAAAAATAAACTAAAAAGTATTTAATTTTTAAATTTTTTAACGATTAATTTTTTAAATCCATATAAATTAAATTAAAACATTATTTTTACTAATATGACTAATAAATAGATATTTATGTGAATCATTAAAATTAAAATTTTATAAAAGTGACAAGGATACCAACGAAAGCATACAAGACAATTACATCAACGGCTATTCAATCAAGTTGTCGCACTTGAATCTGGTTTGAGAAGATATATGGACTAGTATTATTGTGAACCAATAAAATGAAATGTTATAAATAAATCTTATGGTTGAAAATGTCGAGAAATATGATTCATATATAGATAAGTAATACACAAAGTATTGGAAAATTATTGTGTGCATTTAGTGATTTATTACTCAATGTTTATTTTGAAAATAATATTTATGGATTTTATTGGTACTTATTTTTAATTATTAAAAATTACTAAGAGATAAATTCCATAATCACGAGAAAAAGAAAAGCAACTTGGGGGTTGATTAAAGGGTAAAATGTTTATCAAATCTTCTATTAAATTTATTTTATTTCAATTATATTTTATTAAATATTATTTATATATTTATTTAAAGTTTAGATAAATACGTAAATAAAATTTAATAAAACATAAATATTGATTCCGTAAAATTGGACTCCAGTTGGAAGCCACGCTCTTTGACTTCAAAGAGAAGTGTTACGCACTTCACAGGTAACAGGCGCCGCAATCCTTTTTTGGTTGGGCATTGTGGTGAGTGGTCAACATTAATATCACCCTCACGCTAAGCATCCCCACCATACCCCTCAACTTGACTTTAGTAAAAAGTTTGAGTCAGATGGAATTTAATTTTTAAAAAGTAAATTAAATTAAATTAAAAATTATTTTATTTGCTTAAAAAATATTATTTCAACAATTTTGTGTTTTCGAAGTAAAATCTAATCGAAGAAGACTTAATCTACAATCACTATTAATATACACGGGTATATTAATTAAATTATTCACTAATATAATTATTTAAAATTAAATAACTTAATTTAAGTAATACATATTATTTTAAATGTCTTTTTTGTTAATTACCATATTTAAACTTAAATTAACAATTTCTAATTTTCAATCTCTTGAATTGAAACGATTTCTCGCATCTATCCGTATGTAATAATTATTGTTAATTATTATTATCCTTTAATGGTGTGTAATAATTATTGTTAATTATTATTATTATCGTGTAATGGGTTGTTGTTAGAGGTTGTCATCATTAATTAACCTTATTTTTCAGTAAGTACGCCATTAGAAAGTCATAGATCGGATAAGATCATCGTAATCATTCTTTTAAGTCCACATAAATTATTTTAAGGTCTCTTTGGCATGTGTTATCTCACATCATATGTGTATTACGGAGGTCTTATGTTTATAAGTGAATAGATAATCTTCACCTATTAGGTTAATTTTTTTGGTTGAAAGCCCAATCTATAACAAGTGGTATCAAAACCATCCTAAAGATACTATTATGTAGTACGGGAACGTTGCATTGGGTCACCTATTGTGACCTCTAACGAGAACGTGAGGAATTGGACTTATAGAGCCTATCATAGTCATGTTGGCATGTATTATCCCACCTCAGATGTATACTTAAGAGATCTTAAGTTTATAAGTAGATAGATAATCTTCACTTATTAGGCTAATCTTTTAGGTCGAGGATCTAATCTATTACAATTAACGCAGACACATTAGATCCACTATTTAAAAAGTCTGAGAAAATTTGCACTTTTCTTATATATTTTTATAAAAACAATTTTACCGATTATTCAATGGCTAATTATTTATAAAGATAAAATAATTTTACTAATTTAAGTTTTTAGTATATGGTATTAATTTTTATTAAATATTTATTAAATTAAAATTACTTAAATTATTATAAAAGGGAAGTGAAATAATCATGTCATATAAATTTATTAAAATATCTTAATAAAAATTGGTATTTTTTATATTTTTAATAAATTAATATATATTATTTTATTAATAAATAAAATTTTATAAATCCGTGTCTTTCATTTTTTAATATAAGAATTTGTGTTTATCCTTAATTAAGCATCACTAACGACAAAAGCTTCATTAAATTCCAAAAGCAAACATCTGAAACTGAGTCTCGTAAGTGAAAACTGAAAAAAACCTCAGCAAATTAACTACCTCCACGTGTACGGTTCAACTTGCAACTGTCGGTCATTAACTACTTTGTGAAGCTTCCTCGCAACAGCCCACTAACATCGAACGAATCAAACTTCGAATCTAACGATAAGAGTTCGCAGATCGCTGCCATTCTTAAACTGTAATAATAAAGAGAATGGTAATAAGAACAAATTTGGAAGGCCAAAACTGGAAAACCAATAGTTCTACTGTTTCGAGAGAGGAAGTAAACTATGGGCTTGAACTTGAAGGGGGTCTATATAAGCTGAGATAAGGCTAAGCTTGACAACACAACAGATACACACACACACACACTCAATACAAAGTGTTTTCTTTTCTAGTCTTCCTCTTGCTTTTCCTCCCTCAGATCATATCTGCTTTTCCCCGCTTCTCTGCATCCCTTTCTGTTAATCATCTGTTTTTCGACATTTCTGGGGTTTGTTTTCTTGTTGGGATTTGGAAACTGTGTTTAAATACAAGAGCAACCTTGTAAAGATTGTTCCTTTCTGAAAGCCAGGTGGTTCAGAATAGAGATCCAGGTTGATTTTCTGTCCTTTTTAATCGTCTTCATCAACTTTGAGGCTTGTTTTGAGCCCCTCCAGTTGGTTTTCTCTTCCAAGTTTAGGTCTTTCTGCTGTTTTTTCGGTGTAGAAAATTAACATCTTTTTTCTTGGTTTTGGTTGTTTATTTTTTGACTTACTAACGAGTTTGGCTTTAAGTTCTTTTGGTTGTTTATTGTTTCTTTGAAGGTATGGCAACAGCTATAGACGTTTATAGTAGTAAGACATCCTCTGTTTTCTCTGATTCTTGTAACGAGGAACTGATGAGAGCACTCGAACCTTTTATGAAGAGCGCTTCTTGTTCCTCTACTTCTGATTCTTCTTTTTCTTCTTACCCTTCTTATTCTTATACCTCTGCAATGTCCTCACAGCCCAATTTTTACCCCGACTTTTGCTCCCCTTCGAGCACCTGCATGTTTTCTCAGGGGTCCTCACTCTATGAACAAATGGGGTTCGAGCAAACGGGTTCAATTGGGCTAAATCACCTTACCTCATCACAAATCTTGCAAGTCCAAGCACAAATTTATGCTCAGAAGCAACGGGAGTTGGCTAATGTTGCTAAAGGATCAGAAGTAGTTTCTAACCAAAGGCTTAACTTTCTGGGTCCAAAACCTGTCCCCATGAAAAAATCTGCTTCACCTCCAAAGCCAACAAAGCTGTACAGAGGAGTGAGGCAGAGGCATTGGGGAAAGTGGGTTGCTGAGATCAGACTCCCTAAGAACAGAACAAGACTCTGGCTCGGCACTTTTGACACAGCCGAAGAAGCAGCTTTGGCTTATGATCAGGCCGCTTTTAAGTTAAGGGGAGAGTTCGCTAGGCTCAACTTTCCAAATCTTCGCCGGCAAGGAGCTCATGTCTCTGGAGAATTTGGTGTCTACAAGCCTCTCCATTCCTCTGTTGATGCGAAGTTGGACGCTATTTGTCAAAGCTTGGCTAACTCTCAGAAACCCGGGAAAACGGGGCAGTCCCGTTCTCGTTCTGATTCAGAGACCACTCTTTCATCCCCTTTACATGCGAAAGTGGAAGGTGATCATCCTCTGAAAAGTGAACTGAAAAGGGAGTTTGAAGTCGAGAATCACAAGGTGGAGAACTTGTCCTTATCACCAGCTTTATCAGATGAGTCCATTCCAGGATCTTTTTCACCTGAATCTGAGATTTCCTTCTGGGATTTCTCTAATTCTTCACGGTGGGATGAAACAGATTACTTTGGCTTGGAGAAATACCCTTCTGTTGAGATTGACTGGGCAGCCATCTAAAGACTCAAATTATCATGTATCTTTGGTCTTCTTTTGCCTTATATGATGTTTGTTTTAGTGTCATCAGTAGCTTCTGCAATGGAATTTTTGGCATTTGCAGAGGTCTGAGTTAGGTGAATGTGTGGATAGTAATTGGTATGTCAATATGTAAGAGCTCAACCCTCCATCTAGGTCTGGCTGGTACTTTTTGATCCTTGCTTGGCCATGGAAGGGTCTCTGAGTTTAGTTATGTAATGTAATGTTTTAGGAATGTAATCAAGGTTTTCGTTGTTATGTTAAATCAAATTTTATTTATATTTAGAAATGTATAATGTGTTCAATATAATAATTACATATTCTACTTTTATATAAATAAAAAAATAGAATTTAAATTTAAATTCATTTTAAAGAAAACTAAGGCTACCAATATAACTTTATTCTAATGAAATAGGATAAAAATAAGTTGCCTTATGATTTAAGGAGATTAAGATAAAATATGAAATAATAAATATGTATTATTTAATACACTTTTTAATAATCTTTTTACTAATTATTCTACTTAACCCTAATAATATGCATCAAAACAATGTTTTGTTTTATCAAGATAAAATAGTTATTCATTATTATTATAAATACATTATAATCTATTTCATCTATTTTTTAACATATTATTATATTATTTTAATTTTATGGACTCCTTTATTTTTTAATAATATTATAAATCATTTTATTAAATTTTATTCTATTAAAAATTTTATATCGAATCAAACATAGCCAAAACAAATCGCAAATGGTCCAAACGTTTTGATAGTGACCCTCTTATGAATTAATGTTGATGTTAAGTTCAGCAATCTTTCTTGACTAACGGGTTATGCTTCATCTGCACGGTAAGTACGTTTTGAACATTGAAAAGAAAGTGAATTTAGCATACATTCAACTTAAAATTTTGAGATTTTGTATAAAATAATAACGAGATCTTCAAAGAAGTTTAAGAGATTCGAAACCAAAAGCTCGAATTGCTCATATCAACAAAGTCATGAAGGTGACAAAAAGTAGGTGTGTGACTGATTCAAATGGCATTTTTTCCAAGTTGGGACTGATTCCGATTCATTATTGTCAATTTGTGGTCCTCTTAAATATTTCCAATTATGTCTATTTTGGAATATTAATCAAAGTTGAGAATCGTCCCGAAACCTTTCACATCAAATTATTTTAATCGATTTTGAATTTAATTAATTCAATAATTCGATAATTTATTGAAAAATATGTAAATTTATTTGATACATATTTTATAAATAACAATTAAAATTTTTTATAGAATATGGAAAAGCTAAAAAGATGGGAAGACGAGGTTGGTGAGTTGTTATCGGCAGGAGTGATCGGTGATAACGGGAAAACCACGGAAAGTAGATTTCTTATCACTGAAGTGGGCTACCTAGGCCCAATTGAGGAGAGGACAAACTCACTCAGTACTACTGTAATAATAATAATGGTAAAGGATATATATTTTTCACTAGTTTAAGAATTTTTAGAAAAATTTCATCATCTTTAAAATTTTCAAATTTTTTTAAAATTTTGATTAAAAATAATAATGAAATACACGTAATATAAATATTGGACTTGTTCTAATTAAATGTTATTTGTATACGACAACTCAACCAAATTCTTACACTCAAATAAAACTAATTAAATACAACTCAAACTAATAATTTATTATAATTATCTTAAATTATTAATTTAATTGAACTTAAATAATTTCGATCGTGTTTACAAATTGAGTTAAGATATCATATCAGTGACATTTGATTAGCCTATATATGATGTTCATACTGCATATGTTTTGTGTTATTTTTTAATTAAAATCTAAGTTATGTGATTTTCTTGAAAAATTAAAAACTATAAAAAATTGAAAATTTTAAATATTATAAAATTTCTTATATTATTTTTCCTCTTTTACCCTAATACTACTAATAATAATAATTCATGCAAGTAAAGAGACTGACTTTTAAGCATTGCATTACATTAGATCTAACATTAAGTATGTCCTTTTCAAAAAAAAAACATTAAGTGTGTTAATGTGCCGGGCCGGGCCCGGGCCACGATGGCTCGTGGTCGCCGGCCCGACAGGCCCGATTGGCCTGGCCAGCTTATTAATTTTTTAAAGTAAAAAAATCTAAAAGGACATCACCGACCATGATCGACCCGTAGCTCGACCAACTCGAGTCAAAAACAGGCCGGGATATGTCTAACTAACATACAGTTTCCTTTCTTATTAGCCTATAGTCTTGTGTTTTTTCCTATTGGCTTTAAAGTTGAAATGTGATTCAAAAGCATATCATAAGAGGCCAAAAGAGTGGTGAATTGGATTTGGATATCTGCAATCCCAAAGTCACTTAAATTATTCCTTCAAAGGCGGAGAAAGGTCGGGAGCTCTTGCCAAGTTGCTCAAATTGCACTTTACAGGTTTGAATGATAAGGTACATTCACACTAACGTAAGCTAGGAATCTGATAGATAAATATAAAAGTTGCTTTGCTCAGTGAGATTCTCGTTAATACGTAAAGTCATCTTATTCAAGGTCGAACTTGAACAAGATTCATACTCAAGCCACCTATCTGTCAACCCGACAAACAACCCTTCAGATCATCAGCAAACTCAATCCTTCCATTACCGTCTAATCAAATGCTCGTAAAGAACAAGAAAACAAAAAATGAGCACATCAATCTTCTGTCAATAAAACAAAAGAAAGAAGATAGGCCTTAGAATCTAGAGGCTTTGTTTCCTTTTCTTCCAGTTGTTATCCAAGGATTCCATAAACCAAAGAAAAAGGAAAGTGGAGTTAATTATAGAAAATGACTAAAGGAAGAAGAGAGAGGAGGAGAGATGGCTGCAATGGTGGAGGCCAGAGGGAAATGGAGTAAGGAGGAGGAGCACAACGGAAAGACCGAGTGAGAGGAGTGGACTGGAGGCAAAATAAGAGAGGACACTGGAAAAGACGAGACAAGTGATGGTGTGGAAGAAAAAAAAAACGATATTTTTTAGTTAATTATAAAAATACTTAAACTTTGCTTAATTTTGTAATTATATCTTGAACTTTATTAGCAATAAAATGTTCAAACTTTCTTTTTTTTTAAAAGCTTGGTATTGGTGTCTACGTTAAATTTATTGACATAATTTGTCGTGTATTCTAGAAACCTTAATTATTAATACACGTAAGTTAAAATTAACATAACTAATTAAGATTAATAAAACGACGTTATTATTAAAAATAGAATCTTTAAATTAATTTACGTTACCTCAGTCCTTTGTTTTTAGTTTGTTTTTTCGACGTGCCAAATTACTTTCGCATCGCAGTGTACTGCACCAATAATCTCTTCATTTTTAGTTCGTTCTTTCGATAACCTCTACATGAGAGCATCGGAGCTGTGTAATCTGAAAATCGAAAGATGAGAGCGTCAAGATAACAAACTGAAAAAGAAAAGAAAAACTAAAATTAAAGTTTGAGATTGTTAAGGTCGTGTAATCTAATTTAGGTCATTTTTTACTTAACAAAAATGCTAACGTCAGATTAAAATTAAAAAGTACAAAATAAAATTTAAGCATTTTATCATTACTTTTTGAAGTTCGTGCTAAAAGATTTTAATATTTTAATTCTTACCAAATAAAATTTTAATACACAAAAAATTTATAAAATATGCATTTGAAATTAATAATTTTAAAACTCTAAAATAAATATAATTTATTAAATTATATTATTTCCATATAATTTAATAAATTTGTCTGTTTTCATCACTGAAGTTTGTTCTGATTTAATGTTCGTCTTCTAGTGTCTGTTATGTGTTCTCCTATCATTTTTCATCAATGCTTTAAAAATCGAACCTAAAGTTAAATTAGTAAGATAAAAGGTTTAAAGTTTAAAAGGTTCAATTAGACCGTCAGAATAAAAATTGAATAAAATTAAAGAATTTGAAACATGATTAAAAGATATTGTCTTTATTTATTAAAAAATTTGAAATTTAATTAAAAAAAGATTGTTAAATAGAGATTCATTGGCTTATTTTAATTTATAAGAACTTATTAATTAACAAGAACGGATTGATTAGACAATAAATTAATTGATTTTTAATAAAAATATTATTAAAATAAAAATTAAAACAATTCAAAATTTTTACAATTTTATTGGCTAAACCGGTTGAATTTTCTAATTATGACGGTGGTGGACAACCTGCCTTTAATCTCTTCATAATAGTAAGTATGTGTTAATTGAACAATTAATGCAAAATAACCCCTTCAAAAAAAATATTAAGGTTAAGGCTTTTTTTTATTAGATTTGGGTTTGAATCGTTTGAATTTAGGTCTACTTAAGAACTAACTCTTCTAAATAAAATAATGTCGTTTTATTTAAAATAATTAAATCTCGAGTCAATCTGAATCTGAACTTGACCTATAACTCAAGCAATTGAAAATAACTAGCCAAAAATTGCCATCCCTACCAAAATGATCAAAAGTAAAAAATCAGTTCTAGTAATATCAATTTAACGATGACAAAAAGGCCAACTTGAAATTAAAAATTGAAACTTAAAAAAAAAAAACGATTAGTAGTACAAAGGTGTCTTACTCAAATTCCAACCTCAGATATTAACTTACAAGGGAGTCTTGATCAAATTACGACGTAAAATATTTCTATATACATAGTTTTAGTTTAAATTCAAACTAAAAATAAAATTTTGATTCAATAAAAGAGCTTATTTTTTAAAATATGTTTAAAATCTAAATAATTTTATTCTAAATCTATTTATTAAAATAAAAATCAAATGGGAGAGCGTCGAGAAAACAAACTAAAAACAAAAGGAAAAATTAAAATCAAAGTGTGAGGTTGTTAGGGTTGTGTAATCTGATTTAGGTTATTTTTTACTTAACACAAACACTAATATCAAGTTAGAATTAAAAAAAAGTTTGAGATTTTATCGTCACTTTTTGAAGCTCTCGCTAAAATTAATATTTTAAATTAAAGATAAAATTTTTAATACATCTCAAATCTTTGTGTTTGTAACATTATATATCATAATTTACGAAAATAGATATTCTTATATATTATTATATTGATTTGATATTTAATATAAATATTGTATAAGTAGATTATTTTTTAAATACAATTAAATATTTAATTAACAAAATTCAGAATTAAATACACAATATGTATTTCATAGTGTGTGTCTAAATATATATATATAATATTACAAAATAAATATTATAATAATTATGATAGTTATTAAAACTTATGTTTTAAGTCATTTAAATAATAAGAAATAACGAGCTTATAAAAATTTATAAAATATGTATTTTAAATCAATAATTTTAAAACTCTAAAACAAGTTACAAAGTACATTCAAATAACCATTTAGAAACCCTGTAATTCCAATCTATAAATAAGAAACAGTTACTAATGTAGCTATAGCGGAGTTGGGCTCATAGGACAGGAATGGAGTTCATTGGTTCTACAGTGGAGGCCCAAATAAAATGGGCCGATGAGTTAACACTCGGGCCTTTTAGTATCGATTAGCCTCATCACCATCAACAATTCTTAAAACCCATATCAATAAAAATTGTTATTATATATGTCTAAATTTCCCCTAAGTATGAATGCTCGTGGAGTTTTATTTCCTCTAGAAAGGGTCTCGAGCTTGAGTGTTGTTAATGAGGTCTCAAATTTGGGGCCTATAATGAGGCCATATCAATAACAGTAACATAAATAAAAATAATAATAACATTGACAACAATATTTCGGTAGAAATTTTGCTGAGACATAAGGTCTAAAAAAATTTAGGGACTGTTTGGTTCTATTTCTGTTTTTTTGTTGTAATTTTCAGTTTTAGTTTTTAGTTTTTTGTTTCTGTTTTTTTTCGAACAAAAACAAAAACATGTTTAGTTGTTAATGTAGTTATATTTTTAACACTGATAATAATTATATATTAGATAAAACTTAATGATAAATTATTTTTAATTAAATAAATTTATTTAATCTCTTATATAATATTTATTAATAAAATTATGTTATTTTAATAAAATAAATAATTTAAAAATTAAAATTTTATTTATAAATTCATGTTTATTT
>JANIIA010000192.1:2523801-2547207 GCA_027478495.1 Erythroxylum alaternifolium
ATATTATATAAGAGATTAAATAAATTTATTTAATTAAAAATAATTTATCTTTAAGTTTTATCTAATATGTAATTATTGTCAATGATAAAAATATAACTACATTAACATTAACAACCAAACAGGTTTTTGTTTTTATTTGAAAGAAAAACAGAAACAAAAAGTTGGAAACGAAAATTAAAAACTATAACGAAAAAATATAAGTAGAACTAAACGACCCTTAATTTATGGATTTTCTAAATAAGTTTTAGTATATAATTTAATATAAATATCACGTTTGAAACAATTAGCTTGAATAAAATGAAAAAATTAACAATTTATTGATGTAGTAATAATTAATTAAAATATATCTCCCAGAAAATATATTAGAGTTTACTTATTTAATTTATTAACATATAAAAATAGAGATATCGTATTTAAAAATAGTTTACCTTTTACAAAATTTTTAAATTATTGTCAAACTTTTAAAAATTTTCATGTTAGTAATTAACCTTTTGGATTTATACAAAATCATGTCAAAATATTATTTTTGTTTATATGGCTAATAAATGGACTTCTATGTGACATTAATAAATATGTCATATTAGTAAAAATAATATTTTAACCTGATTTATACAAGTTTTTAAAGATCAGTCATTAAATTAAAATTTTAAAATTAAATTAAAAATCCTAAAATCCTAAAAGATTCAATTTTTTTGAATGCGTTATCTTAAAAATATATTAAAAATATAAATTGGTTATTTTGTAATTCATTTTAAATAATATTTTTAATGCACTTCATATAACTATCCCAAGGTACTTAATTTTCTCCCTTTTTTTTCAATTTATTGATTTCCCTTTCATAATTTTTAGCCATTTCTAGCAATTCCATACCAAATTATTGAACCCCATCTTTTAAGAATTGTTTTCTCTTCGTGTTTCTATGATTGAATCCACTTATTGCACATAAGAGTCCACACAATATTATCAATTTTTTATAAAAAAAAATATTTATATATACTTTTCTTTATTTCCCTACAAAAGTGAAACGGATAGAAAAGAAGCTACGACGGATCATGTTCAAAAGCCATCAAACAAAGCAACAAATAAAGAAGAGACGAGAGAGATATATCGGATACATCCATCATCGGATACATCCATCCTTGGAGTATGATGCTCAGGGCAGGGGCCCTCATGTGTCATCTCCTACGTGACAAGTTGGAGAGAAAAGCAAGCGTCGTGGGTGTGGGGGGTCCATCAACCCCATCATGCGGTGGTGCTACTATAGCGAGAGTTCGTCCCTTGTGGGTCCCACATCAAGCCGAAAGTTTAGGGGATGTGCCGGCGTGGCAGTTATTTCAGTTAGTTGTCTCTTTCTTCGGTTAGAGAAAAGGAAAAAAAAAAGAAAAGAAAAGACGAAAACTTTGGTTTCCTCTTCAGTGTCGTGGAATCTTCAAAAGCTTCTGTCTTTTGAAAATGGACTTGAAATGTCAAGGTTAGAGACGATGTGTACAACTCGTCGAGTATATTATATTATTATTTAAGTTTTTTTAAAATAATATATATATATGTGTATGTATATATCTATGTATTATAATATGTAAGTTTCTTGTATATTGTTTTTTTTCTAAATCTAAAGAATAGTATATTTCTCATTAATTATGTTGATTTAAAAGAATTAAAAATGTATAAACTATAACATATATGATATGGAAGTAGGTTATCCCTTTTAAATTAGATACAAGACACTATACTATATCCCTTTTTATGTATTTAATAATATATAGTCTTTAATAGATAGAAATATACTCTCACCTCTCTTCGTTAGCCTTCTGAAGAGTGTTAATTTCATTAGAATCAAGTCCTCAATCTTGAAATTTAAATTGGGTTGATGATGAGATCGATCTAAAAGACTTAAATCTTAAAAAGGATTGTTCATTCTCAACTTTAGATGCTATTGTTAGATATTGTCTCTTTTTTCATGTGGGATTTATTATCCCAATACTCTTCTTCAATTGCATCTTCTTTTCGAGTTTGTCAAGTAAATTATTTGAGATTTTTTGAGCTCTAAGATCTTTACTAAGCCGTTGAGCCTTATAGGCTTCGATACTATCTTGAAATTTAAGTTAGGTTGAGAATGAGGTCGATTCAAAAAACTTAAGTTTTAAGGAGGATTGCTCATCTCAACCTTATATGTTATTGTTAGATGTTGTTTCTTTTCCGTGTGAGATTTATTATCCCAATACTCAAAGGAAATTATTGTAATTGTTATTATGTCAAACATTTAACAAAAATACAATTTAAGATATTTTCTTTTGGCAAAATAAAATAAAATAATTAGGTTAATTTTAAATAGAATGTAAATAGTGCTTCTAATTAATACGAATAATAAGTGTACAATAAATTATGCTACTTTAACACTTGAAAGTTAAATATAAAATTAATCATTGCATAATTAATTATTACTTATTTTAAGAATAATTTAGTTTAAAATCTAAATTATACTGGTTATTAGATGAATAAATAAGATTTAGGTTTTGTTTTATTATATTTCTTTAATGGTTTCAAACATATAAAAATATACTTAAAAGCTTTGGTAATTCATAAGTTCCATCTCGTAGACCATGAAAGTTTGACTTAAAACACAACAGGAAGTTTGAAAGTCAAAAGGCATAAATACTCGATTTTTATTAATTATGCATATTAAATACCTATTTTTAAACATAAAATAGGGTATTTTATTCCTTAATAAATAGTTTATATAATAAATTTATCTAGTTAGTCAATATTCAAAACAGTTGAAAGTCAACCTTCTCAGCTTAATAATTGTGGTCGTATAGTACTTAATATCTGCACACTGCCGCTTGTCTCTGCATCCAAATTCAACACAACAGGCTATATACTATACGTGGACCATCTTGCTTGAGCCATTATGAGTTTCAAAGAGGCCGTCGACTTGACTAATACGAAAACGATCCTTAAAAATGACCTAAAAGTTGATCGATCAATTCATACGCTATAATGCCCATTTCACGTCCGTACATAACTCATTAACTCTTTTTAATTTCTCGAAATGAAAATTTCATAAAGGAAATTATTTTCACCGCCTAGACCACTTATTTAATGCAATATAACCTACTTTTTAAAAGTACTTACAAAAAAATTAAGGTTAACTTTGTGTGATTTCTTCATTTTGACAAATTATTTTTATTCCTTTTTAATAATATTTAATAATAATTGATGATTCTCAAAATATAAGAATTGAAATGAAAAATTTAAATTATGAAGGATATAACATAAATAATTTAAAAATTATTGTTAGGATTTATCTTTTTAAAAATAAAAACTTGTAATTACTATCTTTTGTATCCATCCTAAATAAATTTTCAATACAAATAAAAATATGTAAATTCTATTTTAATTTAATATTTCATAAATTAAATACTTCAAAGTAAATAATAAATTTGATTCAACCTCAAAATCTTAAAAGAAATTTCAAAATTCATACTTGGTGGCGATCATGAGTTCCCTCTTATCACTTGAGCTCACTCCTCATAGGGCCACTTAGTATTTTTTCTCGAATACACTAAAATTTTCCGTAAGTACAAGACTTTATCTAACTCCATGTTTCACATGAAAATATACTATCATGTTAGTTGAAACACTTCGATACTAACTTGTTTTCAGGTTCCCACCTGACGAGGAATTGCAGAAACAAAAGCAAAGCAGAAAGGAAAGAGCAGTCCCATCCCATCCCCAAAGTCTTGTCAAAAAACATCAAAAGACGCAATAAATCTTTTGCTCTTCCCTGGCAATTGGTTGTCACCAACAAAACTACCTCTCATCATTACTTGGTTTACCCATGATTTGCTCTTAAGGACTGATCTCATCAAACTCTGTTTTCACAAAGAAGCCGCGTGAAATGAACTCCGGCATAATGCCTCACTTCACCTGACACCCCAAGACGGCCCAGTCGGTAGAGGCCGAGTGGGTGGGATACAACAAAGTCAAAAACCCCACGTGTCAATTCTTAGGCCGACATGTTGAAAAGGCTTGGCTTTGCACGCGTAGATAGCAACTGGTTTTTTCATGTCTGAACTCCGGCCACGCAATCGACCCCACCAAACGACTCGACTCCTTGTCATTTGTTTGTTTTAACCAACCAACCATCAACCAATTTCACTTTCTTCCTACTCCTTTAGTTAGGTCAAGTTCATTTACAATACCTACCTTAACCACTTAATGCATTAACAAAGTTGGAGAGAAAGAACATAACATAAGGTAGGTCTTTGATTAATGTTTTGAGACGACTGTCAAGTTAGAATGTTTGACTTGGTTGTGCCCAGAGTGCATCAACCACGAAACCCCCTAGAACTCTCTACAATGGAGTATAATTTGACCAACTAACTAACTACATTCCAAAACTTTTACAAGGTCTTGGTCGTGCCTACCCACAAGAACATTACAACATAAAGGTCTCCAAAGAGATTCCAAACGTTAAAGGTTATTTATTCGAGTTTTTGAATTCTCTAAACAATTTTAAAAATTTCCCATTAACTATTTTAGATGGGAATGAACTCATCTATTCATAAAATAATTTATTTAAAACATATTAAAATATATTGAATTTTGTAGTTTTAATTTAATTATCATATTTTTAAAAGTTATTATTTATTTCTTAAAATATTACTTAGTTATCATATAGGTCCTTTTGCCTTCAAAAAAATCATATAGGTTATTTGTTATATGTTGTTAATTTTTGTTCCTTTATAATATTAAAATGATATAATATTACATTTTAAGAATTTGATATTGCATCGTTTAAAATAAAAATAGGTAAAAAATTAAACAAAAATATTGCATAATAGTTAAAAATGCTATAAAAATAATAATTTATAAAATATACAAACTAAAACAAAAAATAAAGTTTTACCCAAGAAACTTTAGTATATTTAACCATAAAATAGATTATAAACTTTTAATTATCAAAAAGAAAAAGAAACATGTATAGCTTAAGCCACAAGTTGTGTACTTCTCATGTATAATAATATATATCAATCGTCACGCATGCATTCTTCATGGAGTTGACATCATTCACATCGAGAGCCATCAGCCATGTGCTTCAAGAATGGAACTTGACCATCCATAATGCAAAAGACGCATATGACGTTAATTTGGACCAAAAACATGAATGTATATTTTACTTCCCAAGTGTTCGACAAGAATAACATGTCCTTGTCATTGCTCTAGACTCTCTCTGCCTCTCTAACACGTTCGATGCTGATTTATGGTCGAATCCTCCGCCGACTACTTGCTGGTCGAGGCAACTAACAAGTTGCAATGTGGCCCTGACCTAGTTCTGGTATGGACTTCGCGAATACAAACTCACAGTATTGCTCCACGTGTGTGCTTAGATTGCCTATGTCTTGAAATTTGAAAAGAGAGATGCTTAAGTACACGTGTGGTGTCTCAATGGACACAAACAATTGCTCGTGCCTCGTGGCCATAACCATTTGCTCCTCCCGAGCCCGTAAACTAAAGGGGTCGAGGTAAAAGAAATATATAGACACCTCATAAAACCTACAGAGCTATGTTACAGTTTTTGTATGTGTGACATTGAGTTTCTTTTTATGCTTTTAAAATGGGGATCCGTGGATGTTTCTTGTTGGCTAGACGGCCTACACTTTTAACCTTTGAGGCTTTAGTTAAACAAAAGCAGATTAAGACGACCTCATTTGAGTCAATTCCATTGTTGTGAGATGATAATGTGGCCTCATTAAATTTAATCGTACCATTTGACATAAATGCTACTTGTATCAAAATTCTTCATCTTCATTAATTTTGCAAGGAAAGAGCTTAAAATAAGTACTTGATTAGTGGCTAAACGCAACATAATTTCTTCTTAATTATATCATTTAATATTAATTGGTCGTAAGTTCTGATAATTAAAGAGAATTTAATATCAAATCAAGGAAATTATTATTTAATATGAGAATTATTAGCTATAGCAATGGAATTGATTCTTATTTTCATGATCAGTTAAAGAGAATCGATTTATATAGGAATCTTTACTCTTTTTTATCTGTTCTTTTTTATAGGGATATTCTCTTCTCTACCTTCTATCTATTAAAACTATTATGGTCGGCTTGCATTATTGAGATTTAAGAGTATATAGCTTATTCCTTTAATTTAATCACAATGGTAATTTTTTTAAAAAATAAATCAATAATGCTTGAATAAAAAATTAGTTAAATAAAGTTTAATATATTATAAAACCATAATTTCCATTTTTTCTAAAAAATATAAACTATTTATTTTTTCAACTAAAAGGAAAACAAGTGGTTCACCTCTTTTAACTCGTTTCATTATATTTTAAAGGGAATGGATATTTTTTTATACATCCTACGAAGGAATAGCTATTAACACTAACCTACGATCACCCCTATGAACACACTATGTAGTACATGATCAATAACTTATTATTGACAGAACATAAGATGTTTCATTAAACTTAGACACGGTACATCTCATCTGGTATGGAAGCTAGCTTATATAAATATAATGTTCCAACAACAAAAAAAGCGCAGATTTAGGCGAAGAACACGGAATCACCTTTTAGATTATACAATTGTCCCTTTGCACTTTATTACTTCACTTTTGTCCCACTTAATTATAAATTTATCAGCAACTACGTGTATTCTTTGTAAGTAAACACCAAAATGCTCCAAAGCATCACCACAAACATCGCCTCCTGTTTTGACTGGTGAAGAATAAAACCGAAAGACCTTGGCCTCTGCGTGTGAACTAGCCAGTAATCAAACTACTAATAAGATACCAACAAAAGGCTTGGCTTAAGGTTTTTAAAGAAAGACCAAGATGCATGTGAAAAATTCAGGAACGTGCCGACCATAATAGTATGATCAGAATCTTTTACTTTCTTTCTGTGAACACATTTGATTATGAAATTAAAACAAATGTAATGATCAAGAGTCAAGACCCAAATCTCCAAGTCTGAAGAGTTGATTATTTTATTATGCTTTTTTAATACAAATTCTTGGGCTGCAAGCAATCTTTTTCTTTTGAATATACATTTTGATTACACAAATTTTGCCTATATTTTAAGGAAATTTTGAAAAAAAAATAATTTTTAAGATAAAAATTACTTCTTATTTTAAAATTTTAAAAATTATTTTTTTCTCAAAATTCGATTAAAAATTAATAACAAATTACACATAACATAAACATTACACTTATACTAATTAAATGCTATTTATATAATAATTTAACTATGCTCTTAAACTCGAATCGAACTAATTGATACGATCGAGTTTAAGAATTTAATTGAGTTATTATATTATCGATATTTGATTAAATTATATTTAATATTTATGTTAAGTGCATTTTCTCATTATTTCTTAATAAAAAATTTTTAAAAATAAAAAAATATAAAGCTTAGAAATTTATTAAAGAATTTTAATTTTTTTAAAATTATAGAAAAGAAAAATATTCCACTGGATATGCCTAGTTTCAAGGGTAGATTTTTTTTTTTCACCACGCTCTGTAGTTGCTTTGCTTCCCAGTGTTTGCCTGTCATTGCCTGCACTATTCTGCAGTTTATAGCTTTTTGACTGAATTTATTTCTACTTGAAGAACCCAACAACTTATGCTTGCTTCTGACTCTGGTACATTCTGGTCTCTCTTTTCGAGTGTAATTAAATTATACTCATCAAGTGTTTAATCACTCGGTACATGTCTAGATCAAAAGTTCTGAACTCGATCATGTCCTTAATGAGTTTGTTTTTAAGTCTAATACTGTACTGAGAGACCTAAATAATTCCGCAAAGCAACAGAAAAGTCCAAGTCCTACATTATAGGCCTGTTAGCTACTCCTCAGCTCCTCCATTATTCTCAACTTTAGGTACCAACTGCTTAAGTTCTCACAGCAAATTCTGACTTAGGAAACACGTGTTCGACTTGTTTGAATCTTCACTAAAACTTTTGGTATTTTTGTTCGATTTTATACATAATCCAAGCAAGCGAGTCAAGACATTGTAAGTACAAGAACACTATTTACTGACGATACGGATGTCGAAGTTTCTAGTTAATCGTTAAACCATATTTAGATTTTTCAATTTATATTACCCCCAATAAATCATTAATAAATTTTATAAGAAAGTCAATTCTTTGTTCTTTTTAAACTAGTCCAACTAATTTGAAAAGTCTTTTAAGATTTTCAGGTACTGAAAGTCTCATGTTTGAATTTTTATCGTGATCACACCCAGTTGATTCTCATACAATGTGAGATTTAAAGAGGTTTGATAGTATGTAACTTTACTTCTATAAAGTAAAGAAGTTATTTCTAATAGACTCATAGACAAATATGACATGAAGAGTTATAAGCACAATAAGAATAATAAGAAGAAAAGAAGAAAAGCCTGACTAACTGATCAAGCAGATGTCCAATTAGTTAACCAGATGCACACGGCAGGTGAATCACATACAAATTAAATCTAACAAACAGGCAGAAGAAAGAGACATGCAATAATTAACAAATTAAAAGCAATAATTAAAACGCATATAACAAAAAAACTGTGACAGCTAAACAGTGATAGAGATACCGTGGCCAAAGCCTTTCTACACATAGAATGTAGATACAAGTAGCGGGGTTAGAAGCATAGACGAGCTCGTTTGTAGATATTGGAAACACCCAGTTGATTCTCATACAATGTGAGGTTTAAAGAGGTTTGATAGTAAGTAACTTTACTCCTACAAAGTAGAGAAGTTATTTCTAGTAGACTCACAGACAAATATGACATGAAGAGTTAAAAAACTTTAAATATGTGATGCAAGTTTATAAGATAAAATAATAATAATAGAATAATAATACTAATAAGACAAAAAAATAACCCAAATATTAAGAAAATAATAATAATAATAATAATAATAATAATAATAAGCACAATAAGAGTAATAAGAAGAAAAGAAGAAAAGCCGGACTAGCTGATCAAGCAGATGTCCAATTAGTCAACCAGATGCATACGGCAGGTGAATCACATACAAATTAAATCTAACAAACAGGCAAAAGAAAGAGACATGCAATAATTAACAAATTAAAAGCAATAATTAGAATGCATGTGACAAAAAAACTGAGACAGCTAAACAGTGATAAAGATACCGTGACCAAATCCTTTCTATACATAGAATCTAGATACAGGTAGCGGGGTTAGAAGCATAGGCGAGCTCGTTTGTAGATATTAGAAACTCCACTCACCACTCACCGTTTGAATTTTCATGATTTCATAAATTTTTTATAGATTAAAAGGTATAAGTTGTATTATATTGAGGAATTTCAACAATTAATAGTTAACGGTAAAACAAGGCACTACTCACATGTCAACATAAATTTTACTCAATTATTGTTGTTATTATAGTAGTTAAATTAAATTTATTATTTAATTTTAAATGATTTGGTTGATAAAAAATTTATTTATAATGTACAATTTATGAGGTAAAAATAACAATTACATTTACTAGTTATAAAAATAAGTTAATTATTTTTTATTAGGACTGGTCATAAGTCAAATGCTATTTATTCATTTAGTTAGTTAAATTAAAGAATTAAAGTCAACATAAGTGTTTTCGATTCAACAAAGTGAAGACGTAAAGAAAATGTTTTTTAATTCTCAAGTTCCAACTCAGTAACTAAGTAAAATTTATGAGATTATTTCTATGATTGTATCTAATCTTAAGTCAAGTTATTTACAAGATTCTTAGTCCCGTTTGGTTGGCGAGAAAGTAAAGTGAATTTGGAATATGATTATTTGGAAAAAAAATCTATAGAAAGTAAAGATATTCACATGTTTGGATACTGCTAAGAATTCTAGTAGAAAAGTTGAGTGGATTCTTATTATAGCGTTTGGTATGCAACAACATTTCATGGAATATAATTTAATTTTAATTTGTGTTTCTAATTATATCCCTACAAACCGAATAAAAATTAAAATCGTTAAATAATGTTAATTTGTAATACAAGTTACATTATTAAATGTTAATTTTTTTCATTTATGACATTATAATCATATAATACTGTTCTATTATAAATATAGTATTGAAAAAATACTAAAGTACAAAGATAAAATTTAAAATTCAAATCAAAAATCAAAATTTTTTCTAACATTGAAAAAAAACAAATAGTGCACTTGAAAATTGTCGTTGAGTTGAGAGAGAAGGAATGATTGAATTAATTAGTGTATTTTTTAGATTAAATTCTCGAAAAAATAATCTAAATACCAAGGGGTGATAGGATTTATAATTCAAGTAAAGTGCTACTATTTTTTCTAGATTGGGAAAATTTTTACTTTTCTAACTACTCAAAAAAATGAATCAAACATGATATTATAAATTTTAGGAAAACGATTACTTTCCCCAGCAAGAACCCATACCAATCAAACAAATCCTTAAAGTTTAAAATTATAAAGTAAATCATTGCTACAATAAAGAACTTTGAAGAAAAAAAAGAAATTATTTATGAAATTACCTACAAAATTAAATCTCATCAACTTATGTGTGCTTTGACATGAATCCAAGTTTTGATTGGCATTTCTATTAGAGAATTAAAATTTTTCATTTTACAATTCGGTAATTGTATATTTTCTCTTAAAATTTTAGTCTTAAAATTACATGAAAAAGGAAATGATTCAATAAGACATTAAATATATCTTTAAGTCTAAAATATACATATGAGAAAAAGAATAAGTTGATTATTCAAATTGAAAAATAATATACACCTCTGAGAATGTTAATTAATTATTTATTACAAATTTATTAACTTAATATGTAATTTAAGAATTACAAGCTATTTTAATAATTTATCAAGTATGACTCCGTACACATATCAACATCTCTTTTGACTTTGATGCCCTTCCTGGAAGCTATAGTTTTGCCGTAAATGGTTAAACTAATTATGGTAGCTTTCGTATTGAGAAAAGGAACAAATAATAGTAAAATAAGTTCGAATTGATTAATTAATTAATTATAGAGTGGAAAGCAGCTGTTAGTTTTTCTTTTCATTTTTGGTAAATTAAGCAGCTGATGGTTTTTGCATTTCAGGTGATCAGTTGTTAGTTTTCTGTTTGCATTACAATGGGCGTTTTATAAAATCCAGAAATATAGAAAATTAGGTTTCAAACATCTTACTCTTTACCAACTATTGGTCTTAATTTTAAATTCCAAAAGATGATATTCGGTATAAATATTTAATAATTTTAAATGGTAAATAATACTTTGTCAATGTAGTGAAAAACATACAATCGATAAGACCATTTATGGCTGTCATCTATGATTAACACATGTGATTAAGAACCTTCATAATGAGAAATCAAAACACCGCTCGATGTCACCGGAGCAAAAGTAAAAGTAAAACCCGACGAGGGTGCTTGGTCTGTAGGGTCTTGACTCGAAAGTACACGTGGCAGAAACCCATTTAAAATAGAGTCAGCCAAAACTTGTAGGCCACGTAGAGGAAACTATTAGCTGTCACAGTAGTTATGGAAAGACGGCTAAGCGCCAAAGCTCTGGCGGGTCCCGCAAGCGGGGGTGACGTGGGTCCGCCTGATGATTTCAGGGGAAAGGGGCCCATCCATGCCATTCCTTTAGAGTGGGACCCACTTGGAAGCGCGAGTCCATGAGGAGGAATGGTGGTGTGGTGGCGCTCAGCTTTCTTTTAGCGTTAGCACGAGACCCTCTTTCTCGTCCGTTAGTGCCTTGGTTTACAACTATAAAGCCGACCCATTGCCCTCACTCTTCTTCACATCACAAAGAACCAACACTCTCACACCCTCTCTTCAATTTTCTCTGTCTCTCCATTGTTCTTTTGCGCTTCCTGAATCTTGCCAGTGATTCTTAAGAACAGAGCGCTCTGTTTCTTTTTACCTTCTCTGTTGAAGGTGGGTTTCTTTGGTATGGTTTTATTGGTTTTTTTTGGGGTGTAGGAGGTGAAAAATATATGTTGTGTTTTGTTGTTGCAGCAAAGTTTGTAGCTAAAGATGGCGAACAAGAATGTGGTGGTGTCTGATGCTAAGTCCAGTCTTGCCATATCTGTTCATGCCTCCAACTCTTCTATCTTCACTGCTTCTGCACAGAAACCACCTGCTGTGCCTGGTGGCTACTTGTCTATTGCGAAAACCAAAGTTTTGAAGAACCTTGAGATCAATGGAAACGCTAGAATTAATGCTTGGGTTGATTCTATGAAAGCTTCTTCACCTACCCACATCAAGTCCACACCTTCTCTTGCAGATGAGCAGAATTCTTGGATGGTGAGTACTTACTGTCAGGAAAAAAAGATACCAACTTTCATTATGTTCTTTTTTCTTCTCTTTTGCTTGTGTTTCGATCATCTGATGAATCTGGTTTGGTTGGATATTTTTATCTACAGCTTGGCCTTCCATCAGCTTTAGACATGTTTGAGCATATAATTGAGGCTTCGAGAGGAAAGCAGATAGTGATGTTTATGGATTATGATGGGACACTCTCTCCCATTGTTGACGACCCAGATCGAGCTTTTATGTCCAAGAAGGTCCGTCTCTGTTTTCAATACTACTAGTTCCTTTCTTTTTCGTAACACTTCTCATGATTCTAAAACTCTTCTTTTTTCTGTTTCACGTCAAATTTAGATGAGAGCAACAGTGAGAAAGCTCGCCAAGTGTTTTCCTACTGCTATAGTGAGTGGGAGGTGCTTAGACAAGGTAAATTCTTTTAACTATCACCGTTCTTGCTTCAAATGTAGTTTAAGCTAACGAGTATATTTCACTTTTCCTTCTTAGCTTGAACTCTAACTTGGCTGGTTTTGTACCATTTCGTACGTTTAGGTGTATAACTTCGTACGATTAGCAGAGCTGTATTACGCTGGAAGCCATGGAATGGACATTAAGGGACCAGAAAAAGGCTCCAAAAACAATAAAGTATGTGAGCTTTATCTCTAACTTGCACTTGCTACTGATAAAAACATTGCTACTGTTAAAAAAAGGGTATTCCTTTGTTTCTAACTACTCTTCTTGTACTTCCATTTTTATGTTCTTTTAGAGCACTGAAGCTGTCGTATTCCAACCTGCAAGTGAGTTCCTTCCGATGATCGACGAGGTTAGTCATTTTCCATGTAAATGTTTTTCACTCAAGACATGTTTAATCAGAACCAGAAGTACTAAGAATGATGTGGTTTCTGCAGGTTTACCGTGAACTTGTGGAGAAGATAAAATCAACCCCAGGTGCTAAGGTGGAGAACAACAAGTTCTGTGTCTCGGTCCATTTTCGCTGTGTTGAAGAGAAGGTAAATAACATATGTTAAACCTTACTGACATCTCCTCCCTCCAAAGTAAACATTGTCTAACTTAAATTATGTATAAAAACTTGCAGAAATGGAGTGAATTGGCACATGTAGTTAGGTCAGTGTTGAAGGAGTACCCAAAGCTTCGACTTTCTCAAGGAAGAAAGGTGCGTGTTTGTACATGACATGGCATCTAATGATTTGCTACGATCATCTCTGCTTCAGCTTTCTTTTTCTTTTCATTTTTTTATCAGTTTTTAGTATGTGGGTAGACTCAGAGATTGTCTCACTTAAAATAAATTACTCACAACTCCTACTTCTCTGTGTGCAATAAAAATACAGGTCTTGGAGATCCGTCCTACCATCAAATGGGACAAAGGGAAGGCTCTTGAATTTTTACTAGAGTCTCTAGGTGAGTTTCACTGCTCTTTCTCACTCATTTCAAAGCATATATACATTCTTCCAACAAAGTTTTGTCTCGTGGGACTTTTGTTTATTGATAAAACCAGAACTAGAATCCCATCAAGTGTCTTCAAGGAAGCCACCTCTCCACTATGTTATTTTATTAACTTATATATATATTATTCTTGAGTGAGCTCTAAAACTTATGTATCTCTTGTAGGATTTGCCAATTGCACCGATGTTTTTCCTGTTTATATAGGAGATGACCGCACAGATGAAGATGCATTTAAGGTATCCAATGCTTGTGAGGACACAAAAAGTTATATATTTTCATTAACTTCATACTCTTCTTCTTCTTCTTCTTATTTCAATGCTAATTTGTTCAACTATATGATCTTCAGGTTTTAAGAGAAAGAGGACAAGGTTTTGGTATCTTGGTGTCTAAAACTCCCAAGGACACAAGTGCAGTTTATTCTCTGCAAGAACCAACTGAGGCAAGTATCCTATATACTTGCATAATGTTGTCTTCCTCTTCTTCTTCTTCATTTGAATCTACTTTAACTTGTTATATAGCTCACTTATGTTTTTAAATTTTTTTTTTCACAGGTTATGGGATTTTTGCAACGTTTGGTAGAGTGGAAACGAGAGTTTTTACATGGCCAATCAAGAACGTAAAAGAGTACTATTATGAAGAAAGCATGAAACCCTTGAAGAAGAATGTAATTAAGGGTGGAATTAGAAAGTAATTTCTTGTTCAATGATATAAAATTAGAGTGAACAAGAGGGAAAAAAAAAGGGGTGTGAGGACAAAAAAGAAAAAGGAAGAAGAAGGAATTGATGTTGTAACTATTTCTTGGCCTTAATGGCCTTGTACTTCTTTTAACTACTTTTGTACAAGGGTAAAGATAGTGTAATTTTTGTGAGTTGACTAAATGAATGGAACCTCTCTTTCTTTAACAAATATGGATCTAAAGATGAACACTTCAGCATGAATGCATGGTCTTTACAATCTACATGGCCTATTTCTTCATTAACTTTAAAATCGATATTCTTAATACTATTAACTCCTTAATCTTATATTTCAAACCAATTCGAATAACCATTTAAAACTCAAATAGTAATGAACTATTAACAAAGAACAAGAGAGTCAATCAATTCATTTAATTAAATTTATTAAAATAAAATCGAATTGAATCGATGAATCAAGTCAGGCCGATATTAATTTACAAATAAAAACTAATTTTCATGTTATTTTTAAGAATCATTATTTCGCGGCATATCTTATAATTAATATATGGCATGGACCAATTCATTCCTAGACCCTAAAACTAATCTACATATTCGTAATGCTTCTATTGCATGCAGTGATCACACAAATCAATACAACTTCATGGAGGTCTCAGACCAACCATTTTATTAAATTTGGAAGCACTTCAAAATTGGACATTTGGAGTCATAAAAACCTTAGTCATGACTATGTTTAATAAGCATCGAATGCCCATTGTTTTGAATCGAAACAGACCAAAACCTCAAAGGAAGTAGCCATCTCCACCTCAGTGATGCGTGGAAGCAACTACCTTTGGAGTGTCAAAAGCTGCTTCATGTAAAAAATCTAATTATTTATTCTAAGACACTAAATACTCTACTAATTATAATATTAAACCAACGATATTCAATATACGTATACTCCTTATACATACCTACAAATATACCTAAATCATAAGTATATGTCACTTGTCAAACTACATTTTTAAGCCCTTAATATATATTTCTATCACTCGCTTAGTGAAGTAAACCAAGGATTCATTGTACTAAATACACTTCTCACTTACCCTTATGTATAAGGATCTGATTCAGCTTTCAAGAAATGGTACCCTAAATCTTATATACCCTAATTTTTTTAAATGTGATTAATTGGGATGTTGATATGAGAAGACATGCATTGTTACAATGAAAACCAAAGGGTAACTAATTAAGTTGATATGACCTTTATTGAGTAAAGCTTAAAGACAAATTATAAATAGATATGGAGATAAGATATATCATTTTATGTTATGGAGATAAGATATATCATTTTTTGTTCATCTTTTAGTAAAACAAAAATTTAGGGACCCCATATTTTGGATTAAGCATCCCTTTTTAAGTATTACTTGAAGCATGCTGAGTCAAAAGAAGCACCTATGAGGTAGATAATTTATATGATGGTGCTATTATATTTGTTTTGATTGACTTCTTCACAATGTTCCCATAAGCCATTGATTCAAAAATTTTCCCACATTACCAAATAGATATGTCTTTGAGTCTTTCAATGTGTTATAGGTCAATAATTGTTGCAAAGCAGTAGCACTTTACATTCTTGAAGGGGAATATTCATTGGCTTCTTCTCAAATCTCAATAAAACTAGAATCTTTTTACTAAACCAAATCTCGTTTTCTAGTTGCAATTTGATCTCGTATTAAAACCACCTTTATTATTATTATCCCATGCTTTACATCGAGCTACTAACTAGCTCTAGCTAAGCTGTCTTTGATCAATTATTCAACTGATTCCTTACTTTTATAGGATTGATGGAGATCAAATGCAGCTAAAAGAGTCAAATTATTGGGAAACTAATAATAGATTAGTGATGCTTTAAGGAAAAATATGAACGATCATTGGTTTAATTAAATCTTTTTTTTTTGACAACCTATACTTGTCTCCTTCTTTGCATACCAAAGATGTACATACACCCTTTTCTGAGACAAGGAGGAGAGAAGATTTTGGGATATTTTTAATATGCTTTAGAGATACCCTTTTTCTAATAGAAAATTATTGAGTTGGTACCATAATTGAGTGCCACACCAATGTAATAACAACTCAGTCTCTACTTTTTTCTTCATTTACATAGTATAGATCATATAATTTAGTCAAAGATGTTCATGAGTTGACTGGATTTGTGTGTGTTTTAAACATTTATGTATAAGAACTTATTGGATGATGAAGGGGGTGTTACCATAGGATAACCACAAGCCCCAAAAGCAATAAGGAGAGGTAGCTAATAGCGTTAGTTGGAATAGTCTAAGCAAACAAGGAGAGTAAAGTTGATCACAAACATAGGAACAAGCCTAGTCCATTGGGTGCTTAGATTTGGAGGAGCCCCACCCCACAAACAAACACAAACACATACACATATCTAATAAGAAATGAAACGAATCTGCCCTAGTGAATTTTGGAGGTTATTTTGTCATGCATGCTTTTTGGTTAGGTCTATGAAAAGGAAAACCACCACCGAGGAAGGGAATCTGTGATTGAATGAGGAGTTGGAATCCACTTAAAAGAAGTAGTGAAGAGAGTGGTTTCGATGTGAAGAAAAAATACATTCGGATTTTTCTTCCTTTTTTTTTTTTTGGTGGAATAGAGACAATTAACATTCCTCCAAGCTTTCACAAAAACACTCCTTTGGATGTGTTTCTTTTTGGACGTGGAAAGATGGACTCCACTAGGTTCCATCGAGACTCCATCATTGGTGCCTTAACTGAAATAAACTATGTCTTTGTAAGCTTCAATAATTGATATCAAAAAGCAAGTAGAACCCTGCTCCCAAAGCAACCAACTCTCTTTCACTACCATCATATCGTATAATCATACATACCTGTCTGTGCAGTCTTATTAGGGTACCTTTTAGACTTCGAATAAACTACGCTCATATATCAACCTATCCCGTCTCAAAAACCAGACAAGAACTCGAGATGTATGCAAAATCTTTCATGTGCACAACTGGACCATACACATTGTTAATCGGGATTCGGTCTATGCGTTTGGTATTAGAAATTAATGTGTTAAAGAGAAAGAATCAACTAAAGGGTTGATCTTGTACGCAACACAGGTGAGGTGTTGATTTCTTAGGATACAAGTAAAAATAAAAAAGGATTTTCATTCCCTGTGTCAATCTGGGGAATTGGTCCCCGCCTAGAGGGTCGAGCCACTAACCAGATAAAGAGTGGTGGGTGGTTTGTCCTGCAACACCGTAAATACGATGGTCTTATATATAATTTTAAGTATTTTTGATATGTCAATGGTGGCCGGTCTACTCATTGGTCGGATGTGCCTAACTCCTATAGTCACATGGATTCCCATGTGACCTAGATGCCATTGTTATGGGGAACATATGACAGCACCTACGTGGAAACAGGATATTGGCTGACCCCTCTTGTCAGAATTCCTCTGACACCTCTGAATGGGATTGATGAGAAAAACCAGAGATCATTGAATAATTGGTAATATGTGGAATTGGCTAATTGGTTATCAACTTCCTGGTCTTTGCATGAGACCCAATGTTTATGGTTTTGAAGACCTAAGAATGGTAATCGGTCTGAGCCATTCAAACTAATTCGAGTAAAACGTGTTTTAGATTGTTTGAGTCAGATCTGTAAATGCAAGTAATGGTTGTTGATGATGGAAACTAAACACCATGGGACTGCATTGAATGTGGGGAGAGAATGATGAAGGAAATCAGTTGGAGCTTGGAGATATGTTTTTGGTTTGTTCATGCATGTAGGTTTAAGACAGGAAGAAAGTTCTGAATTGGTGCATGAACAACTTGGGACTTTGATTTGGACCTCTGCGTCGAACCAAAACTTTCCGGGACGACCGCTATGATTTCTTGACCCTGTTGCAGGATTGTCAGTTCATTGACATTAACGTTCGTGCAATTATACATTATCGCTTCATCAACCCTAAAAATTGACAGGAAAGACTTTGGCACATAGATTCAGTAAACTTTGACTGGCTTCCCCAAGTTGGCTGGGGGCATTATTATATTAGCCAAGTTGTTAATTACCCACGAGTAATTAGAAGAAATTAATTAAAAAACAATTTACTTGTAATTTAATGCCTTCAATTTTTGGGTTGAGATATAATGTTTTACTTAATGTATAAATTACTTTTCAAAACAAAAATTTATGAAATATATTATTAAATCGGTTGCAATAAATTATTTGTAAAGTTTGGAATAAAAATAAGAATTGAAAAATTAAATAACTTCATATAAGTATCTAATTTTTAAATATATCTTAAAAATACAAAATTAAACATTTTAACTTCAGTGAATTTGATTTCATTGAAGTTCAGTGTACAGAGATAATTGTCGTCGTGCTGGAAAAATATTATTTCATGACACTGTTTGCTCGACATTTTACAACGAGACAACGTACATAAGAGAGCATCCATTAACGAACCTGTTCTCTTCTATCTTCTTGTTATGTGCTTTCTCATTCACCTTTTGATCTCTTTTCTTATTTTGTTTTTCTCGGTGTAACTTTTGTCAAGTACTCGAGTTTGTCAAAAGCTGTTCACCACCTCTCATTTCTCTTTTAAACTCACTAAAATCCAATACTAAAAAGTGAAGAAAACAAAGTGCGAACCAGCTTCCTACATCAACATGTTTCTTAGATTGAACAATAATGTATAGACGATCGAACAAGTCTATGTGAAAGTTTTAAGTCGAGAAGTAAACTGAAATTATTTAGCTTGACTTTAAGATTGATAGAGACCAATAAACATGGATAGTTAAACAAGGAAAAGAAAAGCATTATAAGGCAATTATAATTAAAACATTGAATACCATAGAAAGTGGCATTATTTCCCAACTAACCATGTGCAAGTGCATGAAAGAAAAACAAATTAAAGAAATATGAAGTTGGGGAAGGCACCTTTCAGAACTTTCATAATTACAACAAAGTTGTAAAGCATTAGTTGAAGAGCCATAAACAAAAAGGTATAGTCCTCTTCTAAAGTTTACATTCTCCATTGTTTCCTATTCCCCTTTCACAAAATTGTTTAATGCCTCTTTTAAAGTTTCTCTCCTTTAATCCAACACTTGTTTCAAAGTACTACCTCCTTTTTTACATTATTGCTTTACTTTGGCGCTTGTTTTTTTGTTTTCTTGTAACTATAGAGGGAAAATGACTCAAGATTGCATTTGGTGGGATCTTCTTCGAGTTAGATGCATATGATGTGTCGTAACAATATGTTCATGTTCTTGGAGAACTAACCTAACCAACATTTAGGTCCAAAGTGCATTGCTTAGTCAAGTTAATCAATTCTTAAACAAAAGAGAGAAAGTAAAAGTATTCTAACCAATACAATTGACTAGTTTCTTTAAATTGACTAACTCTTTCCATCTAAATATGTATTATTGGAAGAGTTGAAATTGATAGCCCATTAGCTAGTCTATTTTGACTATTGACAATTGTCATGAGTAGATGTACGATATGATTATATGAAGCCCCATTTTCTAATTTTTCATCATACAAATAGAAACATGATCTAGACAATTGTCAATAGTCAAACATGCAAGGGCTTGATAAGTAACTAAACAGCATCTTCTAATGAACCAATGATTAAATTACCTATATTTTCCAAACACTAAGACCTTGTATATATTATACATCTATGGGTTGCCGATGTTTTAGGCATTTGCTGAGCAGAAGTTGGTATTTGCCATTACATGTGAATAAGCCCATAACCCGTAGCATTTACATGGGCCATGAGTTTACTTTGAGGACGTGAACTAATGGGCTTGTACAATTGTCCCCGAATTTTGTTATTTTGTCATAAGGAAATTGTACTAAGTTGATATTTCAAATTTATAATTATTCTACATTTGAAAAGTATAAATGTACTACGTTAATATTTCATGTGTGATAAAATATCGTTTGGATGTAATGAAATTAATATGGCGTATGATTACAAATATCGATTCAATCCAAGATCATATTGAAATTTGAGACTCAAATGTTGAGTTATTAAAAATTTATTAGTATAATTGATAGAAATTTTACTTTTTAGATATAATTTATAAAATTTATAACTGTGATTCAATTATCATTAATGTTTATGATTTTTTTGTAAATTTTTCAATTATCAATATTTTTCATAGATTTTACATAATCTACATATTAATTTGAAAAGATAATCAAACCATTAAATTGCAAAAACACAACTAGTTCATCCAGTTCAACAGTAAAATCTTGGACCATTAAATTTTTTTGTTTGATTTATTTTAATAACTCTTGTTGTTAAAAACAGATCAATTTATTGATTAATCAGTCAATTTTTGTAAATTAATAAGTTCTTAAAAAATTAATTAATTAATTTTATTTAATAATTTATTTTTCAATTAAACTTCAAATTCTTCGATAGGTAAGAATAATCTCGTTTAATAACTTTCAAATTTCTTTAATTTTATATAATATTTAGTCCATTTTATGACGATTTAGTTCTAATTGAACTTTTTAAATCTTAAACTTTTTGTCTTACCGGTTTAACTTCCAATTTGATCTTTAAAACATTAATTTTTTCAATTAATTCAGCAATTAAATTTCTTTTACACATCTAAAAAGGAATTTCAATGAAAATTTATTTACACAAAATTCATTCCACATTGCTCCCATAGAACATCCTTATCTGCCCCATACGAGCTAAATGTAAAATCGCAGACAACATAAATTTCCTTTTTGCACAAATTCAAGTATCCAAAACCTTGTTTAGTAGGAACATGAATTTCTAAGGTTAAACCAACCTGTCTTTTGCCTTGTATGTCTCGAATGTTGTTAGAGCATAGAATTAATTTATTTATTCTTTATCATTCTTCGTTATAATACTGTACATACACTTGTATGGTTAATTATCACTCTCTCTCTCTCTCGTGTAACAAATTCTGTTATTACAACTAATATAAATGAAAAGCCTGAGCACACACTCTGTGTGCTAATTTTTTTTTTACATTATGTAGCATTTCTTTCTTAGTATCAGAGTGTTTATTCTTCAATGACTTCCTCTTCGTTAACGTCTTTTGCAACTTCTGCTGCCTCTATCTTAACTACCCACACCTCCAAAACATACTCTCTTTTTAATTCTTCCTGTCAAACAACCTATTTGAAGTTGGATAGAGGAAACTATCTCATATGGGAATCCATCATTTTACCACCAATCTAAGGAAATTTTCTCGAGTCACATATCAATGACTCCTATTCAACACCTCCTCGGTTCGTCTCTAAAGGAGTAAAGATGACTCCAAATCCGTCCTTCGAAGAATGGTATGTTGTAGATCGACTTCTAGTTGACTGGTTACGTAATACAATGACCCAAGAAGTTGGAGCTCAACTACTTCACTGCCGCACAGCTCGTGATCTTTGGGATGGTGCTCGTAATCTCACTTGCGTGTCAATGAAATCACGTGTTATGATGCTCAAGACAGAGCTCCATCAAACACGTAAAAAATCAGTGAAGATGGATGAGTACATTAGCAAAATGAAAAGCATCGTAGATCAGCTACTATTGGCCGGAGTTCCCATTGCAACGAACGATCTCATTCTTCATACATTAATTGGTTTTGATTCAGACTATAATGTTGTTATCGTAAAGTTGGTTGATCAACCTAACCTTACTTGGATTGAAGCACAATCTTCCCTCCTTGCCTTCGAAGGTCGTCTGGAGCAACTTAATTGCTTCTCTACTATATCAGTTCAACCTACTTCAAATGTTGCTCAACGTGATGAAACTGATAATCAATCTTATAATACAAACCAAAATACCACCAAGCCAGGTTCCTAGAGAAGGTCACGTGGTGGTTCTTATTCTTGAGTATGCCGAGGTCGTGGAAATTGAGGTGGATTCAACAATAGAAATCGACCATACTGTCACTTGTGTGAGAAATCAGGACATGTAGTAGCAAATTGCTACCACCTTTTCGATATAAATTTCCAACCTCCATCCAGCTTTGGATGTGGTTTTGGGAACTATTCTCCCTTACAAGCCTTCTATGCTAACTCGTCAGAAAGGTACTATTCTCATCCACAAACACTCTCTGATCCGTCATGGCATATGGATAGTGGGGCGAACTGTCATGTGACTCCATATGCTGATCAATTAGAGAATATCAATCATGTAGGTAAGACTTATCTCTATACTTGTACTGGAGAACCAACTCGTGTAGTTGGAATAGGTTCCTTCTTTTTACCTAGATCAAACTCCATACTCTATCTTAAAGACGTACTGTTAGTACCCTCTACAACAAAAAACCTTAGGAGTGTTAATAAACTCACTAAGGACAATCCAGTAGATGTTCATTTTACTAATGATGGTTGTGTTGTGAAGGACAAGAAGACAGGTCGTCCTCTAGTGCGCGAGATATCAAGCCAAGGAATGTATCAAATGTATGAACATGCTCGGGTGGCTCAAACTCATAAGGGGTCACTTACACAGAAAGAAAAAGAGTTCTTAAAATGGCACTACAAGCTAGGACATCCCAATGATAAGAGTTATAAAGCAAATATTGAATAAGTGTAATGTGAATATTCAATATCTGAATTTTGTTTGTGAAGCATGCTAATATGGCAAATCCAAACAGCTACCCTTTTCCAAATCTGTGTCTTATGCTTCTTCTGCTTTGGAATTAGTTTATACGTACCTTTGGGGACCCTTCACCAGTTTAATCAGTAAGTGGTCATCACTTCTATATTCATTTTGTCGATGATTACACTGGATACACCTAGATATATCCACTGAAATACAAAGGCGAAACTATGAATGCATTTAACTTATTTCGGGCACAAGTTGAAAATTATTTTAATACAAAAATCAAAGCCATACGATGTGATAATGGGACTGAATATAGACCCTTTGTGAATGTTACACAAGCAGCAGGAATTGGAATGAGGTTTACT
>JANIIA010000192.1:2556761-2586862 GCA_027478495.1 Erythroxylum alaternifolium
ATATATATTCTTAGAAATCATAATAAAATTACAAAATATATTTAAATATACCAATTTTATTTTTCTGATCTAATAAATAATTACAAATATAAAAAATTTGCTAATTTTTTTAAATTTAAAATTCTTAAAACAAAACAATTGAGTTAATATATAAAGAATTGGAAACCCTTAAAAAGGATATTGCAAAACAAGTTCCAAACAAAACAATTTTGAAATTTTTGAACCTCCTAGGCTATATATTTTGTGATGAAAGAACATAAATATAAGGTCTTATCAGTATTGAAATTTTTAATATAGGTAGAGTGTAGAATCTATTAATAAGAATTGGACTTGAGTTAATCATTTTCAAAATGACTAGAATTAGTCGTTTAAATAATTGATCTTTACTATTTATAAAACAATTTTATATTTATTCAATATGGATACTCTAACACTCCTCCTCAAGTACAACTGGAACTGAACATCTAGTTGTTACTTGAAATATATACAGTGGTAAGTAGACTAGGCCATTTGGATTAAACGTCCAAACGAACAACCAAAAAATTAATAATCTGAACCAAATCTTCTCTGATACCATATTAAAATTTTTAATATGGATAAAGTGTAGAGCTCATTAACAAAAATTGGACATAGGTCAATCATTATTAAAATGACTAGAACTAATTATTTTAATAGTTAGAACTTACCGCTTACAAACCCTTTAATATTTTCACTAACATCAAACTCTATCAATCAGTTCCACAAACACATTGGAGTTTAACAAGTAGAGCTCTTTCTTAAGCATAAACACAAATTCCGGTTCTTGATTAAGTCAGTTTCAGGTTACTAGAAAACAAAGTAACTTCTGCAACTCTAAAAGGCACTTGATGACCTGATTCAAGAAACTTGATAGTTCCTTTTGCTTTCAAAGCTCTTCCACAGGTTGAGAAACCAAATGCTTGGTCTTCATCTTGTGAATGGCATCAGCAGGATTAAGACTTTTTGGACATGTTACTTTGCAGTTCTTTATAGTCCTGCACCTGTATAGCTTATTGTGATCCTCTGTTAGAGCTTGAAGCCGTTTGTCTGAGAATTCGTCTCGACTGAACCAATCCATCGTTTCAAAACCTCTCGTGAAACGTATTAAGAACAAAAATTCAATCAAAATGAATTGGGGTTGACATTTATATATACCTGTCACTGATCCATCTATAAGCATGGAGCAAAGCAGCAGGTCCCAGGAACTCCTCAGGGTTCCACCAATAAGAGGGACACGAAGCACTACAACAGGCACATAAGATACATTCGTACAGACCATCCAGCTTCTTTCTATCTGCCGGTGATTGCCTGTATTCTCTGCCGTCCGCCGGTAGCTTTGTCGTTTTGAGCCATGGCTCAACCGACCTACACCATCAGCAAGTGATGTTCTACACTCAATGGATCGCCAAGGAACATTAATAGATTAAGTTTTCTACTTTTTTCTTTACCTGTATTGATTGTAGAAGTTGGTGAGATCAATGACAAGATCTTTGATCACGTACATGTGGGGCAGTGGTGTAATGAAGGTTGGCTTGGTAGTGTCAGGATCGATTGGCTTCAAGCAGGCTACGGTGTTGGTACCGTCAATATTCATAGCGCAAGACCCACAAATCCCTTCCCTGCAAGACCTCCTGTAGCTCAAGCTCGAGTCCTCTTCTGCTTTAATCTTCTGCAGTGCATCCAAAACCTACCAACAAGAAGAGCAATGCCAAGTTCAAGGAGACACAGTGACACAGAAGAACAAAAACTGCGTAATTCACACCATGGGGCCACAGTTGCAGAGGTCGAGGAAGTAAGATTGCAGAAAAGGTTTCAAGTTGGGATTTTCAGGGCTCCATCTATAGATTCTGAACTCTTTAATTAGCTTTTTTACGTTCTCTGTGACTGTTTCAGCTTCGTGAAAACTCTGCTGTGCATGTGCTTGACTCGCAGGTTGGTCTTGTAGCAGTAAGGGAAAGTTGTGGCTCTTAGATGCCTCTTCTTCTTTGCCAAACCAACGAGCGATCCTGCCACAAGCTCGACGTAACAAGCTGCTCTTTCTCATGTGAACCTCTTGCCTTTTCACTTGCTGCCTCCTTATGAAAGAGGCATAAGATAGACTGCTTCGATATATTGTTTCTGTTTAGCAGCTGCTTCCGCCGTCGTCTTGTGAATTTCAAGCTCTTTGCATGCCCACAGACACGTGGTTAGAGGAGTGAAACGTGTTCAAATTATACGTATGAGTTTGTGTAACCCGTCTTTGACGAGCTCGTTAGATTTTCTTTTTTTGGTAAAAGACATATATATCTATATATATTTTGAAAATTGGAATTTTTATTTTTTAAAACTCTTTTTCTTATACATAGAAAATAGTGATAAAATTTATGTATTATAAATATCATATGTCAATTAATCAAATATTATTTACACGATATTTTAAATTAATTTTTAAGCATTTTATTATAATTATCTTAAATTATTAATTTAAGTCAAATTTAATTAGTATCTTTTTGTCATTAATCAGTTAGAACTAGATTTCATATTTTGGAATATATCTGATCTGGCTTGACATTCAAAACGATTTCGAGTTAGAAAAATTTGTTGAATCTAAAAATTAATTAAAATTTAAAAAAATCAAACTTTTTAAGAACTTCATTGAATTTCCAACTAAATTTGGATTTATTCAAATTATATTCATAATTGTAGATTGGATTTTATTTTTTAATAAATTTACAGAATATAACTTATTATTTTATAACTTTATATTACAATATTCTATCAATAATAATTAAAATATTAGTACAAACATGAGAGGAGTTAAGTCATTATTTCTAATTTTTAAGTTTCTTTCCTCGCTACTTTTAATTATTTATATATGAACTCAATTAAGACCCGTATAATATTAATCATTTCTTAATAAAACTGAACAAAATTTGCTTGCTTAGTGCATAATAGTTAAGTATCAGATGTTTTGTACGGGTAATGATATTTTTATTATATTTTATTAAATTTTATTTAAATAAATATGTATATAAAATTTAATAAAAGAGAGTAAGCGCCTGACCAGACCCTGATCAAGCCATCCAATGCTCAGAAGTCGGTCTGTTCCATAACCCAAGGAACTGGATGGTTATGTCTTTTGCTCTTAACATGGGCTGAGTGGCACAAGTTGGGCTTTTTCAAGTCTCATGTAATTAATTGTTGGGCCTGACACCTGTCCAAACTTGGATCCATGTTCAAAGTCCATTCAAATTTTGTTTAATGGTTTTACTCCTTTTTAAAGCTATTTTATTATTTTTAATCACTAAAAAAATTTAATATTAAAAGAAGTCCTGTTATTAAATTTTAATGTTGAAATAATTAAATATATTAAAATTAAAATTAAAATTAAAATACATTTTTTTTCAATCTGTTAAATACTAAATTTTGATATTTGTTCAATAAGAATATTATTTTTCAAATTATAAAAAACTTTTTATAATTTAAAATTAACTATAAATAAATTATCTATAATTTATTTATAAATAAATTAATCAGTTCTTAAGGTTTTAAAATTTTTTTTGTTTGATTATTGTTTCATTATTCTCCAAAACCTAATTTGTAGATTTGATTTTGGTTGTATATTGCTTTAAAAAAAAAGCAAATCAAATCAAAACTTTGAATTACATGTATGTTATAGAATATGCTGTAATACGTAGTATAGATTTTATTATGTATCCTATATCGTTTATGAAAGGGTTAAAAATAAAGGAAATGTGGAATATATGATTTTGATTTCATCTCTGATTTTGAAGTAGTTTTTGAGCATTAAACAAACTCCAATTTTTAGGAATTTTGAAGCAGTTTTTGAGCATCAAACGAACTCCAATTTTTAGGAACCTTTACGAAAAGTGTTCTTTGACACGAGATTTAAGCTTTTCAATATGTTTTTCAAAACGTAAGTACTCTTAATAGATCAGAGGATTCGTATACTTATGATTGATATAAGTAACTGCAGGAGATCTTAACCTATATATATAATTTTCATATCGTACTTCTCCATCACAAGCTCAATATGCGTCCAGTTTATACTAATTGGGATCTATTTTTTACCCGGAATTCTACCCATTGATTTAGATTATTTATTGAGTCACTTTATTACCCTTATCTGAATTAAATTATGTAACAAAAATAAGATTAATCAAATTTTAAAAATGACAATCTAATTACAATTTCACTTCAGACAGCGATTAAAAAAATTCACTAAATTGAAGTTCCTGACTTCATGCAAATCTCAAATAAGATAAAAGACACCGCCCTTCTTATAATTTAATAAATTTTTAAAAAATCTTTATAATTTTAAAATTTTCAAAAATTATTTTTTAAAAACTTCGATTAGAAAGAAAATAATGGCCAAATATACCCCAAACAAGTATCACACATAGACCAATTACATGATGCTTATATAATAATTTAATTAAACTATTAAATTCGAATCAAAATAATTAAATTTGTATTGAATTAATAATTTATTATAATGATCTCAAATTGATAATTTAAGTCGAATTGAAGAAATAAGTCAAATTATTATATTAATAATATTTGATTAGTTCAAGTATCATATATATCTCACCTAATGTTTAACTAAAATTAAAAAAAAGATTTTTTAAAAAAGTTGAAAATTAAAATAATTCTATTTCTTTTATGCCTTCACATGTAAATTGTCTTCGTCCCCAATTTTCCTTTTCACGTACACAGAATCCATATCCTGGGAATAAAAGACAGATTATCATTCCTTACTTATTTCCGTTTCCTTTGAGTAAAGTGAAAGGCAGAAAGCTAATTTAATGAAAGTATGCAAAACGTAGTTTAACCATATCTTTATAGTTGTTAAGATTCTAAATGGATGGTGATGAACAAATACCAGAGTACGAAGCACGAGGGAGACGAAGAAAATACAAAGGAAAGACGACAGAGGAAATATTCTTGCAAGTGGTCTTTCAGAAATTCTGATGTTGAGAATATATTTCCACGACGAGAATTCGGTGCCCTTAACGAGTTAAATGGCGTACGTACATCATAGAAAGTCGATCCTGTCTTGCTCCGTAGTATCTTCTTCTTCTCGTCTTTTTAGTACTGTTACATGGACTTATCACCTAATTGCTTATGGTCAATTAGGTTTTTATAATTTATGGTAAAAAATAGGAAAAAAAGAAAATTCGAAAATGATGACTCTATGTTCTGAGAAATTATACCATGGAAATGGTGTATCCAATATTCACATATAAAGTGGTGTGTCAAATCTTACGCCAAAAAGGAAATGAGGATTTTTTTTAATAAATAGATTGAAATTTTATTTTATAATTAGTTATTTTTAAATATATAATTATTTCAAATTTGAATTAAAATTATTATTGTTTTAATATGAACTTTATAAAGACAAATTGTATCAACTTCATTGGAGGTTGAAGTTAATTCCTATATTAAATTAAAGAGAATAGTTTATAATTTTTATAAATTTATGACGTGGATTACTATTCTGTTGAAATTTAGAACCAGAAACTAACTAAAATAGAATATAATAAAAAAAGATAATACAAGAGGTAATTTATTGATAGGTGCACTTTACATTAACATGAAGGCCGAACAAACTTAACTAATATCTTGGTAAATATTAACTAAACAAATAAAAAATTTAAAAGTTTAAAATCCTATAACAAATAACAACTTTATCTTAATAGAAAAAAAATATCTTCTAACAGATAATAGATCTTATATTTATCTTATTACTTTCAAATTTTATTTTTAAACAAAAACGATATTTTTAACAACTCTGAATCATTCTCTACCATCTTTTCACTTTCTTGGTTTTTCATTGCCCTTCTTTGTTCTTGAGCTTGTAAAACATTAATCACTCATAGTAATCACTCATAGGTCCCTCAAGATCTTTGAGAGCTTTGATATCATATTAAATTTTAAAACCATAAACTAACTAAAATAGAGTATAATAAAAAAAGATGATACAGGAGGTAATTTATTTATAGGTATACTTTATATTAACATGAAGACCCAAATATATCGGCATGAAATAACAAACTTAGCTAATATCTCGATAAAGATTAACTAAATAAATAAAAAATTTAGAAGTTTAAATCCTATAACAAATAACAATTTTATCTTAATAGAAAATTTTTTATCTTCTAACAAATGATAGATCTTATCTTTATCTTACCACTCTCAAATTTTATTTTTAAACAAGGACAACATTTTTAACAACTCTGAATCATTATCCAACATATTCAACTTATAATTAATTATTTTTAATACATTATTATCTTAAACTCAAATTAAAATTATATATTCATAAAATTCAATCTATATATCTTAAATATATGAAAGTAAAGAGATGTTTGGATATGCGTCATTTCTCTTTTTGATTAGCTTCTTATATTGATCATTTTGGAAATAGTCTCTTTATTAGTTAAGAGTAAGACTGCATATTATTGAACCTTCACATACTTTGCGAATAAGTGAGATTCATACTAAATGTTATTGTTGTTATTCTCTTATATTAATCCTCCTTCATCGTCAAGGTTGATAAGGTCAATCACTTGATTACCAATGATTTTTAGGTTTGTATTAAGAAATAATGTATCTGCAAATATAAAAAAGACGTACTTGACATGACAAAATAGACAAGTTTAGAAGTACATAAAAAAACAATGTATTTCAAGTAAATTATCGTGGAGTAATGAATTTGCATAAATGTCCAATATAGTCTTTATAGCATAATCAATTTACAAAATATTTAGTGTCATAAGTTTTATACGTGGATCGTCACATTTTTATGGATGTGCTTGATTTGTTAATTTTTTTAAAAAATTTATTACCCAAGAGTTAAGGTATGAATTTGCTAAATTTTCCTAATTAATATTACATAAGATATCCGTATCACTTTTTTTTAGAACGGAAGAATTCGCAGTCGCTATCATCCATATCACATTGTTCTATATATATATATATACATCAAAATCTTATAACACAAATATTGAAGGGTCAAGTTTGATTTATGGAATATCACTTTTTTATAAGTGTACTTTATTCATTAATTTTGTTTTTATATACAAATTTTATTGTATTAACATAATGAAAGTCTAGTCGTATACTTAATATTAATTAACCTAATCGATTAATATTGAAAAATATTATTGTTACCTAAAGTTAAAATATCAATTTACTAATTGTCCTTAATAATATTAGATAAATCAAAAATGTTTTATTTCATTAGAAAATAGTCTCACATATATATTCAAAAATAAATAAAGAGTACTTCAAACTTTTTCTATATATATATATATAATATGTAATGAAGACTAATTTTATATTTCCTAACACTAAAAAAATTGGAAATTAAATTTGATTAATTCGTATAATATAGAAGTGAAATTAATAATGGTTATTCTCAGTATGAATTGAAACTATATAAAAAAAAGCTCTTTTGCAAAGTGATGATTCTTGTATTTATTTACACATAAGTTAGGGAAAAAGAAAAGGCGATAAACTGGTCAAGATGAGCACTTATCCAATAACTTTCGGTGCAATATTCTTGAAATTTATAGGGTACTTCAACTGCCTATTTATTGAAACTTCAATCCACTTTTGTACTCAACCATTAATTCCTTCCAAAGCCTCTTTTCTTTTCTTTTCTTGAATCTAAATAATTATTATGTCATAAACGTATCATCGTAGAAGAGTCCCATCAGTCAAGCGGACATTAGGCCTTCAAATTTTCTGTGACCATAATTATGTGTTAACTCTATTTCAACTATCCACACAAATATGTAAAAGAGTGAGTGAAATTAGGCTCTCAAATCTGTTGTACTTATAATCCTGTGCCAATTAAAATTGGGTAAAAAAATTCAAAAAAATTGAACCGACTAATAAAACTGAAAAAATCGGACTAAATTGAACCGAATCGAGAGTTATATGGTCAGTTCAGTTTTATATAATAAAAAATCGACTGTATCGGTTCGAATGTGATGTAGGCAAAGTTTGTATTTTTTTATACTTCTAACTTTAGGTATATAAGGTAAGTTTGTAACTTTGCAAGTATGACAATCACTCAATAGGTCCTAAAATGAAATAAAAATATTAGACATGTACTAAAATTGACCCAAATTTTTAAAGCCTAAGATTATGACTCAAACAGATTGAAGTAACCAAACCGAACCGAACCACAAGACAAACCAAAATTTCAGTTTCATCTAACATTCGATTCAGTTCGGTTTGTTTATGTCATAAAACTGATTATTCGGTTCAGTTCGATTCAACAGCCTAAAACCGATCGAACTGAACCGTGCCTACCTCTAGTGCCAACCGTATTTCAAGTCATCCTATTTACACAAATATGGGCACAAAAGATTTGATCCCGTGAAATTAATGAAAGAAATCATCTGTTTCATTTTTTCTGTTCTATAATATATCAAATTCTCAATTTTAATTATTCTGTTTTAACTCTATTTATTAAATCTTATTCATATATTTATATAAAATTTATAAAAATATGTGTAGATGAAATTTAATAAAATATAATAAAAATATGATACAGAATATCTTATCCCTTTCCACAAATCTCATTTATTTATTGCAAAGTCTTTGGATAAGGGGTATTGGAACAGGTTGGAACTGGAAAAACGTATGTGGCTGTAGTATTCTTATATCATCCACAGACTCCATTGACAATGATGGAGGTCCTGTCAATCCACATTCTTTGCCATCACAAGTCTTTTCTAGTTGGGCAAGATAGTGCCCACATACAGTTAAAATGACCCAACGATTTTACAGGTGCAAGTAACTTGAACTGGGCATAATTCGAAAGTGAATTTGAGAATAACATCTCCCACGTGTCAACGTGTCATTGGGTAAATAAAGTTCAAAAAGTCATTAAGGGTAATAACATCTCCCACGTGTCAACGTGTCATTGGGTAAATAAAGTTCAAAAAGTCATTAAGGGTACTGATGATTCGACCATCAACTGCAACTGACAAAGGAGTAGTTGTTATTAATTTATATGTAAACGAGAAATTTTTCTTGATTTAAATAATTTTAAAAAATAAAATTTTTAATTTATATTCTTTTAAAAATATTTCTTAATTTTTTTTAAAAATAATAGTATAATATACTTGATATAAATAATATACACAAATTAATCAAGTATTATTAACGTATAAACTCAATTCAACTTTTAACTCTAGCCTGAATAATTAATCTGGATTCAAATCAATAATTTAATATAATTATAATAACTTATTAATTTTAATTTAATTTAATTAATTAACATCCAATTTGAGAACTATATTAAATCATTATATTAATAACATTTTATTAATTTATATGTGTTATTATGAGATATGTATTTTACCATAACCTTTAATAAAAAATTAAAATTGATAATTTAAAATATTTTAAAGAATTAGTTTAACTTATAAGAGAATTCATGTAATTATTCTAATTTTTTGTAATATAAATTCAGAACATTAATTTAATTTTTAATACAATCTAATTCAAATGATTTAAAGAGTAGAAATTTACGTGTGAACTTGGACTATCATCGAATCCATGTCTTGCTAGGGTTAGGGTTTGGTCAAAAAAAGGCAGAGGCTATAGGTATAAAAGAAGAGAATAACGTAGAACACGTAGCTTGATGATACACACACCTACGTCTAATCTAAACACGAGTTGGGTGACAATAGTATGATTAAATATTCGAGTTGGTAATGAAATTTTCAACATATACAAATGAGAAAAAAGAAAAGGAGGAGATCAGATAGTTATAAGCTTTTCTTTTAGTTCTGATGGTTGTAGCGAACTTGGGGTGTTGTTGAACTGATCTATCCATCCCTTGCACCATTACAGAGATGGGAGGTTTCTTGTTTTGTCCTCCACGAATGCTGATGCATTTAGTCAAGCATATATTATAGTGTCATAAAACACGAGTAGATGAGGGTACTGTGGGGTTTGTAAAGGAAAGATTTTAGCAGAGAAATCTGATGATGATGAAGATGAGTTTGAATCCATGTTCTAGCAGAAGAAAAACATATGGAAAAGATTCTCTCAGGTTCCTCAATAATGACATTCCAGATATAATGAGATTTTCCTTTTTTCCTTCTTCTGAAGATATATTTTCATTAGGGAAAGGGTCGTGATGAATGATGACTGAGTCAAAAAGGCTGTGGCTATGAAACGGTTTAGTTTATTATGGCTAACTCTATCATCTACTACTATAGCATCAATGAGAAAGGACCCGAATATATTTAAGAACTTACCACATAGAGACCATGTAGACTATAATTGATATATTAATCTTTTAAATCTTTACTTTCTAATAATGAAAATTTCTTTTTCAAGCATTTTAAATAAGTTTTAAAAGTATATTATAACTTATTCTTATACGAGATATAATTTATGTAATATGGAATATATTTTTCATTTTGTGAAACTATAAAATATATAATTCTTATAAATAAAAATTTTTAATTTTTGAACTATTATTTTTTAAGAAATTCGATATTTATAATTTTAACTGAAATTTTATAAATGTAGTAAGAATAATTTAATATAGTATTAAATCAAAATTTAAAATTTATATAACTAGAAAATTATTTTATACTAATTAAAGGAAGAAATTTATAAAATTTATAAAGACTAAAAACAAGTCTAAATGACCTAAATCTTGTAAAGCTTTTCAAAAAATATTTTATTATTAAAAGTGATGCCATAAATAATATTGATATATATTTTTATAAATTTTAATGTGTAGTGATATAAATTAAAAATTAAAAATTAAAATATATCTAAAATTATGATCTTGAAAATAATTTATCCAAAACATAATCTAAAGTAATGAGCTTGTGCTTGTTGTTACCCTTCTCCTTTATATCATTCAACAACCAGCTTCTCTGATTTGGTTGCTTGCCCGCCTCATTATTCTTTCCAATTACAACCAAAAAGATAATAAGAAAAAAAATTATGAAAATGGTTTTTTTAATGCATTTTTTAAAGTATTATTCGTATTATAGTATTTTTTTTTTACATCAAAATCTTTGTTTTTTCTTCTTTTCACATTTGCGAATCAAAAACACACGTACTCTCACTTACTTTGACCCTTTGCTCTCCTCCTCCCCCTCCTATAGCTTGTCACCTCCATACTCTCTTTTTCTCTATCTGTTCCACATGTCTGCCCAGTGCCCACGCCGATCGTAGAAGAAAATGGTATATAGAGAAAGAGAAAAGACTCTTCTCTGCGTAACATACGCATATGTTAGTAAAAACAAAAGGGAGCTGCCTAAACTTTTTTTTTTTTTAGTCTCTTTCATTCTTGCTTTCTCTGTCTCTGTATCAGTTGGTGCAAAGTGAAGCCATCAATTTCATGATCCTTGTGATGTTTGTTATCTTCTTTCTTGCATACCCTTTTACCCAAAGAGAAAGAAAAAACAAGTCTTGGTTGCAGATCAGAGGTTTAAAGACAACTAGTAGTTAGCTTGTTGGGTACTTTCTCTGATAATCCTCATACTTTTCCAGAAGATCTCTTATGCTTTGCTTTGTTTGTTTCCTCTTTGACAAGTCTGTGTAAAGAAGTGTCTGTCTTTTCGTATCTGAGTCTATATAAGAGAAAATGGATTCCGGTAATAGTGGAAGTGTTCAATCTTCTAGTAGTGGTGATGAGGAGTTTGATTCACGCGCTGAGTCAATCTCAGCTTTCTTGAACAATACTAGTAACAACCACCACCCATTAAGCCGTGGTCCCATGCTTAACCCACCACCGCAACCGTCGCCACCAACAGACCACCACTACCACCCGTCCTCGTCTTCTTCTATGTTTGACCCTTTTTCAAACTACTTTGATCCTGTATCAAGGTCAGCCGCACCACCACCACTCACCAATCCCAATTCAATCCTGAACCTCGATGTTGTCTGGTCCAAGAACCTAAGATCTGAACCCAGTTGCAATGATCTTGGGGGCTTCATAACTACTTCCTCACCAACCCAACAGCTCTTCACCAACCAAACTGAAAGCAGCAGAAACCGTTTTGTGTCTCCACAGATCCTTCCGAGAATACAAGGTGCTCCCCCACCAGGTTCAGGCTCGAATGATCATCAGAACAACAGTAGCAACAGTGTCAGCACCAACAACAGTACTGCTCGAAATCCGAAGAAGAGATCCAGAGCTTCTAGGCGTGCACCAACCACTGTTTTGAGTACAGACACCAACAATTTCCGCGCCATGGTTCAGGAGTTCACTGGTATTCCTGCACCACCCTTCACGTCTTCTTCGCCGTTTCCAAGAACAAGACTCGATCTTTTTGGGTCTGTGACTTCTAGTTTCAGGTCAGCAATTACCTCCCCTTTGGACCCTTCAGCACCACTACCGTACCTCTTCCAACCTTTTCCTCAAAAAGTCCGACCTCCGCCGCAGACAGCACCTCCGTTTCTCTCTCGGCCTTCTTCGTCAGCAAATTCTCTTACTGACGGCATAGCTTCCACTACTACCAGTAACATCAATGCTAGTGCTACCACTACAACTACTACTAATTCTTCAACTTCCGTTAACTACCATCTACCCTCTGATTTAGGCTTCTTGAAGCAACAGTCACAGAACAATCTTCTCAACATCAACATGCAAAGCCCGATTCTCAATTTCCACTCTATCCTTCAAGCCCCTATTCCTAAATACCCTCTTTCCAATTCAACGATTCTTGGCGCCACAGAACCACAGCAACAAAGTTCCACCTTGGAACTTCCATCCAATGTTTCACATCTCAAAATGGGTGGTTTGGAAGACTTTGGCTTGAGCCACGGGCATGTCAACACAAGCCTCACTGGTCTTCAAAACATGGTATCGCCGCCATCATCAGACGCCTCGACCTTGCGCAGGAGTTCTGACAGCAATACTCCAAACTGGGCAGATGGAGCTGGGTCAAGTGAGGGTAATGATCATCAAGGTCTCTTGAGGAGGATCACTGGACGCAGCTACAATAACTCGCTGCGAGTCACGAAGGGGAAGGCTCACTACTCGGGTTCTAACCCTTCGGATTTTAACGTTGATAAAGGGCCGGAGAACGTAGGTATGAGAAGTGAAGGCATAGTGGAATCATGGATTTGTTCTTCAGATTAAACAGGAAACAGCAAACAGACAAATCAACCTTAAAGAAAAAAGCATCGATCAGAAAGGTCACGTTCAGATAAAGAGCAGAAATGGCTGTGAGTATCTTGATCGATGCAAGAAAAAGAAGAATATTTCTTGTGTCACTTCCATCTGACTTTCACAACCATGAACTAGAGCATTGTTCTTCTTTCTTTCTTTTTCACTTTTAATTAATTATATGTAAATAATAACAGGTTTTCTTCGACAATATCCGCGTATTTCTCTGGTCATTACGCACCCACACACAAAATCATCCTTCATCTTCTCATTCTAAGTTATACTGAAACTCAAACCCTTTAGATTATTTCTGTCTCTAACTGATCAAAATGGGGATTACCCATTCCATGGTTGCGTGTAATCTTTTGTCTGTTAGTTGATTTAATGTGGTTTGACTATTTTAAGGAAGAGGAAGAAACCAAGACTTACAAACTTTTATATTATACATAAACTTTGGATCCTCGTACATTCACTTAGTTCGATTATGTTCTTAATTTTCTGTGACATGTTTGTGTTTGAGAGAAGGGTAGTGTTTTATTAGATTCATTTCTTTATTTCCAAGTTTCTAAGCAAGTCCTGATGAATATGATGTTTGGGAGTGTTCGGTGGCGTGATTTGAGGAATCCCTAGAGTAGCCGCCGCAATCTTGCCTTAGTGAATTCAATATGTTTTCATGTGATTCTGTGGATGTTTCTTACTTTGTATTATTCCGTTATTTTTCAAATAAAAATATGAAATTATACATTTTTAAATCTCAAATTATTATTACCAACAAAGGAGATGAAGAGTCAACTTTGGAATTTTATCAATTGGAAAATTAAAATAAAATAAAATTATATTTTCTATCAATAACATTATTATCATCATAAGCCTAGTAAGTTTAATGTTCTTCTTGCTAATTAGGGCATTAAACGATCATTGACCTTTCTAAATTGGTGTTTTGGGACTTTTGGTGTGTCCCTATATGATTGGAAGCGTACATTAATAATCAATTACATTATTAATTTAGTCTTGATCCTACCAAACCTCTCTAGAAGTCGTGCAAAATATTTATTATATTATCTCATGAAATATACTGTACATATTTATACATATATGCATTGATCATGTCGTTTGACTATTGATGAATAGAACCATTGATTACCAAGTTATACAACACATGATTGTATATTTTGTTTATTTTTTTCATCAAATCGAACATTTAAATCGAAGCATTATGTTATGAATAGCTTAGGTCAACTTAGGTCTTTAATTTGTAATATTGCATAATTTTGTAGTGACTAAAAATAATAAAGATAATTTTTAAAAGACATAAATTTTCTCTTCTAGTTTTAAAAAAATTTAGAAAAACCCATATCTTTAAAATTTTTGAAAAAAACTATTTATTAGTTTTTTGCAACCCTTATTTTAAACTCTGGATAAAAAATAACAATGAAGTACATGTAATATAAACATCATGTATTAACTAATTAAATATTAATGATACAGTAACTCAATTTAGCTCTTAAACTCAGCCCAATTCAATTAAATCTGACTTAAATTAATAAGTTAAAATAATTATAATAAATTACTAATTTGAATTCAATTTAATTAGATTAGTTCAAGTTTAAGAATTGTGTTAAATTGTTATGTAAATAGCATTTGATTAGTAAATGTTTGACGTTCGTTGTCATTATCTTTTAACCAAAATTTAAAATAAGGATTTTTCTAAAAAAATCAAACTAGAATAATTTATTCAAGAATTTAAAAATCATTAATTTTTTAAAGATTTCTTAAATTATGGAAAAGATTAGTGTCTTTTACCCTTTTTAGAATAAGGAAAATTATACATATTTTATCCTAATTAAATAATACGCTCAAAAATCTAATTTCATCCTAAACGTTGGGATATACAAATTATCATATTTAACCCAAACTTAATTACACTACAAAGAATAAATATGTATATGTATATGTATGTATGTATTCTTTAATTAAAGTACTGTAACATCACGCACAACACAAACACAATAGCGAAAAATGAAAAAGATAAGAACGAGTCACAAAATATCTTCTTTCCCGCCAAAACGCCATTGACAAAGCATGACAACCACTACCAAAAATCTCTTTCTCTAGAGGGAGTCTTTTAAATAAAGAAGTTGACAAATCAAAAGCGCTCCTCTGAAACTGTTAATCATTACTGTTAATGTTGGTGCAACAGATGATATGTCTAAAAAGTTGATAATCTTTTTGCATCTATGTGATGTCCCCCATTGATTGATAGATCATGATCTTTTTCACTTCAATTATAGAATCCAAACTTTCACTCCTCCTTACTTGGCTTATTTAAATTTTGAATGATAAAGTGAAGTGGCCCGTAGCGGGAATCAAATCCTCTGTACTTGTAATTTTGTACTAATTTTATTTCATATGATTTTATTCATACAAAGATGTAAAATTTATGTGAGACTCAGAGACGTATGGATAAGATCGCATAGAATAGAGTTAGTACGGAATAGTGGATACAGAGAATCTCATTTTCTCGTAACGTAAGTTTAAAAAAGTACAATATGAGAATTACTGTATAAGATTTTGGTGAGTCCTTTACGAAAGGATGGTCCTACCTCTTTCAAATTTCAAATGCACTACTCTAATTCTTTCCCTTTTTTAAATTAATAATTTATAAATTACTAATTTTAAATAACATTTATATTTCATATAAAAATTAATCATATAAAAAAGGACCAAAGATTAATAATGTAAGAATTAAAATGTTATTTTATAATTTTAAAAGATTATTCAAACTTTTATCAATAATTTTGTAGGACTCAAATCCCAAAGATTCAAAAAGAGATTACCCTATTCATTCCCACACAAAAATTGAAAATTTCAAATGATTAGACCATTGGATTTAGGAAATGCAGATGTTTTTGGGATAGTTTTTAGATTTTCTTTTGTTTTTTTTAACCTTTTCTTTTTCCTAACACACCGCTTTTAGGAATCATATAGGCCCATGCCAGTGAATGAGCTGGCCCTTTTGCTACATTGCCATGATGTCTTTTCTCTCTGACTCAGCAGCACTCAATACACTCACTGTCACTAACTCACTCACTCACACAACCTATGTGTCAAAAAGGCTGAAATAGTTGTGACAAGCTGGCAAAAGGTGTCATTTTCTCACATGTGTATCTGTCTATATGCATATAAACAAAAGCTTAAAACTCCAAAACCCCAAATCAAAAAAAGAAAAAAGTTGCACTACTTTTTTTTCTTACTAATTTAGTTTTAAGTTTGTTTTTGAAATATTTAAGGCGTTTACTAAATCAAAAAATTTAAGTTCAAGATGTTATTAAAGAGTTATTTTATATTTTAATGATTTAAAGAAAAAGATTAAAGGGAAAATATTAAGTTATATTTATTTATTTAAATTATGTATTTAAATATAAATTAGATAGCTTTAGCTAATAAACACAGTGAGTGGAAAGAAAAAGGGTCGACAAGTAGGAGTAACCTAATTGATTTTAACTCCTTACTTAAGACTCTTTTTTATAGGAGATCTTGAGTTCGAGTCACCAAAAAAGGAGAGGAAGAGGGAATTTTCTTTGTTGATGATCCTCTAACTCCTGGGCATGCTCTTTAGTCGGATCAATTGAAACATCTCGCTTCCAGCGACAGTGTGTGAGTTAAAATTACTAAGAAATTTGGGGCTGATAAGAACCTAATACTGAACAGGGTCAGTGATCAATTAACAGCTGATCAATCAATATGTGACGATTTTTTGTGCGTATAAATGTACAGGTTACGTAGAAACCTGAGGGACCTTAAGATTTTAGATTTATCTTCTCTAAAATTCTCAAGATGAGATCTTAAAGATTTAGGATTAGTTCAATACGATTAAAATACCTAATGTATATATATATATATAAAGAGTCGAGTTGGTGAGAGGCTATAAAAGAAGAAATATATATTCATTGCTTCTTGACTAGTACATTATTATAATGTTCAGACACCAAATGGCAATATGTGTTCCCTAAACACGCTAAGTAGCTAGAAATGTTACACGTGTCCACCTCTAAGCTTGTGAGATTTAGGGGCTTTTTTTTCCAAATCAAATCATAATTTTTCAATTTTGAAGTGGGACACCGTTTTAAAGATGAATTAAGATGGCTCAACAACAATGAAAATCATAACGCTCCCATGTTTAATCAGGTCTTAATGGCGTTTAGTGGAAATGGGGTTGAAGTAAAATGGGACCATCGTACCATATAATAATTATTATATTATATTTTATAAGTTAAGAAATATTCCCATAATACAATCAATAAATGCAATATAAATCAAATATTTAAAATAAACAACACAATGAAGTAATAAATTAATTGTTTTGAAGAATTTAAAATATTTCAAATTCAAAACTTATAATAACTCCCTCCCACGCCACAAGACGACAAATAAATAAATTATTAATGATTACATGTACAGTACTGGAACTTAGTTACTTTTACATAACATGATTTAGTCAAAACTCATAAAATCATGATTCCGACTTAGTTAAGAACTTTTTTAACGTGATAGAAAATGAGATGCTTAATGTTCAAGTATATATTAATTATTATCTGTCCATATTAATTTATATATTAATTAAATAAGAGACATAATTTTAATTGATGATTAAAAAATTCAACTGATTTGACCGCTTCAATAGTAAATTTTTTTGAACTGGTTAACTTTTTGGTTTCTTTTAGAGTATTTTATATTGACTAAATATGAAAATATTAAAGAGTTTATAAGTAGTAAGGGTCAATTATTCTAATGACTAGTTCTAGTCATTTTGACAATGATTGACCAAACTTTAATTCTTATTAATGAACTCTACGCTTTACTCATATTAAAAATTCATATCAAGTTTAGTTCGGATTATTAATTTTCCAGTTATACGTTTAAATGTTCAGTCTTAACGGCTCGGTCTGGTTACCGCTGTATTTATTTCAAGTGATAACTGGATGTCCAATTCCAGTTGCATTCGAGGGAAGTGCTAGAGTATTTCATATTGACTAAACATGAAAATGTTAAAAGAGTTTATAAATGGTAAGAGTCAATTATCTAAATAACTAGTTCTATTTACTTTGACAATAGTTGACCCAAGCTCAATTCTTGTTAATGAACTCTACACTCTATCTATATTAAAAATTCTAATAATTTTGTTCAATTTTTATAAATTTATAAGTTCTTATAAACTAAAATAAATTAATTAATTTTCATTTAACAATATTTTTTCAATTAAACTTCAAATTTTTTTATAGATAAGAACAATCTCTTTCAATTATATTTCGAAAATTTTTATTCTATTCAATTTTTTTAGGTTTAACGAGGTTAAATTTTTTAAACATTAAACCTTTTGTCTTACCGGTTTAACTTCTGATTCGGCTTTTAAAACCTTGACTTTAATATAAAATTATACTATTCAACATTAGTCTTAACATTTTCTAAATTTATGAGTCAGAAGAGTATTAAAACTTTGAATAGGAATAAGTATACTTTTTTATTAAATTAATAATGTTGAATTTTATGCAGCTTGATCTTTTAATTATTATTTATCTTTTAATAATATTATTTATTTATTATATAACACAATTATCTCTAAATAGGTTGTATTAAAATTTAAAAATTATAATATTACATAACATAAAAATTTATATAATAACTAAACAATATTATAAAAATAAATTATAATTTTTAAAAATATAGTAATTAAAAGAAAAAAAATTCAAAACACAAGAATTCTTTTACCCTTTCCATCACTTTTATGGCCTCGAAAAGAAACAATATTAATGAATTTAAAATTAATTCACCGTCGTAATTGCTAATTTGTCAACCTCAGTGGGTCAGAAGTGATTTTCGTGAAGTCAACATTTGTCTGCCACTACTCTTTGGAACTTTAAGCAGAGACAGCAAAAATAAAGGAGGAAATGAAACGTATTGCCGTATATCGGTGCTCACGAGCTTAGGTTTCAAGATCATGATTCTATTCTATCTATTTTTTGCATAATCCAAATAAATCCTAAAGCATTGATTGATAGCTAAGGTACAACAACTACTATGGACATTGACAATGAATGTGATTTTATTATAATTTGTATTAAGTACTAAAAATATTAATATTATGTATGATTTAAAATAGATTGAACTTACGATAATAATAGCCGGTAAGAGTTTTACTGAAATACAGTAGCGGTAGTTCGGGGTAGCAAGGGGGGCTAGTGCCACCCTTGCTTTGGCCTCTTTCATGCTTGAATGCATGTTTTGTCTCTTTGGCAACTACTTCCTCTTCTCACTTACTGCGAAGTTCAGCCACTTCCTCTTCTCGCCCCATTAAAAATTAGCCGAACTTTGATACTACTGAAATGTAAAGTTTGAGGAGATTATTTCAAATTAAACTTATAAAAATAAAACTACTTTTTAGTCAAAGATTAAAAAATAATAATGATGATGAATAATTAAAAGGGTTTTCCTCAAAATTGCTAGAATCATTTCTATGTAATTGGGGGAATGGGTTACCTACTTTTGAAGCTATTGATGTATACAATGTTGATAATAAGATTAACCTTTGATTCCAGCAATACTCCATGTAATGATGCATATTGGACACAAGTGCAGATTAGATGAACAAAGGCACGTGAAACTCAAAAGTAGATAAAGAAGGCACTTTTTTTTAAATGAGATCTTAGTTTGATTAGATATCTGTCGCCAGTTTGTATAATAATAATAATAACAACAACAATATTTTATAAAAGTCATGTTGATAAAGAAGTGGATTAAGTGTAAATATGACATATTCAAATTTAAAGGTTAAGTTTTGAGTTCTTTTATATAAAATGATTGTATTTTAATTTAAATTTTAAAATAATATTATTTCATTTCTAAAATTCAAAAAATTTTAAATTGCTATAATTTCATATTTTAAATTTCCATTTCAATTAAAACAAAATTTGTCTTTTTTTAAAAATTAATGTTGCATTTAGATCTGCGATGTGGTAAAGATAATTACTTATCTACTGCAGTTTTCAAACGCAGTCATATGTTTAGATACGTGGGCAAACAACCGAAAATTAAAAGAAAGTGCGATACTATCTTAAAAATTAATAAACGTAAAGAAAATTGTGGTAAAAATTCTACTTTGTATTATATCACCCCAAACTAAGCCTAGGATGATTTTTTTGAAAAAAGCGTCTAAATATGCATATGAAAAACTAGAGAAAGACAAATGGCGTAGGGTGGTCCCTAGTCAAAGCCCAGCCGTCCTTTGTACCATCATGCCGTTTCCTTGAGGCCCATATCATGAAAATCATGGTTACTGAGTCAGCCTCTGAAGGCCATATAATTATAGGGTCCCACTCTATCCACTTAGCCCCAAATGCGCCTGCAAAACCGGTCCAATCTAATAACATTTGATTGGCAAGTTGCTACTCGTACTTGCATTAATTTGAATTTTTAAAAATATTTCTTTTAATTAAATCTAATAATTTTTAATTATTTTTTAGATTTTATTTTTCTAAATTCCTGAAAATATTTTTGGTTGAAAAATATTTAATTTTTACAAAAAATTATTATTAATTATTTGTTTAAATTTCAAATCATTAATTCTCAAATTAGTACTCTAAAAATTTTATTCAATGCCATTTAAAAATACCTTTTATAGGTTCTTCCGGCATAAAAACATAATTCTATAATACTCTTAAATGTTCACATATACGAAAACTATATACAAGCACATAATATTAAAAATGAAAAATATGTCTTATCAAATTTTCGGTTTTATTTATTCTGTTTCAATCATATTTTATTAAATTTTATCTATATATTTATGTAAAATTTATATAAATATATAGATGAGATTTAAATAAAAACATTATAACCGATAAAAGAGATCTGATCCGGAAATATGTTGGGGTAGATAAAAGTAAAACATAAAACTTACCGAAATTTGAAAAGCATACACATAACTTCAGCTTTTGTAAAAGATCCAAAAAGAGAGTGATTATAACATCTGGGATCATCGCAATCAAAGATTGTGATTTGATAGCTAACAATGAACACTTTCGGCGAGTCACTTCAAACTATATTCTATATTCATTATTTTTTATACACACTTAATTAAAAAATAAAATTTAAGTCGTTTTATTCTTTTTTTTGGTTTTTTATTAAATAACAAATATATTTCTATTAATAATTAAACCTACTACTAAATGCTAATTTTCCATGCTAATTATGATTTTAATTGTTTTTTAAAGATATATAATAGTGTGTTATGATTTTAAATGTATTTTTAGTGTGTGCGTATATATATAGATAAATCATAGGGGGGTGAAATGATTTCTTTTATTATTTTACTCATCTTAAATAATATTTATTATTAAAATTATGCCAAAATAATCATGCAAACTTTACAATTTGCACATGCTTAAAATAATTCATATAATATAATAATTTATATTAGAAAAAACTCAGGCATAAGTTTGAGAAAAGATTAACTATTTTTGTTAAAAATATCTCCAAGTAATTTTAAATAATAAAAAATATTATAAAAATAAAGTTGGTAAATACAATCAAATTTGATGATGGGAAGGGAACCGACTAAACACTGCTGCTCAAGAACCTTGGAACTGCAAAGCAAACTCATGTTGTTGTTTCTCAATGCAAACTCATGTTGTTTCTTGTCTTAAGGAACATTTGGCAGATAATATCCTTTGGTCCCTGGAACTAATGCATAACAACGGCAACTTCTTAACATTTAAGGTTTTGATGAAGCAGTTGATGAAAATGATACATAGCTTGCTCGACTCGGGGTGCGTACCGACCGCTGATATAAGCAGGTGATTCAAGACCCCTTTGAACACCTTCAGATAGAATGATATCTTCCATCTGTAATCAGGCATTAAGCATATAAGATTAGCCACAAGAAACATTTGTTCACTCTCAGTTAAAATAAACAAATTGGTAGACTTATGAAGGTATATATATGGATACCTGCACTCTTTCACTATCCCTCAGACTTCTCTCAATAAAAGTTTTGTCATCCTGAGGCCAAAATGTAAAAGTAAATGCCTACTGGATCAAATTCTGATTACTTGAATGATGTTATGATGGATTTCACAAGCCACAAGAATCTCTAGATGCCAATTCTAATTTTAACAAGACCATAGTTCGAAGGAATGTAGCTCATGTTCAAAAAGCATGGTAGAAGAATGCCAAGCCAGAAACAGATTTACTGCAATTTTGAGTCATTCAGTTTGAGATTTATCATTAACGGCAATTCACTCATTTCATCAAACACCGACAGAAATGCTCGTATAAAGCGGCTCCAAAGTCATTTTGAACAGAAATATCATCTCTAATGTCCAAATACTAAAAACCATGTTCTATCAATGATAATGACAAAAAGAACAACAAAGCCATATAGCAAACTGTATAAGTTGGATGTACACAAGCCTGCAAGCATGCAAGCAAGCATATGCACCCAAATGTATTTACAGAGTTGGGTGCTTCTTTATGCAGCAGTGTTCATGCATAGTATACCTTAAGATGAGCCTCAATGAAATAATCGAATATGACTTGACATTTCCTAGGTCCCAGTGGCAGTACCAGATTGGTGTCCATCCAAGGGCCGTATCTGTACGGACCATAAAACACTAGTTACAACAGGGTAGGGATATGAAGCAGCCCACCAAAATCATCTGGATTATGTACCTATTGATCATGAAATTCGGATATATAAAAGCATATAAAGCATTTGATCCAAGTCGATCAAAATCGCCTTCACTTTCCATTGAGCTACTTTCGCATCTTTGAATGCTCACCTTTTCGTAAAGCTATATGGCAAATGAAAAATGTGCATAATTAGTCGTATTACAGTGCCTGATACGGTGATACCTGATGCTTAACGAATATATGATATCTCATGAACAGCTGCAAACCTGCCAGCCCTAACATTTTCCACCTCAGTTTAAGGGCTCAATTGATATATTCTTTTTCTAGTGAAGTGGCTCAAATATACAGTGAAACTGAGTTTAATTTTCGTTTTGTCAACTTTGATTACAAAATTGCAGAATCATTGGTTAAAAATGAAAAAGCATACCGAGGTGGAGTAAGAATCAAAATTAAGACCAGATGCAAGGTCTTTGTGTGCATATGGTACATGGTAACCCCCGTCTAAGTAGTTGTCGCAAAATACCTGTCACAGATGATTTTGAAGGGGAAGATTAAGCTACAAATAAAACAGGTAATAGCCAGAAGATCCATTGAAGATAAAAACTCTACAATGAGGACAAGGAATCACATGACTTTTGCTCAGTTCCCAGTCATATTGAGAACTGAAAGTAACGATACTCTGTCTGACAAATATATCCAATAAATCGTAGTGTGCATTAAAAGGCCTTGGAAATTTACAAAGAAATGAAAGCTTGTCAATAGACCATACCTTCCAGTTACAGTCAATTTCATATACACGTCTACACAAATAACTCCGAGAACAATCGACTCCGTTTGTCTTCAATAATTCTGAACAGCTACCAAGCCATTCCTTTCCCACCATACTGTGATCAGCTTCCTCCCGATATGAAGTATCTTTGTCCAAATTGAGAAGAATAAATGGCCCCCAAGTTGCTACATGTATTGGTACAAGCCCATATTCCTATGCTTGATTGCCAGAGTGTTAACTGAATTATTCATCTAGCCTGAAAATGTATCACATGAAAGGAAAATAGAACTACCACTCTAGCTCTGAACATACTTTAACATCAAAGTTCTGCATCCCGGTTATCCTTGTTGCTTTAAGAAGCGCTCCATCTAGCCCATATGTCCATCCCTACAGAAGAATCATTTCATTGTAAAAGGAAGAAACAAAAACAGGTCCGAAATATAGATTGCATAAGCTTGCTTTCCGATATATGAAATATAGATTACATGACAAACAGGTCGTATATAGGAATTTCCAAAAGTTTATACACAAGGACACTTCTTAAAATTATGGGAAACCTAGACATACTGATTTGTTTATATGAAAGAGTGCATGTTATTCAGTAGAAAAATCAAAATTGTGACAAAAGTAGCAGGAAGCTTCTTCACGATGGACAAGCATTGACATTGGTAGATTGCTGCACCCCGGTAGATCTCAATTACCAATTTTTATCCCTAGTGTATAAGTTATTCTCTACCAAGCCAGAAAACACAGAGGGTCGTTTTTTGGTAACTGGAACTTAGACTAATGTACAAACTCAAAAACCTTTACACAATGAAACTAAGCAGAAATGTTCTGGTCTGTATTTATTACTTCATTACCATAAAAACCATTCTCTACCCAATCTGGAGAATATAGACAGAATGTAGGATGCACTGACTCTTTTATAAGCAGGGATTGGACTATATTACAAAATAAAAAATCCATGACATAAGGAAATGGACTCCGCATATCATGAAGCCAGGCAACAACAACTTTGTGAAGCAAGATCTAATAAAGAAGTATGATACTGCTTGAGCTCTTATACACAACTTTTTGAAATATTCTGTAAGTGAATACTATGTCGTACAATATTTCAAATGTGAAAAAATTTGCAAAAATGCTTTCCATTCCTCTTTATGTAACAATTCCAAACTCATAAACTGATCCTGAGCGCGCAATAATGTTAGTTAAAACCAAGTTCACCATCAAGGTCCTAGCAACTATCTTTCTAATAATGAAGCTCACTTTGCAACTCTAGAAGCTGACGGAAAGTAATTAAAAGCTGCATTCGGAATTTGTTAAATGAATTTTTTCACCATGCCAACTTGAATTTCTTCATCATGCCAACCACAAATTCAGCATAACTTTCTCAAGTATGTAACCATCTATACCTAATTATAACAACTTTATAGTCAAAATCACAAGTTAACCTATGCTCACATGGTAAGGGCATACAAAGCAAGATTTCTGTCCACTTCCGGTAGTAAGAAGAGAGGCGTGATGTCGACACACATTGTGGAATGCATGAAGCTTCCCATTATCGTCCTTACATACCACAAACTCTACACTTCCTAACCTGCCATAGTTGAATCTCTTTTTCTTCATAAACAATAAATAAAAACACAATAGACTGCTTAAATTGTGATGAAGCAAACCAAGTATCTCCCTTGATCGTTCCAAGCAGGAAACGACCAAAGGCAAACACCAAACGTCCAAATAACAGGAGAACCTACAAAAGAACAAAAAAGATTCATACTTTCCAGAGAAGAAGTCACGGGGATCCTTTATCTGATCGGTGTATCCTGCAAGCGAACATCGGTAATTAATTGATGACGTTCTCAACAGCCAAATACAGAATCTTCCCCTATTATCCATAAAAAACAAGAACAACAGAAAAGGTGAGTGAAGAAGATACTAACCAACAGCCTGCCAACCTCTGTAGAAGACACGATTGAGTTCCATGTCGTAAAAGGAAGGTTCAGTGTACCATGAGCTAGGTGGGGTCAAAGCTTTCTCCAACGGAAGATCTGGGTCAAATTCATCCACCAGTTTCCGCGAGTGAGTTTGACATGATTGAGGATTTCCAACAAGACAGCAACTGACCATCGAATGCTTGTTATGTTTCGATTGTTGTCTCTGTTTCTGATGACAAAGATATTGGCTTCCATAGTGGTTCCAAGTCACTGTTGGAGAACTGTGGAGGACAATGTTTCCGGCGCGTGGTTTGAAAATCACGATGGTTGCTCCGGTGGGGGTGAGAATTGCCATGGCGGGTTTTACAGAGGCAAGTTAAGCGAGAGTCGCTGATGACTGTGACCATCATCGTTCAGTATTTGGACACTCTTTCTAATTTTTGTCCTTTCTATGTAATCTTATTAAACCATCGTCGTTTTGTTCTTTTCTTTTTCTAGTTTTAGTACCTTCATGCGCAAAATAGTTTTATGATAAATTTTGAGTTAAATTAAACGGCTCGTACCAAGTTCCTCACCACACGATAACGATGAACGTGATACGAAGAAGGTAAAGTTCAGAGATCAAGAAGATGAGGAGATGACGTCTGCTGAAGGAATGCCATTACCCTCCTCCAAGGAGGAACTTCTGGGTTCCAGGACTGAGAAGACGGGACTTGACTTAGAAAAAGAGCTGGATGTAGTCCTAATCCTAAATCACGACGGTGTCGCGGTTACTGAGGACATAGATATCCCATCCATTCAGTTCTCAGAGAGGATTAAGAACGTCTTAGATGCTTCTATCCAGCAAACAGTGTTGTTCGTCTGCTCGGAGGAGTTCTGGAAATGAGGGGTCTGTAAAATCACATTGAAGCGTTGTGAAAGCCTGTAGGAAAGTACAAGATGGTTTATCTGGAAAATCATTACTTTCTAGTAAAATTTCAACTATCCATTATTGATTATGTCAATTTGCTAGTGGTGTTGCGGAAACCTATCTAACAGTTTAACCATGAAGTTTTCCTAGGGTGGCTTGGGCAAAGGGTAGCCTGGGCCAAGGAACGAATCCTGGTGGATGGGCGGATACAAAGGGTTGAATACGAAGGCTTGCCACGAATTTGCTACACCAGTGGCAGATATGGACATATAGATAAAGAGTGCAAGGATGCTATATCAGTGGCTCTCATGGTGGAGAAGGTTCAATTAAAGACGCCGGCAGAAGAACCCAGTGTGGCGGAACTGTCAAACGCAGATGAAGCCAAATTTGGACCTTAGATGCACGTGTCAGCTAAAGTGAGGAGACATTACACGAAGCCAGTAACGGCTATGGGAGGATTGCCGACTACTCCTAAAATCCTACAGAAAAAAGGAGAGTATGGGTGGGCCAAAGCGACCCATAGGAAAACTGGTCCCTCAGACACAATGACTCAAACCCATCCGAAAGCAGCAGCAGCAGCAAAATCTTCTAGAGTGGTGATGCAGGGACTGGAATATTATATGAGAACTACCAAATTAAATATGAGGAAACACACCGCTATTGTAATACGAGAATCTGAAGATAACTCTTTCAGGGAAAAGTCCATAGACGGGGAGGATGAATCCCATTATCAGACAAGAATTGGTGGAGGCGTGGGAGCTAAAGGCAAGCCGCCCGATCCACATAGTAGTAGGGGGAAAAGGGGCATCGATGAATCTGAAGGTGAAGAAGGGAACATGGCTAAAACAACTGTCCAACTCCACGTACAAAGCTTTGGAACAATACCTGAATTTTGACAATGTTAGTCATTTTCTAGAGGAGATAAGCGCTTAAGAGATGGTAGAACTGGAGACGGCTAAGGAGTCTCCTCCTGGGACTTCATAAAGTCCATACTTCGTTCCCACTAAGTTCTAATGATGGAGAATATTCTTGTTTGGAATTGTTGTGGTGCAGGTAGTAAGAGAGTTTTACGATTTTTTTCTCGAATATAAGCAAACTCATAATCCAGACTTGGTGGTAATTGTAGAACCGAAGATAAGTTGCGAGAATGCTAATGATGTGATTACTTGTATGAGATTTCCTTTCTCTTATCGTGTGGAAGCAATTGGTTTCAGTGGCGGAATATGGATTCTATGGAAAGAGCTTTTGAACATCAAAGTGGAATCTAGCCATCCCCAATTCATTCATTTGCGTATGAGCGGTAGTATTGACTATACTTATTTTTGACAGTCGTCTATGCTAGTCCCACGCCCTCTAAGAGGAAGAATTTATCTGCCTTTGCGTAATCTAAGCGGGCAAATTTAACGCCATGTTATTAGCTGAGGGGGGCTGATCCTCTGTCCCATTTACCCTGTCCCTATCCTATCTTATAGTATCTCAATCATCCATTTTTATGGGGCCCACATAAATGGATGGTTGAGATGTTATAGGATAGGATAGGGACAGGGTAAATGGGACAGAAGATCTGATGAGTTAGCCGAGGATAGGTAGGGAGGTTTGCATTGGAGAAGTGGGTCGTGTAAATTCTTCAGAAGTTTTGTTCAACAAAATGGGCTTAAGGACTTAGGGTAGAAAGGTCCTCGATACACTTGGTCTAGGGGATCTCTTATGGAGAGGATTGATAGGGCTTTGGAAAACCAATCCTGGCTCAACCATTTCCAGTTTTGTTCGATTTTTCATCTGCCAAAATTTCATTCTGATCATCGACCCCTGATAATTAAACAGGGTAATCAAGCAAGGGGAGCTTATAGGAAGGTCTTTCAGTTTTTAGCCTCTTGGATAACCCATAAACCTTTCAAAGATTGAGTTAACGATCATTCGAATTCGAGTACTCGTGCATCAAAAGCAGCTCAAGAGTTTGCGTCGATGGCACAAGATTAGAACTTGAACGTTTTTCGCAGTATATGGCAACGAAAAAGGAGAATAGAGGCTAGATTAACAAGTATCCAAAAAGCTTTGGAGTAGTATAATTCACGGAAGTTGCAAACTCTTGAACAAAGATGTCAATTTTAGCCCAAACTGACGGAACTATGGGCAAAAGTGGTCGACCCGATTGAGCTATGATTCGGTCTGACTTGCCTATGACCTAACTATTATTTAAAAAATGACACCATCATTTTTGAAATTCTTTTAAAAAAATTTATAAGATAGGCCTGGTTAGCTCGGCTCGGTTAGCCTGTAGATAACTCGAGCTATAGGCTGACCTATCCTGGCCTGTCAGGTTACGGACTATCTTATCCTGTGGTTCGATAAGATCGGACTAAGAGCGATCTGAGTCCGACCTGATCCATTGATATTTTTACTTTTAAAAACACTCTCGGAAAGGATTACGAGAGTGTTCGCGCTCCAGAGGAATTGTTGGGGAAACAATGAGCTCATTGTGATTGGATTCAGTGTGGAGATAGAAATACCTCCTGCTTCCATGCTAAAACAAGAGCAAAGAGATGGAGAAATAGAATCAATATGTTGAAGTTGGATGGCAGAAATTGATGTACTGACTAGGAAGCATTATGTAAGAAAACAGTAAACTTCTTCACAGATCTATACACAAAAGTGGGGGGAGAACTTAAGAGGTATGAGATTAGGGGCAAATTTCCTAACGTAGCAGGCGGGGATATGCTTCAACTAGCAAGGCCCGCTGAACAAGATGAAGTACACAAGGCTCTGTTCGCAATGGGTTCGATGAAAGTTGCTGGAATTGATAGATTTACAACTCTATTTTACCAAAGTCAATGGGACTTCGTCGGAAATTTGTTGGTAAACATGGTGAAGGAGGCCTTTTCCAGTGGTAATACTCCGATGGACATGAATTCAACTCTTTTGATTCTTATACCCAAAGTTGACAGTCCTATGAGTTTGCAACAATTTCGTCTGATCAACTTATGTAATGTACTATATAAGTTAATCACGAAGGCGATTGTCAATCAGTTGAAGTATATGCTCCCTAACTTGGTGAATCCTTCCCAAACAAGTTTTGTTCAAGGACGTAACACCACAAACAAAATTATTATTGCCCAAGAGGTCATAAATACAATGAGGCGTCGAGTGGGAAGTAAGTATATGACTATCAAAATAGACCTCCAAAAGGCTTATGATAAATTACGATGGGAGTTTATTCAAGATACTTTTGAGGACATTGGACTCCCCAATCAATTAATTAAGTTTATTATCACCTGCATTAGCTCTCCCTCTATGCAGATCCTTTTGAATGGTTCTTCATTAGAAAAATTTTGGCCTACCTGCAATATTCAACGGACAGATCCACTCTCACCATATCTCTTTGTCTTGTGCATGGAAAGGCTCTCTATGACCATCGAGACACAAGTCCGTGATAAAAAATGGCCTCCTTTTTTTTCGCTTATAAAGGAAGTAAAAACAAACACTATTTCAATGTTCGGCGATAGAAAGCTCATTGCAAATGTTGGTGGATAAGAACTAAAACAACACTCAGGATGAAAGCGATCTAGAAGGGGGGTTGAATAGATCGTCTAAACTTTTTCGCAGAGTTCTACACAAAACACGGAA